>CM034619.1:14107697-14707697 GCA_020080225.1 Gynochthodes officinalis | reverse complement strand
AATTGTGAACTTCAATGCTGACACACCTGTGCATGCGAAGCCTCGGTCGGGATATTAAATAGTAGAGGAGAGGCAACGCAGACAACCTTTTGATCTCAATTGTTTAGTAGGAGACCATTTATCAATACGACATTGAGATCGAGGCTGCAAGCGCATCCAACTCCTCCACTTTCTTCCAAATTCATCTTCAGCATGACAAAGTTCAAGAAGTCCCAATCAACATTGTCAAATGCTTTCTCAAAGTCCACCTTTAACAAAATACCGCTTTTGCCATTTTTCCTGAGATAGTCCACAATTTGGCAATTAAAAACACCTGATTGCCTATTTTAGGAAAGCAAATTGATTGCTACCGATCACTTCATCAATCACACTTTTAATAGCCGCTTAAGCATTTGGCGTAATTTTATAAATGCTCCCACCGGACTAATAGGCCTATAGTCTTAAATGCACTGATTGTTCATTTTGGAACCAAGGTGATCAAAGAAGCATTAATTACCTTGTCAAAAGTTTGACTAAAGAAGCCTTCCAAGAAAGCCATCACATCATTTGACTTTGATCCCCAATGGTGCTTGAAAAGTTCATGTTAAACCCATCCGCCCAGAGCCTTATTCCCATCACCGCTTGATAACTTCCTGCAAACTTCGCCTGAGAAAGGAACTTCTAGATTATCCCTTTGAGCATCGTAGGATACTTTTAAATTGGCACTGGAGGTCCAACACACCAACAGCGGACACCTTGTTGTAGTGGTTTGCATAATATTTCGCAACTGCAACTTTCAACTCTTTTGGTTACACACTCTTCTACCTCAAAGACCAAACTACTAATGAGATTCACCTTCTTCTTGATGAAGCTAGGCGGAAAATATTTGGTATTCCTATCACCTTCCAAAACCATTTACTGGACTTTTGCATCCATGCTCTTCTCCGCCGATACATCCCCAAAGTGAGCCTCTTGTTCGCAAGCTCAAGCCTTTGTCACAGCAATTGATTAGTTGAATCCAACTTTTCCAACATATCGATCTCCTCTTCCAATCCTCGGATAAATTTAGATCTGCCTCACCATTTTGGAACTTCCAATAGTTGGGCATCTTTCTAATATTGTCTTTGAATGACAACTCCAATCATTTTTCAACTAAAGGTCTACTTATAACTAAAATTTGAAAACTGAAGTATGATGTTTGAAATTGGAAATTCAAAGTTTAAGCATTAAATTTCTTCGTTTGATAAAAATTTATCTGAAACTTGAAGTTTAAACTCAAATTTGAAATCTAAATTTGAATCTATTACATAAGTAAAATGCATTAGAAATAAAATCATATCATGATATGAAACTTTATTATTTTACTCTAAATTTATATGGTAGTAAAATATGTAATTTGTGATGTGCTATCTATGTTGTTAATAATTAAAAAATTAATAATTGTTTAAATATTTTAAGGAATATTTGACTGAAAAATAATTATATTATCATTTTTTCAAAGTTGTTAATGCAAAATCAAAGTAACAAGATACGACGACATAAAATTTAAGAAATTAAAACTATGAGATAAAGAAGTTGATGGAAATATAGGGGGGAAAAAAGCCATAATTATTTTACTTGTTCATTTTGAAAATTTTTTTATGTTCAATTTGAAAAATATTAATAGTGTATAATATAGTAACTTTTTTCATGGTTTAAGCACTCCGGTGTTTTGCTCTACTACTAAATAGAAATAGATAGAACGGCAAGGTCCTTAATTAAGCAGATGATATCACACCAATGGACTTTAGTATGTATTTATTGAAGTATGAAAAATAAAAGAATATATAAGCATATCATGTCACCTCAATAGGGTCTAAATATATTACTTTACGTGTCTCAATATTAGAATCACTTATCAGAAAACTAATTTATCAAAGACATATATATATAATATTTGTATTTGAATTAATGAGATAGATATGCATAAATTTACATTATAGTTTTTAAACTTAAATTTAAAAACTGTACAAATATTAGTGACAAGTTACTTTTTCAAATAACATTATCTAGAAAATTCAACTAAAACTTTTTAGGAAAGTTGATTACTTAATTAGTTTCTTAATATTGTTGGTTGCCCAATTCTTGTTGGTTTTATAAGAATAGTGTGATGGCTTATAACTTAATATGCCTTGTACCTTATTGACTTTATATGCAACCAAGATGGAGAATAAGAAAAGCCAGAATACCTTGTTGTCTTGTTCTTCAAAAATAACCTGTAAATTTGATTCATAAAGAAGTATGGTGTGCAAGTGTAACTCTTAATATAAGAGCCAAAAAGTAACCATAATAATAAGACCAAGAAATATATATTTTTATATATATAACAATAAGACAATAATACACTTTCTCATGTATAATTAATTTGGTCCACAATGCCCTTAACCGTCATGATGGGCATCTGTATACCAGTTATGATCGTCTGTCCACTTATTCTCTATCTTACTCTGTCCAATTTATTACAGGATGTCACCTCATTTGAAAATAGCATAAGTTGTTAGCTTCAGTATTTTCTTACAAATCAAGCCAAATAAAATCCTTTAATAAAGAGAAGTTGCTATCACCAACCCTAAAAAATATTCATTTTGTTATCCGCTATTTTTCTAGAAGTTAGCCAACCCTAAAAAGTATTTTCCTGCAACTCAAAACCGTTGTGAACCCAAAAAAAAAATAAATCTGGAAGCTAAAGGTGTGATTCATTCACAGTAACCTTGGCTCTTGAAATTTGATAAAATGCACAAAAAATGATTTTTGCAAAGAGGAAGAACTATAATTTCTTCTAATTATCACAAAAAGATGATTAGTTTTTGAGTTGGTGATGGCTTATGGAATTTCTTTTTTGGGTTGACGACATATTTGTTTTGAAGAAAAAAAGTTTTTGGGTTGGTTTGACTTATGGATGAACTAGTGGACAGCAAAGTGGCAGTGACTATGGTTTGCAAGATTTTATTTTAGGACTTGGTTTGGTTTCACTTGTAGAAAAATAGTATATGGTAATTCTCTTAAGTGAGACGACATTATATATGCAATTGGACAGACTAAGACAGGAGAAAATTGTATAGAGGATCTGAAGTGTCTTATATATATATATATGGGTTAGTTGCGTGAATAGTCCCTTATCTTGGGGCCTTTGTTCAATTTCATCCCTTAAGTTGAAAAAGTTTCAATTGAGTCCCTTAACTTACAAATTAGTTCTATTGAGTTCCGGAGTCAAAATTGAGACAAATATGAGCGGTCAAACAAAAGTTGATAGGGGCAAAATTGAAAAAAAAAATTAGCAAACCTTGAAAAAGTTTCAATTGAATCTCTAAACATACAAATTGAGTTCTATTGAGTCCCAAAGTATAAATTTTGACAAACACATGCTGTACATTTAAAGCTGGTAAGGGAAAATTTAAAAGAAAATTTTTGGTAGATCTTGATGAGTTTCTATTTAATTTTTGACAGATCAAGAGTTCAATATCGACATTTTATGTAATATCTTTACAACAATTTTTGGAAATAAATTATATTTTAGTTATTATTCTTTTAATTTGTCTTAACTCTAATTACTATACTTTTTTATCTCACTATTAAATCACTAAATTATTAAAAAAGCTCTAAAATCAATCACTCTATTTATTCCCCGTTAAGTGCAACGAATACCAATTTTTATCACACAAAAATATCATTTCTTGTTAAAAAATAATTTATTTTCATCACACAAAAATATCTTTATACGGTTTACCTGTCCACTTTATCAGTACATCGACCTATAACCGCCAAGCTCAGATTCGCGTTCAAGGATGGGATCTAGAGGTGAAGCAGTTTCCCAATTGCCCAATGTTTTTTCCACCGCAAAGGGCTGTTTAATTGGGCAATTGGGTAATTATTGCCGCCGATGATGTCGAAGAAGACTTTAGGGTTGCCGGGTTTGGGAAAGAAAATAAAAGAATGAAAAAAGAAAAGGAAAAAAAAAGGGAGGGAGAAGACGAGAAATAAAAGAGAAAATAAAAGAAAATACATAATTTTTTAACAAGAAATGACAATTTTGTGTGATGAAAATTGGTATTCGTTGCACTTCACAGGGAATAAATAGAATGATTGATTTTAGAGCATTTTTAATAATTTAATGATTTAATAGTGAGATAAAAAAATATAGTAATTAGAGTTAAGGCAAATTAAAAGAATAATAACTAAAATATAATTTATTTCCAAAAATTATTGTAAAGATGTTACACAAAATGTCGATATTGAACTCTTGGTCTGTCAAAAATTAAATAGAAATTCATCAAGATTCGCCAAAATTTTTTTTTTAAAATTTCTCTTGCCAGCTTTAAATACACAGCACGTGTTTGTCAGAATTTATACTTCGAAACTCAATAGAACTCAATTTGTACGTTTAGAGATTCAATTAGAACTTTTTCAAGGTCTGCCAATTTTTTTTCTAATTTTGCCCCTATTAACTTTTGTTTGAACGCACCTATTTGTCTCAATTTTGATTCCGGGATTCAATAGAACCAATTTGTAAGTTAAGGGATTCAATTGAAACTTTTTCAACCTAAAAAACGAAATCGAACAGAGGCCCCAAAATAAGGGACTATTCACGCAATTAACCCTAGATTTATAATTAAAACTCTTGAGCTCTTGAGCTTTTTGCTCTTGGCTTTTGGCACATTATGTTTGGTTAAGGACAAATTTCATGCGTCAGCTGGCCAGAAAGGCGAAAGCTCAGTCGCCACCATGTAACGTCAAGGAATATTAATTCAGCTTTAATGAACTTATTTTTTAGTAAAGTCATTGTCCTGCTTTTTATCAGCGTCGCGCATTAAGTCAATTAAGCCGGCCAGTTAAGAAAAGTTTGTATTATTATTATTTTTTGTTCATTGTCAGCTTATCTAAGTTTGCATACACAATTTCTCAGGGGTTACATCCCTATAGTGGGGAAGAGTGGTTGTTGACGCTTAATTAAAGACGAGTATTTGCTTTGAAGATTCCAAGTCCACTGCACATAGAAAACTCTCATTAAACTTCATTTATCTGATTTTAAATGATGAAAGATATTCCTGGAAGTGGAGACAATCTGAATGTTTTCCACCTGTCATTCTCCATGACAGATGCGTTTACAAGGGAAGCAGGTAATGATCTTGTTTTCAGAAAGAAATTGTCTCTGAATTTCTTGAAGTGAGATTTATTGTTGTTTGAAAATCTGCTGTTTCTCGTCACCCAAATAGTGAATCAGGTCAAATATCACGGAATTAAAGGATTAGTTTAAGCATCACTGAATTGGATTACAACATTCGATTTTTTTTTTAATGAAAGAAATATTTCATTAATCACCTGAAAAGTCATTTTAACTTATTACAACATAAAATGTAAATGAATAATCTCATCATTAGATTTGTAAAGAACAAGTGTAAGTACAACATTTACTAGATCATACAAATTTAATTTAAGTAATCAAAATCTAGTAAAGTGTAGAGATGCCATTAATTCAGTAATCAAGGAATTTGTCTTTTTCATTTGGTCTGATTTTAGCAAGAAGATGAATTGACACCAAGTGATCAAATCTGAGGAATTAATTGAACTTTTTGAGTATTGATACCAATTTGAAATTGAATTTTGAGACTAAATTAAAAGATAGATTGGTAGGGGAAGGGTTGGAGTCTATGGTGAGATGGAAGGAGTTGTAATTAATACGTCCTAAATTCAAGACATCCCCAATGAAAAATAAAAATAATGATAACAATAATTAGTGTTTGATTTATGGTACCCAAATAGTATAATTTTGTTATTTCTCCTTTTAATTGTGGGAAGATAAATAAAGAAAAATTATTTAAATAATCACTATCTTTAAATAATTACAATGTACTTTAATCTTAAATTGCACACTAGTACAATAATAAATTGAAATGGCGAAAAAAAATTGAAATGGGAATCAAAATTAGATTTGTCCCAGCCACTCCCATCCAGAAGCCTCCCCCATACCCAAATAATATCTCTCAAAACTAACCTATGTTGATGATACCGTCAAATACAAACAATTGCCAAGATGGATCAGAGCAAATACCCAGAAATTGCCAAGATGGATCAGAGCAAACATCCCCACCCCAAACCCCCAATCAGCTGTGTACCATATGGTATGTGCTATGACCTTTCCAAGAAGCTTTACCACCTTTTTGGTCTTTTGACCAGCTGTACCGACTCTGATTGCAAAACACCAAAACATTGACCCATATATCCATTCATCCTCCTCTTCTTCTCTCACAATTTCAGTAGCAGCATATCAAAGTCATCAGATCATAGCCAGCTTCCGCCTCTCAATCATGGCCGAGAAGGTATGCAAGAATCATAGGTACAATATTTGATTAATGTTGATAAAGATCCCACTTTCATGTTTCAATGCTGAAATCATCATATTCCTCTACACATTTCATATCTACAAGCACACATATATCATGATTATTTAACTTAATTATGCTTGTTTACTTCATTCTAACAGGTAACTCGCGTGCCATGCATATATCTCTGCATCTGCTTCTGCAACATACATATTCTTAGTTAACAATTAATAACGATGGACTTCATTTGAGCAAAATACATGAACAAATCAAGTATTACTAGTGTATCTATATTGGTACATTTTACCGTATTGATTCGTAACAGGTTACCTGGATGGTGCTTAAGGTCGATCTTAAGTGCCCCAGCTGCCACAAGAAGGTCAAGAAAATTCTTTGCAAATTTCCTGGTAAGTACATATGTCACTCAATTGCAATATTCATATTATCTTAGGTTTGACATATAAAACTAGCCTACGTTTGTTCTGGATAAGAACTGAGATCCTGTAATATTTTACATATCTATTCGTTGCGAACCGAAGAAATTAGAGACCAGGTATATGACGAGGAGAAAAATTTGGTGAAGATCACTGTAGTATGCTGCAGCCCTGAGAGAGTCCGTGACAAATTACGTTGCAACGGCAGAAACGTAATTAAATCTATTGAGATCCTGGATCCACCGAAGCCCGGAGTTGCAAACCCTAAAAATCCTGCTGATCCACCAAAAACACCTAGCCCCGCCACAGCACCGGCCGCAACGCCCACAGTGACCAAACCCACACCCCAAGTAGAGCCAGACCCGGCTCCCGTTGCAGTGTTTCCACCGCCAGAAGCAGCTCTAGGAATCCCGGTCCCAACTAAGCCGTACCCATTTCCATTTGGGTTTGGCTGCCCGCAATGCTTTCAGGGTTATGGTGAGGGCTTGTGTTACCATGGGTGCTGGAGGCATGTACCACCTCCACCAAATTATGATATTAACTACTACGGTTATGGTTATGACTGCCATTATTTTAGTGAAGAGGAACCCTCAGGCTGCACGTTAATGTGAACTTTTATGTGGGAATTGACCAATTACGTCGCTTCTGGCTACGGTTTTGTAAAAAGCTTATTTAATAAGCAGAAACCATGGTAATCAGTGTTGTAAGTCAAAGTTACAAGAATTTTAAGAGTTTAAGTTTATGTTGGTGGATTTTTTTTATTTGATTTTTATTTTTTTAATTTTTGGTTTGAACTCACACACCTCTCTTGGTTATCAATTCCTCCCTCTTCCTCCTCCCTCCCCACTTCTATGATTACTTATTAATTAAACCCTACTATGTAATCTAAATTGCTCGAGAGAGTTTACTTTCAAACCACCAAAAACAAAAACAAAAAAAAAAGAAGAAGTTAATTTTAGAATAAACTTAAATTAAATTTTATATTATCCTTACTAATAGATTAGATTTCAAATGTTCTATTATTCGATAAGTTGCTTGAGATTTTAATGTTGCTCTAGTAATTTTCTTTGTGATTTATTATTCAATTTTGATTGTTTAAATAAAACGAAATTGAAGTAATTTTAGTAATAGTATTTTAACAATTTGGTCATTGAGAGATTTGATATCCAACATTATCACTATATCTACAGTGATATTAAGTGTGGTAACATGGACTCTTAGTTCTTGTAAAGCGTCCAAATTAATAAGTTTTGATGTGTATTGGATCTTATGCTATATTTTCCTATATCATTCCTAGTTACATATGGTCTAATAAGTTGATATTTTTCTTGACAAGCCAAGAGGCAAAGTTTATTATTAGAAAATTAGAGCAAAGATTACAATGAAGAGAACTGTAGCTAAGAAATACATATCTTATTCAGCAAGTTACTATAAAAACAGGAGATAGAAACTCGTATGCATCAAAGACATACACTCATTTCTCGATAACCGCTAACAAGTTTTGCAATGCAGATACTCTTGATTTTGCCAACCTATCACCACACTATTCATGCTCCTTGGAATATGGTAACCCTCCGATTCCTTGATTTTCTCCTTCAATTTGGTCTAAATGATTTGAGACATTTTTAGGTGCCAGGCGTTCTGGATTATTTAGCTAGTGATTGCATTAACCGAGTCACTTTCAATAACAAGTACATGGGAACACTTCCAAATAGACTAAGAAAAAACCACAAAAGCCTCACGAATAGCGTGGAACTCGGCCTGATTTGAATCCAAAATTCCAACATACTTAAAGAACACGGCCTTTGTTTTACCCATTTCATCTCTTACAATTCCTCCAATCCCAGCCCGCTCTTCCCGATTGCTAAACCATCTACATTAAACTTCATTCTACCACGTTGAGGCCGAGACCAGTGACACTTTCCTTCCCGTGGCAAGTACGTCTCACTTCTACACTATTTTGTTAATAAGTTGATATTACCATTTGTACTAATATATATACATACACACACATACATGCATACACACGCTATAACTATTTATTTCTATCCTAATTAATTTTAAGATTAAACTTTGTTTTTTTTTGTATCAATCCTATATTTTAATAACATTTTATAGTATTTTTTTCACATAAAATTTAAAATAAATACAACCAAATAACAAAAAGGTGAAGCTATAGAATTAAAATTTATTATTATAAAAATAGACATTAATAGTATAAATATTAGCATAAATTACATATTTTATACCAATTCATAAAAGTATGTAACGACACAAAAAGTATATATCACAAGAGATCCTTTACGGTTTTATAAATTACATATTAAAAATTCAATAAATATTCATCACAAAGTAAGAAAATATTTCTTTGAAGCTATACATTCATGCTAGGTCTTTGAGTCGATGACTAATTAAAATTACTAGTCAACACAATAGTTTGAGCTAATGATTTCACAAATGCTCAGAGGGTTTAGTAATCTTTCGTGTAGGATTGCTTCTTTTCTTTGATTTCTTTTCCTTTTCCTCGTAATTTTCTGCTCTCACTTTCTAATAAATGTTGTGCCTTCTTGGCTTATCAAAAAAAAAAAAATGATTTTAATCTGTATTGCGGCGGAATTGGATGATAAATGAAATAGAAAGTTGAAAAAAATAAGTAAAGAAACTAAAATAAAAGGGTAATTTTTAAAAAGCATAAATCCTAAAATAAGAAAATTACGTTAAAAAACTACTTGGTAATATATTTTTAAGGACAAATTATTTTAGTGGAAATTAAACTTTTACTTGATCATAACTCTCAAACTTTTAAAATTAGTCACTTGTGGACATTTTGTCCATTTTGACCATTTGATTTGATGTAATGACCATTTTTTAGATTATTTTTGTCAATTTCCATCTATTTCCATTGCTCTTTTTTCTCCATTTTTTCCTTTTTTCCCCATCACTACTACTAATACCACATTCAATCAACCATATGAATTTTTTCTAGCATTGGTGATGAAGGTGGCGGTTGTTTTTTCTAATTTTTATGAGGGTTTTTCTAATAATATTGGACACAATTTTTTTTTATGGTATTTAGGTTTTCTTGAAAGATTTTTTAGACATTATTTTTGAGGGATTTCTTCCACCATTGTCTATGGTGGTGACAGTTATTTTTTTTTTACGATTTTTTTTGGGGTTTTTCTAATAATCTTGTGCACTATTTTTGTGAGGTTTCTTTGAAAAAAATCTAGAATGAGAAAAAAAAAATAGTGTTGGAGAGAATCGTGAGAGTAGTTATAGATTGGTGGCTATATATGGTGGTGGCAGCAGAGACAATGATAATGGTGGATAGAAAAGTAAGGACGATAATATGACACCGCTAGTTATAAACATGTGCTTGTCACATAGTGATCATTTCGTCAACCAAATGGCAAGCTAAAAGGAATAGTTACAAGTAACTAATTTTAAAGTTGAATGATTTATTAGTGATCAAATTGAAATATTTTAGTGGCCAAAAGTTGAGTGGTTCCTACAATATAAATTTTTTGACCGAGGTAATTTGCCTTATTTTTAAATTAAGGAATGTTGAGTAAGTGACATGGAAAATAAACCAAAATAGAAGAATAAAGGAAATTACAATATAAAGTATATAAACTGGTTACTATTCGGCATTTTAAAGGGCAAATAAGAACCCTAAGTGGAAGAGCTCTTATGTTCTTGTAATTGAAAGTGACTGTTAACGTAATCCACCTGGTTATTGAACCCCGATAATGTCCCTAGTATCTCAAGAATGTCTCGAATCATATTGAGGTATTGAAGGAGAAAATTAGGCAATGATAGGGCTATCATGTCTCAAGGGAGTCCAACGATGTGGCGACAGTGTGAAAAGCCTGTGTGTCGAATCTCATAATCTACTAGCCGTCCTTGAATAGAGAATGTTTGTCTTTAGTTAGAGTGCCTTTTCTGTCATATAGTAAAGTGAGTTTAGCTGTTTTTCTTTTCTTTCCTTCTATTTTATTATTTTTAGCCACTTTATGTACTCTCTGCTCTCATTTTGAATAAAATGCATTGCCTTTTGGCTTGGTTTTAAAAAAAAAAAAAGGGCAAATAAGAAGACTAGACCTGTCACCGTTTATAATAAGAAGACTAGCGGTCTAAATTCCTCCCTAGTTATAATAATCTAACAGTAGAGATAGGTACGTGTATTATATATATTATAAACTCTATAGGCGACTAAAAGGGTAGAAATGTGGTGGAACCGTTCCAAGAAAACTGCCGAATGCACAAATATCATTGGAGCAAGACTTTGCGTTTACTTTGATCAACTAGCCAATTGTTTCCTCTTCGTCTCTCCAATGAGATGGCAATGTTGGTGGGCTAAAATAATGGTAGGTCAATGCGAGGTTGAAGGTACAATGACAGGTTTACACATAATTTAAATATCTAACTTAAAGAAAGACTTACTAACATATTGGAATTTATTACCTTGACATGATTAGTGTTTGCATCAATTGAATATGTCAAAAAAAAAAAGTGATCAGCGACGAAGATGAAAGGGAAAAAATACTAAATCATTTATAAATTACGTTTTAAACTATATTTTTACATTTTTTAAAAATGAAAATTGTGAAATATAATTTTCAATAGTATAAAAAATTATATGAAAAACATACAAGTAGATTTTGAAAGACAATTCATGTGTAGATATTAGTTGTTCACTAACTTTCAAAGTAAAGCTAATTTAAAAATCATAAAAATTGTAACATACAATACATGTAATAAATATTAAATGCAACAAAAATAGAAAAATTATAATATATGATAAAATAAATATATAAAATAATTGAAAATTTATTAATTATTAGAAATAATAATATAGCAAATACCCCAGGTCTCTATCCCTAATTAATTAACTAAACAAAATTACAGTGTCGACCAGTCTATTTTATGATGTTCACACTTCCAGCGTCCCCATAATTTTGCCAATTACCAACACAATGAAGACTTTATCTTTTAAAGGTTGATTTGCACATATAAATTCGAGAATCTTCGCAGTTAAGACTGAATATCACACATATATAGAATAGTTAGGTTGAGGGTAATCAAAGCTAAACTCCACATAACTAAAAGTAATCAAACTTGAAAATAGCAAGTAATAAAGTTAGAATTACTATTAGAGGCCAATCAATTAATTTGAATATAGGCGTTTAGATTGCTATTGATTGCATTAATGTCTTGGTTAATGTGCACTAATAATACACGTACACCAATCAATCACATTAATTTTTGTGCAATTTGTGCAAATTTTTTTGTCTTGTTAAATTGTGCACTGTGCTTCCTTTATGGTTCAACCATCCGTAAATCCATAAAGATCATTTAGCCTCTTTTGATTAAGTTTTGTAAATATTTTGCCATTGGCATAATACAATTCTATTATTGATAAAATAATAATAATAATAATAATAATAATAATAATAAGGTAAATTAATTTGGCAGATAGCTTTGAATTGTGTCCTAGACTAATATATTCAAATCTGAATAGGTCAGACCGAGAATCGATTGGGATTCAGTACAGGTCTTAAAGAAAATAGTTGTGAGAAAAATCGATTAAGTTTAATTTGGTTAGTTAAAAGTAGGGTTGACCCAAGTTTAATCAGGTGGGTAACATTAATTTTTATAAAACTCATTTTGTTTGCCTTTAATGTGAATATTTTAAAATTTTTAGTTCTTCACAATTGAATATTTCAAACATTTATACAAAGATTTTTTATATATAATTATTAAACATTTTTTACTTAATTTTTATATCATTTTTCCTAAAATTATTCAATCATATATTTGGGATTTCATATGATTGATGCTAAATTAAATTTAACTATCCTAAAATAATAAAAACTATATATAATATTAATATTTTATAATTAATTTATATTCATCTAATCATAATAATATTATCTAATTTTTATTACTAGTCTCATTGATTGATCCTCATTATTGGTTTAATCGATTTGCACTCTGTTACATTTTGACAACACTATCCTAGACAACCTGCTTGATGTCAAGTTAATAAAGAGAGAGTAGTGTGTGATAAAATATATAGTATGGATCATATGTGTATTTTTTTAAAGAAAAAAAAAGGCATGTATGAACAAAGATTTCAAAATATATATTTATATTTTTCGAAATATATATAGTTGTGAGATAAGAGTTATGTTGAAAATTGAAAAAATATATTAAAAAACACAAAGATGCATTTTAGAATGCAAATCAGACAAACCCAAAACTTTTCCATTTAATAGCAGAGTTGGTATGTGTTCTCTAATTTGATAACAATTAATGATGAAGGTCTTCTTTACACATACATATTATATATGGTTTATCATTCATAGCAACACAAGCGTGGACTAATATGTGTTCACATTGGTTAAGTCAGTTGATGGCGTGTTGGAGAAATTTCCCCTCTATTATACATTGTAGTTTAGTTGCACAAGTTTCCTCTACTATTTATAAACAACGCGTTTCAGTGTTGAAAGAATTACTAATTTTAATTGGAGAAATTTTGAGGAAATTACAGTATTGAAAATTTTCCAAAAAATAAAAAAAGAATCACATCAGAAGAAATTTCGATGTACCTTCCTCGATCTCTACTATCAAGTTTCTAATTAGTCCTCTACTATTTCTAGTTCATTGGCACCACTATTTCGTAAGTGCATCCTCTCTACAACTACTACTACTACTCAGTTGCTAATCAGTCCTTTATCATTACTGGTTGACAAACTTGCAAGGATAAGTTCAAGTCTCATATCATTGCAAAAAAATGATTTCTGTGGAAACACCTTTCTCACAGCATCATGATTCCTCCAGAATCTCTGAAGAGACGCAGAAAGGTTTGTTGATTATAGGATGTGCCAAAAACCATTCTTGTCGATTTCCAAACATAACTTTAACACTTTTTTGGGTTCAAATATGGGGTGACCTTATATGCTAACTATTGTCTGTCTTTTTGTCTGATCAGAGCAACAAAACTCATCTCATCTGCTGTTTGTGATGAGCACCCCAGGAACAAGGTCTATAAAGTTTGAGACAATTCCTGTTGACGCGACAAATTGTCAGGTTTGGCAATTTCTAACACATTTTATAATCCAGCGTCCCATTGTCATTTGTTACCTTTGTCCATTGTTATTGTTCTTAAACAAAAGGGGAAAAAAAACAATTTTAGTTTCCAAAGTTTCTTATCATTTTTAGTCTTCAAAATTATAAGATAAATATTGTTCCCAATGTTTTAATTCTTTTTAAAGTTTAATTCATTTAATGGTTAAATTCTCAAATAAATAAGAGTTAACCTTCCACCATTTGTCAAAATTAAACCTCGACTATAATATTACAATTTTTTTTAGGAAATAAACACTTTCAGTCTATAAAGTGTTATCGTAGATCATTTTTAATCCCAAAATTTCTGACTGAACAAATATGGTCCTATTTATTTTAATTTTTAACATATTTAATCTATTTGATGGGTTTAAACTCAAATAAAGGGGCTGGTCATTAGACCATCCGTCCAACATTAAATTTGAATATTACAACCAAAAACTAAAAACAAATAAAGAGTAGGAGTTTTATATTATACATTTGGCCATTCTAGGCGAAATGATTATTTGGCTAAATTTCAGGGCTTATTTTATTATTTGCATACTTTGGGGATAAATATAATTGATCCTCGAAAATTGGAATATTATAATTTAGATTTAATGTTTGACTAGTAGTCTCAACTCTCTCATTATTTGGGTTTAAACTCATGAAAAAGATTATAAATGTGTTAAAATTTAAACATTAGAGATTACATTTGTCTAGTTAGAAATTTTAGGGTCTAAAATGATATGGAGTGAAATTTGAAAATTAAAAATACTTTTTTCCTGAAATTTTAATGTTTGACTAATAATCAAAAGGTCAACCCCATTATTTGAGAGATTTAAACTTGTCATGTGTAAATGGATTAAATATATTGAAAATTGAAACATTGACAACTACATTTGTTTGGCCAAAATCTTGTAAACTAACAATAACACGGGGTGAAATTTTAAGGAGTAAAATGCTTTTTAACCTAAAATAAAGTCATGTTTTTATTAGTCAAACATACATTTTCATAATGCCATTTCAAAAGCAATATTTTTGTATCCACTTGGATCAAATTTCAGTCAAGAAATGGTGGTAAATTTTACACTTACAACACAGTTTTCGCACCATACATCATCAAACTTGTACATATGACAAATTTTGTACTATACTTTCTGTTTTGCATACTGCATAGAATATATAAATTTCTATTCTAAATTTGCCAACTAAGAAAGGGGTGAATTTTCAAGCAGGTCCCAAACCTCTGTTGGTGGACGTCATGCTTTGGTGAATGCCTCCAATACACCACCTTCATCTGCTGTTTGTGATGAGCACCCCAGGAACAAGGTCTATAAAGTTTGAGACAATTCCTGTTGACGCGACAAATTGTCAGGTTTGGCAATTTCTAACACATTTTATAATCCAGCGTCCCATTGTCATTTGTTACCTTTGTCCATTGTTATTGTTCTTAAACAAAAGGGGAAAAAAAACAATTTTAGTTTCCAAAGTTTCTTATCATTTTTAGTCTTCAAAATTATAAGATAAATATTGTTCCCAATGTTTTAATTTTTAACAAGTTTAATTCATTTAATGGGTTTAAATTCTCAAATAACAGAGTTAACCCTTCCACCATTTGTCAAAATTAAACCTGCACTATAATATTACAATTTTTTTTAGGAAATAAACACTTTTAGTCTTTAAAGTGTTATCCTACATCATTTTTAATCCCAAAATTTCTGACTGAACAAATATGGTCCTATTTATTTTAATTTTTAACATATTTAATCTATTTGATGGGTTTAAACCCAAATAAAGGGGCTGGTCATTAGACCATCCGTCCAACATTAAATTTGAATATTACAACCAAAAACTAAAAAAACAAATAAAGAGTAGGAGTTTTATATTATACATTTGGCCATTCTAGGCGAAATGATTATTTGGCTAAATTTCAGGGCTTATTTTATTATTTGCCATACTTTGGGGGATAAATATAATTGATCCTCGAAAAATTGGAATATTATAATTTAGATTTAATGTTTGACTGTAGTCTCAACCTCATTATTTGGGTTTAAACCCATGAAAAAGATTATAAATGTGTTAAAATTTGAAACATTAGAGATTACATTTGTCTAGTTAGAAATTTTAGGGGTCTAAAAATGACATGGAGTGAAAATTTGAAAATTAAAAATACTTTTTTTCCCGAAATTTTAATGTTTGACTAATAATCAAACGGTCAACCCCATTATTTGGAGATTTAAACTTGTCAAATGGATTAAATATATTGAAAATTGAAACATTGACAACTACATTTGTTTGGCCAAAATCTTTGTAAACTAACAATAACACGGGGTGAAATTTTAAGGAGTAAAAATGCTTTTTAACCTAAAATAAAAGTCATGTTTTTATTAGTCAAACATACATTTTGATAATGCCATTTCAAAAGCAATATTTTTGTATCCCTTGATCAAATTTCAGTCAAGAAATGGTGGTAAATTTTACACTTACAACACAGTTTCGCAGCATACATCATCAAACTTGTACATATGACAAATTTTGTACTATACTTTCTGTTTTGCATATTGCATAGAATATATAAATTTTTATTCTAAATTTGCCAACTAAGAAAGGGATGAATTTGTCACAGGTCCCAAACCCCGTTGGTGGACGTCATGCTTTGGTGAATGCCTCCAATACACCACCTTCAACCGACGTAACAAGAAGTATGGGACATCAAACCACCGTATGTGATCGGTTAATTGTATTAAATTTTGATACTTATTTTCGATTTGATTAAACTTTTTAGAGGGTTTTGTTGCTATAATAGATAGTATATAATCGTACTAGGGTTATGTATGAATAACGATTTTTATTTGGATTTTCATTTCAAAACATGTTTTTTAATGTGTACAATATTGTAAGTGTAGCATTTTAAAAAATATGTTTTGAAATGAGTTTTAAAACGGGTTTTGTTTACCAAAAATGAAACTCCAAGTACATAACATTTTTCTTATTCTTTTTCTTTTCTTTTTCGGCAATCTAAACAAAATAGATATCAAAAATATAATCAAAATTATTTTTGTGAAAAAAATTCAAGTTGATTTGTGCACTGAATAGATAATAGGTAGCAGCTCCACTCAAAATTTTTGTTTTCTAGTTGTACAAAATGATTTTATGATTGACTTGTAGAGACTTTTAAATGATGACCTTATGATTGTGGACACATCAGACATGACTGCCAATGGACTTTGTCTCTAAGAATACTTTAAACAACGTTAATTTCACTTTCATTCTATAGTAGACATGAATTTTCTTTGAGTGTATACTGCCTTTATAAATATCTTTAATAAATTTGTTTTCTGATATGTTACTTTGAGGATATGTTTAGAATGTGACTTATTTGGAAAAAAAATATTTGAATATATTAAAATTTTGGTAGGAATCTTTTGTAAAAAAAAAAAAAAAGTATATTGGGAGGAGAACATAAAATGTATTGGAGGAAAAAAAATTAAAATTTTGTGAGAGAATTTGGAGGGAAATTTTGAATATTAAATTTAAAATTTAAAATAAAACAAAAGATCGTTGGATGTTTTATTTATTTTGTGACAAAAAATAACTTTTTGCATATAAAATTTACTCCAACATAGCCTAAGATTTTTGGATGAGGACTTTTGCTAAGGTATAAATACAATTACTGCCTCTTTAAAAAACAGTTAACTTTGATTAAAATATAATTTTTTGCACTTATAGAGTGCAAAAGACTATTAAATGCGTATATTTTTTAATTCTTATAGAATAATCAATTCGTACGTGGCTGGTTTGCTAAAAAATTTGCTTTTCATGTTAGTATAACTTATTTCATGAAATAATTAAATAGATGAACACTAGCGAGAAAAAAAAAAAGGAGTACTGTAGGGAAGAAAATTCCAAAACACTATAGGTATGTACATATATGTAGGATAATTTTCTAGGTGACTGTTGGCATTTGACCTCTACAAAATATAATGTAATTGAATTAATTACGCGGCTAAGTTAAAAAATTTTGGAGTGGGCCATCAAAAAATGAAAATAAAAATAAAAATTCTTATTTTTATTAATTATTGTACGGAATTAATTAGGGACTATAATAATCAAGGCTTTTTTCACGTCCCTCCATCTATTGAGGAGAAGTGATGCATCGACCTTTTTTTTTATGTTTTTGTTTTGTTTTGTTTTTGTTTTCTTTGTATTTTGTGTTTATGAGCTTTTTGCCACTTATTAGGAAATACTACCTTAGTCTCAAAAAGAAAAAGAGTTTAATTTTTAAAAAAAAAATGTCTCAAAAAGAAGTCTACTTTTTCTGTAAAATTCTTATATTATTTTTTTTTATTAATGATAATATATAATCCAAAATAAAAAGTAAAAATATAAATATAAAATTATATATTTACTTGTGTATTAAATGTATTGTATTTTATAATTTAAAAAAAAATTGTATTATATTATAAGTTTTTTTTTTTTTGAGATGGAGAGAGTATTAATTTTATTGTGGCTAATTGGACTATCTTAATTCTTTGGAAGGTTGAAATCCAGATGGCAGCAATTGGAAACACTATGCACAGCAACATTAACACCGTCAAAGATCCATTAGGATTATCATCCATAAACGGAGCTCGTGGTATGTAATATTATTTTTTTCTATTATAATTGTGAATTGGATATTTTTATGCTCGTAGAGATGCTCCATTTTTTTTTCCCTCGTTCATCTTCAAATTTGTCAATGCCCAAAAATTTGTCATCTTCAATTAGTTAATTTTTTATGCATGTCACCTTCATAAGAATGAAAAATATGTCACAATGTGGAAAAGGGAAAAAAATTGGATACGATGAGAATCGATTGTTAGTTTGAAGATGATAAACAAAGACCATTAAAGTCATATTTGATTTTTGAAAAAAATAAAAGCACTTTTTTTCTACCTCTAATTAAATTTGAAACTCTACCAGAGTATCTTGCTGAAATAACTGTTTTATCATATTTTCTAAAGCGTGTGTTTGGTTTCATATTTGGAGTTAGTTATCTTAGAATTGGTAACGTTTGATAAGATTTTGTTTGAATTTTATGGATTTTCTCTATGATTAATCATTGAAAATTTTCTACAAAAAATGTACTCTTCCTATCCCAAAAAAAAAAGAAGTCCATTTTCAATTTGATACAAATTTTAAAATTATATGTACAATACACTTGATACACGACCAAATTTACAATTTCTTAATTTTTATCATTACTTTATTATTAAGATCATACATTATTATGATTAGTAAAAGTGATATAAAAATTTCATATAATACTAGATTTTTCTTAGAACAAAAAAAAATTGAAATTGAAATTTTCTTTTTGATTTTTTTTTTCCCCATAGCATAAAGAAACACCATGTATATACTTCTTACATGACTTGTTCATCACTGGAACAGATAAGGCCAAAGATCCCGAAGAAAATCTAGTCTGCCAATTTTGCGGTGTCAAATTTAGAACCTATAATACAATGGGGAGTAAAGAAGAATTTTTGTTGGGTGATTCTTACTGTAAACGTTGCCAAAAACAGATTGTTGGGCATTAAATGTATTATATTTCTTACTGTAAGAGTTGCTAAAAATAGATTGTAAATGCCGAACCTTCTGGGCATTAAATGTATTATATTTCTTACTGTAAGCGTTGCCAAAAACACATTGTAGATGCCAAACATTTCGGGCATTAAATGTATTATATTTCTTACTGAAAGCGTTGCCAAAAACAGATTGTAGATGTCGAACCTTCTAGGCATTAAATATATTATATGTACTAGTAACAATGTTCTCCTATCTAAAATTTTGATAAATTTTGATATGCATATATTATTATGGGTAAATTATATCTATTTCTTTTGATTTTATTATCAGTTGCCTGGTAATGTTTGAGAATATTACAATCTTCTTCTTTGGCCATTCAAAAGTTGGTTTTTTGTTTCAAAATTCGTGAAATAACTTCAAAAATAGGCAAAATAGAGTTTAACTCATCTGTTTTTACATTGAATTTGTATTATAATTCTACTTATAGTTATGTATAATGTATATCCCTTTTAAATACATATCTTTAATTTATATTCCCTCCTTCCCAAGGAAAAAAAAAGAGAGTTCAATTTGAAAAATTATTTGTCCCAAAAAAAGAGTAAGAATTGAAGGAAACTACCGAAGTCAACAAATGTATTCCTTTTGGTTTCTCCATTGGGATGGTGGGCATTACTTCAAATAATTGCAAGTCAGTTCGAATTGAAGGTAGCCATGTACCATGACAGGTTCACACACAATTTAATCATCTCACTCAAACAAATATTTATTATGACAATTAAGAAAACACTCTTTACTAACATATTGGAATTTAATATATCTTCACATAAGATTAGTGCTTACAAAATTGAATATTTAATAGAAAAAAAGTGAGGGACCGAAATGAAAGAAAAAGAATATTAAGTTACGTATAAGCATTTGAAATACGTTTTGAAAAATGCAAAGTGCCATCCTCATTATTGTATGTTATAGTGCCAACACTACCTCCCAACTGATATATAATATATTAAAATTTTTGCTTAATGTGATCAATAATGCAAGAATTATGGCCTCATTATTATAGGTAAATTCCATTTTTACCAATGCACCCTAGAAATTTCCGGGGCATGGAAGTGAAATTGAATGCACTTTTACAATATTAAAAAAAGAAAAAGAAAAAGTACATTGGCAAAATTGCTAGGGTTGTTTAAATGGATTGATTTGCCCTTATCGATCCGCTCCGATCCAAAATTTTCACATTGCATTGACAAGACTTAAGAAAAAAATTCGTGACTAGTGTTGCATGGAAGTGAAATTTTCTCGAATGCACTTTTTACTGATGTGAAAGTACATTTGCAACGATGTGCGCTGTAAAATCGTCACTATTCAACGCTTTGTAGTAATTGGATGACGCGCTTATTCAACGTATGCATTGGATTTCACACAACGGCATAAGTTCGCCGGTGTTGCTATTCAACGATCGCAGATTGGCTTTTACGCAACGCTCGCGGTGAGAGATAGACATTGTTGTAGTTTCTTTCATCATAAGTCATGTGTAGTGGGCCATTTTAGTGTAATAGCATTTTGCATAGTACTAATGTCCTGATATATCTGGACTTTTGTATTCGGGGAGTTCCTAGGATGTCCAAGTCCTCAACGATTCCCGCCTTGAGCGGGGGTCAATGCGGTTGAACTTAGGTCGCCTAGGTTGTCTCCCTTCCGCCTAGTGCGTTTAGTTTCCGTCATGTGCGGGTTTTTTCTTATTTTTCTTTATTTTGCTTTTTCTTGCCCCTCGTGGGCTTTTTGCCCTTTATGGCCTTTGTTTTCGTGGGTTATAGCGCTTCGCTACATACACCACGAAACTCTAAGCCCTTGTGGCTTTGTACATTGGCTTTAGTGCCACTCTATCAATATATCTACTATCGCTTTCGGAAAAAAAACGATGCGCTGTCCCCAATGAAAGCGAATAAAAGTTGGTAGAATTTAACCGTAGCAACCTAATAAGGACAATCTTGACAACCTCATAAACAGAGTTAATCGCCATCTCGCTTGTATGATTAGGGAAAAGGTATTTTGAAAAAGGAAGATTGACTTTAGCCATTGTACTATTTATTGAATGGAACAAATCAAAAATATTTTTTCCAACCATTCGGCCAATCGTGAGTGACCACAAGCCAAGGCTTTAAAAGTCTTTCAAAGTGTTTTTGGGTGTATCAAATTTTAAGTCTTACATTTGAAAGCATTTGTGTTCATGAAAAATTCAGATACGATGTCAATTTATCCGTTTGATTTAGAGGTGAGATTTTTTTCTTTTAACCCTTTATGGTTCACTTGGACATGGCCTCCTATTAGATAAGTTAGAATACATAAATTAGAATAGATGTTGTCAATTGGTAGTTATAGTTTATTTTAGTATGATTAGAAAACATGGTAGATATAGTTTATTTTATAGAGGACTAAGAAATAAATGTACCACTGCTTGTGAACATGGAATTCGTTTGTGACTAGACCGTTCAATCAACTTTGATAGATAGCAATCATTTCTACGTAACTTATAAGATTAAACTTGAGTGATTTAGAATAATAATAAATGTACCCCCAATTTGTTATTCCTTATCATCCTTTCCCTCTCGTTCTTCCTTCCTACTGGTAGAAGTCTCACCTTTCTAGTGAAGCATATATAGGGACACCTACTCAGTATAATAGTGTATGAATAATTGTACGCTTGTAATAGTATAAGAATTATCAAAAAAAAAAAAAATTAAGTGCTTTAGAATAATAAAAATTAACCCATATCCGTCATATTTCGAAATTATACATTTTACAGTCATGCTTTCAAATGGCAAAGAACTCAACAAGTTTCTTTGAGAATTTCGAAGAAATAATACATTATTAATGCAAAATTTTATTCCTATAAGCAAAATTGTAGTTACTCTTCCGAAACCTTCAATCAACTTTGTACTACCAAATATAGTAATTAACATGGATTATTTGTACTACCAACTTTGGGGTGGAGGGCTCTTGAATGCATGGGCCAATGCCTATCCTGTAAGGTCAAACCCTTCCTAGGTTAAATATCTTGGCCTCCTTTCAGCCAATTCCATCGTGAAAGAATCGAGACTGTCTTGAGAAAATGAGAGCAAAGCTTGCCTACCGCAAACCAGTACCTTTCGATGGGTGGTAGAGTGGCCTTAATCAATTCTTTTGTCAAGTTTACGATCTTTTCCTAATCTGCTTTCAAGCTCCCATGTGAGTCAAAATGACATTGACAAATTGATACGAGATTCCTCTAGGCGATTCGGATCACCACCGTAGATTGTATTATGTGGACTGCATACCAATGTCCCTAAGTGGCTTGGGGCTTGGGTATGATTGATTTCCATTTAAAAATTCGCTTTATTGTCAAAATGGCTATGGAGGTTTGGCAATGAGGTGAATTCGCTATGGAGGAGCTTCATGGTGGAAAAATACGGCTGGATAAGAATCGTCTACTCCCTACCTCACAACAGATTAGTCTCAAATTCTTGAAAGCTATCATCGCACTCTTAATCCTTCCGATAAGTCAGATGATGCTATTTCATCGTGAATGAGGACCTTGCTCGGAAAGCGAGGCAACATTGTCTTCGTACGATGAGTGGATTGAAGGTATGATCTTAAAAATATGCTTCCTCGTATTTTTGCATTGTCTGTTAACAAGGATGGTTTTGTGGCGAATTTGGTAGTGGATAAACGGTCAATGAGTCCGGAAGATCGAGTCTGTAGAAACACTCTTGATTGGGAAAATCAGCAATGGGAAGTTTGTTGATTACTCTACAAGGACAATATCCTAGTCGCTTCTTTCGATGACCTGATCATTTGGCGTTGGGTCCCGAAAGTACTTATTCCACCTCCTCTTCAGAAAGTCGTGTTGCTACCCCGAGGCAAGGGAGTGTAATTTGGAACTTAGTGTGGAATGGGTTTGCTTCACTTAAAGTGGAAGTCTTTGTCCGCAAACTAATCCATCAAAAGCTTCCTTTTAGAAATCGTTTGCTCGTAAGAGGTATCATTAGAGCCAAGCTAGCCGCTTGTCCTTTCTCGCAACTCGAAATAAATCCCCAACATTTGTTTTTAATTGCAGTGTAGCCGGTTGGTGTGGACAAGATGTTTGGAAGTTTGGGGAATTTCATGGACTCGCCTGATTCCGCTCCACCTTCCTTGATAGTTGGCAAGACTCTTTCCTGGATTCCAATGGGCTACTTTGATTTTGCTGCTTTATGCCATTGCACGTCGATCCGCTATGTCGCAATCAGTTACTTTCAACAATAAAAGTTTCGAGCTATCACAACTCATGGATTTGATTTTCATTAGGTTTGCAACTTGGTTCAAAGCAAAGTGGCCTCAATATCCATTTCGATATATTCCTTCACCGACTAATGCAAGAGTGAGGCAAGCTCATAGGTGTAAGAAAGCAAATGTCTCTTGGTCCCGTCCTCAACCGGTAGAATGAAGTTTAATGTGGATGGTTCTCTATTGGAAACCAGTATGGTGGGATCGGGGTATTCTTAGGGATGATCGTGGTAGAACAAAGGCCGTGTTCTCCAATCATGTTAGAATTCTTGATTCAAACCAGCTGAATTCTATGCTATTCGTGAGGCCTTCGAGTGTTCTCGAGACCAGGTGGAAAAGCTCTCATGTGCTTGTAATGAGAGTGACTCGCTAATGCTATCAAGTGGTTAATGTACCAAAAGCTTCCCGCATCTCAAAATGTCTCAATCATATAGATCCATGTTGAAGGAGAAAATCAAGCAATAGGAGTGTCGCATGTCCCAAGGGAGAATAGTGTTACCGACAGTTGGCAAAATCCGGTGTCTCCAGTAGAGAATCTATTGGCGCTTTTGAATAATTAGTATAGTTCTCCGTAGGTGAGTAGTATCCGCGTAAGTTTGCTTTCCTATCTTTTAAAGGCATATTTATTTCCTCAGTATTATCTGCTCTTATTTTCTAATAAAATATTTTGCCTTGTTGGCTTGTCAAAAAAAAAACATGGATTATTTTATTATTAGATAAGAAAAATACTTCCTATCCTTAACTATGGAGTGTGTTATTGCACTATCTATAAATACAATTCTTTGTCATTGATTATTAAAGCATCCATTTTTTACAAAAAAAAAAAAGAAAGTACCAAATAAGATGTTTTTCTTTTTCTTTAAATACAATATTGATAAAATATAAGAAATATTAAAAACAAACATTAATACTAAATATTTTATTTTGAAAACATTAAGTGAAATTTCATTGCATAAATTAGTTTATTAAAGCAATGTGTTCTTTAGATATTTCCATCACTAAACAAATAACTAGTATCACCTTTATGGTAATTGACAATGTGGTTTGAAAATGTGTGTATTTGTTAAGAAGAGAGTTTAGTTGCACAATTCTCCTACTTTTTATAAAGAACACATGTCGTTGTTGAAAGAACTACTAAGTTCAAGTGCAAACATAATTATTTATAAAACTTCCAAGAATCGACAACAAATGGTAGAGTGGAGAAACTTCGATGAAATTCATGGTGGAAAATTTCCAAAACATAACAAAAGAATCACATCGAAGAAATTTCGCTGTGGCTTCCTCCTGCTACAACTTCAGCTCCTAATTAGTCCTCTATTATTACTTGATTTAATGGCATCCTCTCTATTACTACTCCGAAAATATCAAAAATAGCACCTTTGACTTCTCCGTTATCAAATATAGCAGTGGTAATTTATCTTCACAAATATAGCAGTCAAGGTGTTTGACCAATCAAATGACTAAAAAGCCCTTCTATGTGGAGAAAGACGTTAGACAAACATTCATTCCCGCGTATCTTCGCTCAGAATCGCCAATTAGCATTCATCATCCATCGATTCAACAACCCACATGACCGAAATCAACTATGGCTCAACCACGATGCGCTTGAAGAAGGAAAAAATGCCGATTGAGTAGCGGGTTTGATAAAAATTTTCTTCCGCTTTTAGATTTGAATCGCTTATCACGAGAGGGTGTGTGGGTGTGGGTTGTGTGTTTGTTTTGCGTGCGGTGTCAAGTGTGTGTTAATTTTTGGCCGAATTGGGTTTGAACGTGAACGAGAGTAAGTAGTCCATACGCCGACAATGTTCAAAATATGTCGATAATGATGCATATATGTCAAATATATGTGACAGATATGATATAAAATGTCGATATTAATGAATATATATCGAGCGATATGTCGACATTGTGATTTAAAACGCCGACATATATGTCGCCATCGGGCTCTAAAATGTCGCCATCGGCTCTAAAACGCCAACATATATGTCGCCACTGGCTCAAAAATGTCGTCACTGGTCTCTAAAACGTCAACATATATGTCGACGAAATGATTGAAAATGTCGAACTATAACTAATACACAACTAATAAGATTATACATGTTTAATAGTCTAACAGTAACATTATATTAGATTATCCCACGGAAATGTACAACTAATACTAATTTCAACCAATACTCAAATGAATATCTAATATACAACTAATAAGATTATACATCTAATAGTCGAATATTAACAACATCATATTAGATTATCTAAAATGAATGTACAACTAATACTAAATATTAAATTGCTAATACCTAATAGGTATATAGCATTGAGAGTTTAGAATTTATTATTAGTTAACATGTTGCACGAATATTATGTAATCACTTACCTGCACATTATTTACTACTAACACATAATTTAATGTTATGTACTTTTAGTAACATAATTTAATGTTAGTTTTTAGGTACATGTATATAAATGTACAATTGAAAAATTATGAGTGCAAATTGTAAAGAATAATTTGCATTAATGAATATTGATTGCATTTTCTTTTTAGCTATTTAATATCTACAATGAATGTTGTACATTCATTTTACATAATCTAATATGATGGTAATATTCAACTATTAGATGTATAATCTTATTGCCGTATATTAGTTATTCATTTTAGTATTGTGTCGTACCGTACTAATAACAGATGTATTATGTGTTGGGCCCCATGGTTGTGTAATTTGGTAATGTTATATACAAATCAAACGTTCTTAAATTTAATAATATTCAATAAAGAAGACCACAAAATTTGCATATACAAAATGTCCTCTTGCCTAAGTAAAATCCAATACTAAATAAAGTTAACTCGCTCTACACGTTGTCCCTAGAAACAAAAGCATTTGAGCAAGTTTGCTTATATGTCCGCTCCTCCGCATACGACCACATTTTTTTACTTTCCTCTCCTCCTAGAAGGAATTCTTTTTCTTCCTCCTTCCACTCTTAGCCCTAGGTTCCGGGTGATAATTGAATTGCTAAAACATCACGCCACATTCCAATCCTTAGCGTCTCCCACCGCATAATAGAATCGGCATAAGCACCTACAAGTGCTTGATGTGATCTGATCGCGAACATAAGGTGTAATGGTCAATTTGTTCGCGCCGAGATGCAGCTAGTGCGTGAACACAAGGGATTTGATCCATATCAAACACTCGACAAGTGCAAGTTTTTTGAAGCAAATCAACCGTAGATCCGGTTTGCAATGTTCATAAACCATCTCGTATATCAACCGGTTCAACCACATAGGATTGTGCTTCTCTCATTCTTGATGCTATAAGTCGCTCAATGTTTGGTCGCCAATGTTTTCATTTCACTAGCCGCATGACGCCGCTCATGAAACCATCTTTGGAGTGTGTTGCGGATGTAATCGACCAAAATGTGAATAGGTAACTCCCGGGCATTACTCAATAATGCATTTAGACATTCTGCAATATTGGTCGCCATTATTGTATAACGTCTCCCACTGAATGTGCCTCGACCACCGCTCAATCCCAACTTCTCGTAAATACTCACTTACCCTTGAGTTCTGCATTGAAATCCGCGAAGTGCTCATTGAATTCAGCCATGGTGTAAGCCTTTGCGACTTAAAGTATAATGGGATCACGGCATCGCTTTTGAACTTTGCTCGTAGGTTGTTGCTTAGATGATAAATACATGCCCGTGATAAGAATCCGAACACATTCGCTATGCCTTTGCAATGCTCTTATATCTATCGAAACAAACACCAATCCATCGGTTTCATTACCAATAGCACTTTAGCCTTTGCAAAAACCACTCCACGATCGTCATTTTCAGAATCAACAATTCCCAGCGAGGATAGACTTGGTTGTTACCATCCATGCACGCCCCAACAATTAACGACCCGTGATATCTTCCTTCAAGAAAGCAAGCGCCAAAGAATAATCGGTCACATGTGGTCGCGAAAGCCACGAATTGACGCACTAAATGCAAAGAATAAATACTTGAATCTACGGTCGTCCGAATCACCAAGAACTCGCCCGGTTTACTTCTTGCATCACGTGTAAATAGATCGGCGATTGTATACGAACCCTCATAATCGCCCCGACTTCGCAAGGCGTGATGCTTTAGGTACTTGGTGATTGAAGAAGGAACATCCGGGCGTGGTACTTGGAATATGCAAGCGCAAAGTCCCCATCTTGAGGCTCGTGTCGTGGCGAACTCTCTCCCAAATGTTACCTTCTTGCCGATTTGTTAAAGTCTAACCAACGATGACATTTGATTGGTCACTAGTCTAAGTTGCCTCAACAAAAGCAGAATGGATAATTTGTTTGCACCGTAATGTATGTTCATGATCAAGCGCCATTTCTCGCAAGACTACTCTCCCTTGGAGGATTATTTTTGCGTATCACTCAATTTTGATCGATTCTTCTCATATTGGCTTCAGAGTAGCAATCTTTGCGAAACTGGCCGAGAAAAAGTCACCCTGAAAGAGCATTTCCTCCTTCAGCTGTTCCTGCAGGATATGAAGCAAATCAAGAACAGGTGTCAAGGAATTTAAACACTTTCTCGTCACTTTCAACTTAGCACCTATAAACACTTTCTCATCAATAAAAGTAAAATAATATTTTTACCACCTCTAAGTTGCATAATGTTTTTTACAAGTCTTTTAGTGATTTTTGCTCAAACATATATTTCACATTTATCAAAATTTATTAACTCAAACCAGAAATTTCGACAAGTGAGTGCATTTTCTTTATATAGCTAAAATAAGTATGTTAGGATATACTATAAAGCCTTTATGTTAGGACATATTTTATGATAAAGAACATAATTCAATTATGTAAGCAAAAGAAGTAGATGTATTATCATTGTTTATATTTGAAATACAAAGTACATATAGTCTTTTTTACTATATACCCTTGCCTATAAATAGTCATGCCATTTTTGGTAATTTGCAAAATTTGTTTGTGGGTAGTATTCCACATTTATGTTATTGTTCCACATTTCTAGTGTTTGTCGACATTTTTGTGTAGTATTCCACATTTCTAGTGTTTGTCCACATTTTCATTAGCATTCCACATTTATGTGTATTATTCCACATTTATAGGGTTTGTCGGCAATTCCTTGTAGTGTTCAACATTTCTCATAGTGTTCCACATTTGTGGTGTTTGCCGACATTTTATGGTCGTGTTCGAGGGATGTGATGACATATTTTGTCGACATTTTGTGCCATTTGTCAACATTTTGCGCCATTTGTCGACATTTTGAGCCATTTGGCGACATTTCTTCCTATGTTTCAACATTTCCTATGTTTCAGCATTTCCTCCTATTTGTCGACATTATGCTAACTACAACCCAGTTTTCAACATTTTTAGCATGCGCATTCTATTTTCTGGGTCGGTTTCGAACGAATGAATGGCAAAAGTGGATAGGACGAATTGCAAAAACTCTAACTTTCTAATTCCTTCACATATAAGCAAAGCGGGATTATATTGCAAAAGGGGACGCTGCATCAAATACGGCTTTGTTGTCACTAACCTTCTTACTCTTGCCCGTCCGCTTGTGAGATATGTGCTCTTCCTTTTCTCGCTTGTCGAGATGACGGTCCACCGCGTTTCGCCATTTAATACTATTGCTTGAATTGATACGAAGATTTGTGTAATCGATCGAGAATGCAAATGAAATGACGAACGGAAAATTGGATTTATGCGATGAAAGAAGCGAAAGTGCGGATGTATGCTTTGTTGAAACCAACGCAGCGATGGAGAAGAAACCGATCGGGCGCGATTTTCAAATCTTAGATGGGTATTTTAGACATTTCGCGTGGCATAAACCGCTTTGGTCGTTATAATTGTGAAGAATTTTTTCCACGCTATTTTTGATAATGTTCAAGATCCTTACGCTATATTTGATAATTTCCTACTACTCCTCAGTTCCTGAACACTCCTCTATTATTACTACTGATTCATTTGTACTTCCATTTAATTCCAAGAGAATCCAAAAAACTTGTCGTGTCATTGCAAAAAATGACTTCTGTGGGAACACCTTCCTCACAGCAACATGATTCCTCCAGAATCTCCGAAGGGATGCAAAAAGGTTTGTCAATTATAGTACCTACCAAAAAACATTCTTCTCGATTTCCAAAATAACGTTTACACTTTTTTGGGTCCATAATTTTCTGTCTTTTTGTCTAATCAGAGCATCAAAGGTCATCTCATCTGCTATATTTTGTCAGCCAACCGGGAACAAGGTCTATAAAGTTTGAGAGGACGTCTTCTGATGACACGACACGTGATCAGGTTTGGCAAAATCCAAAACATTCTCTTCAGTTGAAGACGCAATAAGTTTTGTACTATATTCCTTAAAAATGGCACTAAATTTTACACTGACAAAATAGATTCGTTCCGTACATCTTCAAAATTGTACACAGGATAAATTTTGTACAAGATTTTTCGTATTGGATAGGATAATTTTTTTTTTTTTGAATTTTCCGATTAAGAAAGGACTGAACACAAAATGCCTTGGACCCAAATCTACTACACCCTTTTCCACCAACGTAACAAGAGGCATGCCGCATCCATAGTTATCGGACTCGGCCATTGAACCGGTCGAGGCTGGTCAATGGGTTAATGGTTCAACCAGGTCAATAGTTCAACCGTGGGTCAATGGGTCAATTATAAAATTAATAAAAAAATAAAAATAATATCAAAATATAGAGAAAATATAAAATATTAACTTATAACCAACCAAACAATTGATATTGTCATAATAGTATAATAAAATCTAAAATCCAAAATCCACACTCATAAAATTGATATAGAAATGCCATCTAAGGGTATGTTTGGACAAAGTATTTCTATTTGCAAATAGAAAAAGGAGGCCAATTTTTCAAATAAAACATCACACTCTAAATATATTTTATTTCAAAATTTAAATTTTCCCACTCAAATTCCTCTCACATAATTTTAAAAAATCAGCTCTCTCATTTTTCTCTCTAAAATACTTTTTCTATAAAAAAAATACCCACCAAAATTTTTACATATTCCAATATAATTTTTTTGAAATATATCACACTCCAAACATATCCTAAGTAAAATAATAAGAAAACAATGAACAACACATATCCTCTGACTTTAATTTCGATAAGATCATAATTTCGACATTTAAAAAGTTCTGTATAAAATGCTTATTCAAATTATCAATTGTATATTTTCAAAGAAGAAACAAAATAAAAGAAGGGAAGAGAAGAGAAGAGAAAAAACCAACTGGTTTTGAGTGACTTCGGACGGTCTAGGAACCGGTCACTTGACCCCGGCCGTCCGAGTCTTATAACATGACATGGGCTGCATCAAACCATCGTAAAAGTTATAATGTAATAAATATAAAGTAATTATTCAAATATTAACACTAATATACAAATATATTCCTTTATCTCAAAAAATTTATTTTGAAAACTTTTTTATTTAAAAAAGAGTCAACTTTCAAACTAAAATCTTAAAATATCATTACTAATAATAATTGTATATACCTACAACTAAAAAGTAAGAATAAAAATATAAAATTATATATTTAGTTAGTACTTTAAGTATATTGTAACTAATAACTAATAAAAATTGTATCTTAACTAAAGTGGACTATTTTTTTGGGACGGAAGGGTACTAAAGATAAATTATTTAGTTTTTAAGTGTAATTAAATTTAGATTTAATATAAATTGTATGAAATTCTAAGTGTATGATTAAATAATTGAGAAAACACCCAAAATCGTCTTCACATTTCAACGAATAATCTTTTCATCCTCTACTTTTAAACGAACAAATAGTCCTTGAATTTCAATGACCAAAATTTGAAGAAAAATTTGTGACTAAACGTTCGCTTATGAAATTTGAAGACTAAAAGTTCTCATTTATTTCACAAATAGTGCAAAAGTTTCAATTTATGAAATTTGAAGGACTATTTATTCCGCTTTAAAATGAATTATGAAAAAGTTTATTTCTTTGAAATGTCAGGACGATTTTAGGTGTTTCTAAATAATTTCGTGAACAATAGTATAAAAATATTTTAAGTAAAGAATTGTGCAAAAATTATAAGAATTCTTTTGTATAAATATTTGAAATATTCACTTTCAAAGAATTAAAACTTTATAAGTAACAAAATCAAAATATTCATATAAAAGTAATAAAAATAAGAATTCTATAAAAATTTAGAGTCAAGCTATAATTCTTAAAAGTTAAATTATTTTATGCAAAAAGAAACGAATGACCAAGTCAAACATGGGTCAACCCACTCTAACCTATCGAATTAGGGTTTGACCAGGTTTTTTTACATCCATTTTTTATGTGCCATTTTAACAATATTGTTTATTGCATTAACTTTTGAGACTTAATTTCAATTTGGTTAATAACATGGAGTTCAAGGTTTCTAATTTTTCTTGGTAATTTAAGCAAAATGAGGACGAAAAATTACAATTGAAATTGTTCAAATTGATTTGTGCTCTAAACAGATAATAGTAGGGTGGCAATTGGGAGAAAATAGGTGGATTGAGTAGAAAATAAATAGATTTAGTAGCCCATTTTTCTTTCTTTCTTTTTTTTTTTGACAAGCAGTAGCCCATTTTTCATTAAGGTTTAAAATTAAGAATAAAATTTAATAAAATTAAAAATTCCAAATATTTCTTGAGATCTCATTAAAATTTTCCATTGAAATTTAGAAGGAGATTGTTGAAACACTATCGGATAAATTGCAGCTATCGATAGCTATCTAACCAGTTGGTTGAAAATCCCGTGACGTTGCTAAAGTCCGATGCTATCAATAGCTATCTAACGAAGTTGGTGAAAATCCCGTGACGTTGCTAAAGTCCGATTAAATTCTATTCACAATTCGATCGCCAATAGTTAGGTAGTAATTTGACTGCCCATTGCCACCGTCATTTTAAACAAAAATAAAATTTATTTATTACTAATGTATGTAGAATATTAAAAATTAAAAATAACTAAAGCTCTCATTATTTATTAATTACTTAATAATTACTTATTTTAATTTTTAGTGAAACCTATAGATAACTCAATATCTAACTAATGAAATTTCATTCCAATAAATTTTCTCCGTAGCAATGAGCACTTATGGAAAGGTCAATAAATTTTATCCCAAAGTTTGGTATAGTAACAGCTTCACTTAATATTTTTGTTTTCTAATGGTACAAATGATTGTTATGATCTAATTGTAGAGATTTTTCAAATGATGTCCTTATGATTATAGGACACACCAGCCATATATGGTCCCCTGATGTATTTTGTCTCTAGTAATTAAAGAGCTTTCACTTTCATGCCACAGTAGTCAAGTCAACGCGGAAACTTCCCAATGTATTTTGTCTCTAGTAATTAAAGAGCTAATTTCACTTTCATGCCATAGTAGTCAAGTCATCGCGGAAACTTCCCAATGTATTTTGTCTCTAGTAATTAAAGAGCTTTCACTTTCATGCCAGAGTAGTCAAGTCAACGCGGAAACTTTGTCTGGTTGATTTAAAATATTATTACTCGACCTGTGCTTGGATTTTTGGACAGGACTTTTTATTCATATTGTAAGGTATTTATACAATTATTTATATTGAAAGGGATCTTTAAAATCATTAATCAAATTCAAATTATGGGAACTAAATTGGTATATATATATATATATATAACCTTTTGTTAATGAGAAATTCACAATATTCTTAAGAGTGCGTCTTTGGTAAATTCCGTGAAATAATCTACAAACTATGTAATAGAAGTAATCGCAAGTATATATATATATAACCTTGTTTAGCAGTCTTATAATTGTGAAATAATCAATTCATATGTGGCAGGTTTATCTAAGTGGTACGTTCAAGATTAAAATATTCATATACATAATAGAGAGGAGAAAAGGTAAGAGGTAAAAGAAATAACACTATATTAGTGTTAAGGTTACATCTAATACTTCATTAAACTTCACTAAGGCAGGATTTAGTACGGCACTGATCTGCTAGAAGTTACATTCAATATTTTCTTAAACATATAAAAGGGTGACTAAAATCAACCCAACTCAAAAGGTTCAAATTCACTTGAAAAATAATGCATTTTTTAAGCATCATTATATCCAATTAAGTCATTCAAAAACTCTTCAATTTCATATCTTTGGTGCAGAATTCAATGTCTTATTTTTAGTCTGATCTTTACTGGCTGACGAAATAAAATCAAACTATTAAATTTAAATATTTAATTAAAATTTTTGAATATTAAATACCAAATCAACTTTAGACACCACCTTGAGGAACCATTAGCGTTATTTAAAACTTAGGTTTCTCCTTTGGTACTGTTCTTCATTTGATTGTGGAGTTTTATAGAAATCCAATGGATTTGGTTTTTCATTAATCCTTATTGATGTCATAACAATTTTGATATGTTTGTTCCTATCGTCTTCACACGACATAATTGCTCTTCATGTTAAATTTTTTTTTCCATGAAATAATAAAAATAGATGAAAACGATGGTCAAATGGAGTAAGAGCCAGACAGAAAAGGTTGTAGGGATCAGGCTAGGAAGAAAATTCCTAACAACTCTAATTTTGTACATATATGGTATGGCAATTTTTTATCTGACGATTGACACTTGACCTTTCTAATGTTGTCTAATTTTTAATATGTACTTTAAATATTTGAACACTAATGATGATAAAAACATTGGAGCTAACTTTTATTTATATTTTACTTCACGCCTAATCCATGAAAAGGGATGTATTTGCACATATTTTTCTAATTTACAAGCAATATAATCAAGGCAATCTTCATGTCAATCAACCCCTTGTTGTGGTGTGATGCATTTACCCCTTATTAGGAAATATTAATTTTATGGTGAATATTTTGACTCAATGTTTAATTCTTTAGAAGGTTGAAACTCAATTGCTGGCAATTGAAAGTACTACGCAATATAATTTCTTCAGAGGTCTGAGAAGTTCATCACCCAGAAACAGATTTAGTGGTATGTAATTTTATTTTTTTCTATTACAATTTTGACTTGGATGTTAATTATAGGCTCTTAAAGAAGCTTTCATTTTTTTTTTCTCATGGTTTTTCAAATTTATTGATATCCAAAAATTTGTTATCTTTAACTTGTTAATTTTCCGTGTATAAAACCTTCTAAGGTGAAAAAATGCAAGTGGTTTTTGCAATAGTTAAAAAAATGTCAACTTACTGAATTAAGTATATGTTTGGAATTATTTTGGGATTGTATACTTTTTATAAAAACATTTTTGAAATTTATAGATTTTCTCTAAAATTAAAGTATGAATCTATGATCTGATTTATTTTCAAATACTATTAAAGATTTTTCCAATTAATTCAATGGCTAGTTAAAGTAGCATAGATAACCTTGCGAGCTACTAAACTGCTCTACCCGCGTTTACGAGAAGAATGAAAAATTAATAGACAAATTAAGTAGCATTGACAAACTGCTCATGTTTTTTTTTTTTTTTCCCTATCTATTGGAACAATAAAGTAGAAGGGAAAACGTATATACTTCTCATGACTTGTTATTAATTTGGAACAGATGAGGCCAACAATCCAGAAGAAAATCTAGTCTGCCAAGGTTGCCGCGTCAATTTTAGAGCTGATAAAACTATTACTGATATGAACAGTAAAGAAGAATTTCTGTTTGGTAATTTATACTGTAAAGATTGTCAAAAGTGATCGTTCATGCAGAACCTTCCATGCATCAAACAATGGAAGAAGAGGAAGGCTCTTTTTCAGGGTAAATAGATCTTTTAACCCTTTTAGTCCACAGTTAAAAATTCATTATTTCAAAATTTTAACCAAATTGTTCATTTTCCTTTTAACTACGAAAATTAGTGTGTACAAGGAGACATAGGCAACCTAAATCTAGACCCCAAAAAAAAAAAACTATAAACAATATAATTGGGAAAGAGTTGAAATGCATTATTTTTAAACAAGCAAAAATAAGATAATCTTGAGTGCTGTTTTCGCACAGTCCCCTAGATAATATAATTAGATATAATTAGTGTATTGCAAACAAGTCCTAATTAATCTTCTGTTTCAAAAAAAATTTACTTTTAATTAGTTATAATTTTCTTTTTGTTATAAAATATAACACATGTATTTTATACACTACTGAAAAAACATTTTTATATTTTTATATTTATTTTTTAAATACGTACGACGAATAACCATAATTAGTAAGGCAATACAAGAAATTTCTTCAAAGGTTAACTATGTTTTTTAGTATACAAGAGAGTTTTCAAATTAAACTTTTTTCGGGAGTAGAAAGTACAAGATTACTATGAAATTTAATTCTTACTGAATATATCCTCTTCCTTTCATCTTAGTCCTTCACGTTCTTTTCTTTTCTTATTTTTTTCAAAAATAGAAAAAGGGTGAGATTTTTTTTTTTGACAAGCCAACAAGGCAAATTATTTTATTAAAAAATAAGAGCAGATAATACAAGAAAATAAATGTATTTTTTAAAAATAGAAAAGCAAGGCTACGTCAGAAACTACTCACATACCGAGAACTAAACTTATTATTAAAAGGGTGAGATTTCCAATATTTGTTTAGTCTTAGTAACATGTGTGTAATGTCTTATCTTTAGTTGCATTATGCAAAATTTTAGTTAAAATGCCATGTTCAGCTAGAATAAGTCTTTCTAAGTAAGATATATTAAAAAAAAAATCTAATAACTTGTCCACATTGTACATGGCTGACTCCTACTTAATTTCTTATTGATTGACAGTTGATTTTGGTAGAGCCGACTGATATTGCCATCCCGGATGGAGCAATTGAAAGCGGTGGTGGCTAGTTGCTGAAGTTAATGCAAAGTTTAGATCAGAGATGCCTGCGTATAGTTAGCTTATCAATATAGGTTTTTGTATTTTTCAAAATAATATTTTATATTTCTCACAAAAAAGGTTTTAGTCTACAATCTTTATTTTTTAAATATAAATTATATACCCATAATTTTTTTAACTATTTTATTTAAAATACAATTATATAAAAGGTTTCAAATCCAAAACCTTTTAATTATAATCCCTTACACCTTCCAATTATATTTCAGTTTGGCATACTCCACTAGGGGTAAAAAAACAGACATCATCACGTCCTATCAATATAATATGTATAGGACACTGAGCATTGTCTAATAGTACAATTTAGTACAAGAAGGTCAAAAGGGTTAATGCAAGAACTTCATCACCTAACATATATATTGCAAGAACTTGATCATTTTCTAGTAAAAATTTGGACTAAGATATTGAAGTTACCATAGAGAAACGATTGAAAAGGGTCATGCAGAGATAATGGAAGATATTAAAAACTGTTAACGTTATATCATCATAATCATCCCTATTGTTTCTCTCATGGTTTTGATAATTCATTCTTACTGTATATAGTTGTATTGTATTCCTATAAGTTGGCTTAAAATCCCTAAACAATAGGCTAGATTTTTTTGACACAATTTCTATATATTATTGTTGTACATTCACGGTTCCATGTCAAATGAATCAAAATTCAACTTCTGTCGAAAACTTACGAAAAGAGCTTAATTTCCACTATTCAGAAAATGCATGAGTAAAACTTACGAGATGCAAATTTCACCATAAAGACTCCGACATCTTCAGAAAGGTAGAGTCTCCACTGTAACAGCAACTTGAAGTTATTATGTTTTACTTTATGGAATAATCTCTCTTCATCAAGAATCAGATATATTTAACGAATGAGCGAGGGAAATTTTCAGGGATTTTCTGCGAATGGACGCGGTAGCCAAAAGAGTCCTATGACTGATGATGGGTGGAAAATGTTAAACCTTAGAAAAGTAGAGTCTCAATGTAACAGCAACTTGAAGTTATTAGGTATTACTTTATGGAATAATCTCCTTCATCAAGAATCAGATATATTTAACGAATGAGCGAGGGAAATTGTCAGGATTTTCTGCGAATGGACGCGGTACCCAGAAGGGCCTACAACAGATGATGGGTGGAAAATATTCAAACGATAATGAACTCCAGGCTCAGCTGCAGCCTTTCATTACAATTTCGTGCGATATTCTTCCACATATACTTTATCTGGAATAAAATATCTAATGAGTGACAAGGGCACTTACCAGGGGTTTTCTGCCAATGGACAATGTCTGAAAGCACTGACCCTGGAAGAATTGTTCGGGGCTGAAACTGACACTTGAGTTTATGTATCTACAGAACACGGTTTAGTTGCAGAATTTTCCTCTACCATGTATAAAGAACATGGTTCACTGTTGAAGTACTAATTTCTACTGAATCGCGTTTGATAAAATGGAGAAATTTTGAGGAAATTCCAGTTCCGGATAATTTCTAATGAATTACACAAAATCACAGCAGATGAAATTTCGGGGAGTCTTCCACTTTATCACTACTCGGTTCATTGGTACTATTTAACTACCAGAGCACCATCAAACAAAATATACCACACATTCAAGTTCCGAATCATTGCAAGCATGACTTCTGCAGAAACACTTTTTTCACAGGATCATGATTCCCCCAGAATCTCTGAAGAGATGCAAAAAGGTTTGTCAATTATGGGATGCACTACCAAAAAGCTTTGTTCTTTCCATTTCTGGAAAAGGTTTTGCACTATTTTTGTTCACATGGTGACCTTGCTAATCATTGAGTTTCTTCTCGACTCAATTAGAGGACCAAAAGGCATCTCATCTGCGATTTTCCATGAGCGTACCGGGAACAACGTCTCTAAAGGTTGAAATGATCCCTTCTGAGACTACAGCTGATCAGGTTTGGGAATTTCTGACATGCATTTTCTTCAATTCATGAATTATTAGCATATTTATTTACCCTAAAGTGAAATGTCTGATTCCGACAACGATACAAATGTTGCTACGATTAAGGAATAACATGTGCATACGTCCTTATGTTTAAATGATGGTCAATAACAAGGTTGATCTTGTTTTCACTTACTTCATAAGTGCACTCATGCTATTATTTTTAATTTTTGCAAAAACCATGTAAGCGGAGATGTGTAACTGTAGTCTCCTTCTTCAGTCAGACAAGAACTTTAGAAAATGGCTTCACTTTCATGCCATTGTAATCATGAAATTTCTTCAATTTCAGAGACTTTGTCTAGTCAATGAATAAAGTTTGTTTACTAGGTCAAGTGGAAATTGTAAAGGGCTTCGTAGGAAATGCGAGAAATTATGATTTTGCACGTAAATATGGTGGGTAATGCTCTGGCCGACCGTTGACATTTGACCTCAACGTACTTAATCAATTTTCCGGCCGAGAGAAACCATTAGGCTGTGGCATTGTGAGGGGCGCTGATGACCATAAAATCCTGCACATGCCCACACACCCATAAGTTGGGCTAGTACACCAGGGATAAAAACCTTCTTAATATGATCCTTCACTTTTGCAATTGACCCAGGGTTATATTTCAGCAAATCTTTTATGTTACTACCTAGAAACTTCATGAATCCCAGTTTATAGGTCTTGGGGAAATTAAAGTTGGGAAATTGTTGACTAATCTCTCTGTGCTTTACCTTGATATATTTTACCTTATCAAACAATTGAGGTAAAGAAAGGGTCATTTGCTTGAACTTATCATTGTCAGAGGAGACTGAGTAAGAGAAAAGTGTTAACCTTCTAGCAACTACTTCAACTTGTTTGAAGATTATTTCTTCATCCAGTGAGCTCCACTCCAACTCATTTCTTACAATTTGCTTGAAGTATCTGAGTACCTTAACAAGATATTTGATTTGATCTCTCCCACTAGCTGTGGAAGTGTCCTTACTCTTCAATAACTCTGATAAAAATGACTCTGCCTTGAAAAATATGATCTTAAAAAGCAACTGGAGAAGTGATTGCTTTACCTGAGAACCTGTGATTTTCTTTGAATATGACTTGTGAAGTGATGCTATCTCATTAGCAAATTATTCAATGAGTACCACACTCATCTTCCCATATTCTATCTGCTCTTGCAGGCATAGATCTTTGGTAAAACTTCTTAGATTTTTCAGAATCAGATCAACTTTGACTAAATGGTTATCGCTGAAAAGAATTGAGGAAGTGCTAGGATTTAGTTGCTCCTTGAGAAGAGAAGTTATTGTAAGTGACCCAGAGAAAAAAGGCAAAACGTAATCTATATAATTTTTTCGCTGTGTCCAACATACAGAGGTTGCATATAGTCGCACTTCACGGTGAAAGAAGGCTGCCTCTCCAACCACTGCATTTATCTCTGCCAAGAAACTATGCACATCCTCATTAGCAGAGTCATCCTCTGCCTCTAGTGTATTGTTGAAGAAAAGGGTAACCAGGAACATCAGCTCCCTTTTAAGATCTTCGTTGTGATTCTGAGTGAGAAGACAGCCACAAAAATAAGACACAAAAGCAGACTCATCACAGGCACCTACCTTGGAGCTGATTCTATAGAAAGCTTGTTGGAATTTGAGGGGACATTAATGTCCACAAAATCCAGCAAGTGCGACGACAATTGGTGTAGAGATGAGTTTTCTCCCTCTAATCTCCAATGGCTCAGTTGGACCCTCTTAAAATAGAATAGTGTAGGATGCCACAATTGGTGTAGAGGTGAGTTTTCTCCCTCTAATCTCCAATGGCTCAGTTGAACCCCTTTAAAATAGAATAGTGTAGAACATAACCAGTAAAAAAAAAAAAAATTGAGGTTGAGAGATAATTAATGATAAGTAATATCTGATCTACTATCGTTTTTATCCCTCGTATGTCAAAGCGGATACATTTAGTCTCTAAAGTTTATAATTTCAACACATTTAGTCCAATTAACAGAAATAAAAGTTAATAAACTCGAACATGTGATGGCGTCTATTGGCCAAGGGGCACCTCAGCTTATGATTATGCATCCTCTATTTGAGTCATTTTTAATTATGCGCCTCTGTCATAAGATGCTCCCTAATTGCCCAGTTCTGTTCACTATTTTATTTTAAAAATTTACATCATCTCCTTATGGATTCTTTATTAGTGAATTATGCTTCTTCCAACGAAGAATATGAACAAAAAGAATGAAATTCCTCAACTCTTCTTCCAACGAAGAAGATGAACAAAAGGAATGAAATTCCTCCTCCTCCTCCTCTTGTTTTGTCTTCCCCGCCTCGGGAACTCCTCTTCTATCTCTTCATCTTCTTCCTCACCGGTAATCTCAAATCATTTTAAAGAGAAGGATGAAGAAGGCAGCAATTGTACATGTTTGTACATTAAACTAAACTTAATAGATTTATAATTTTTATTTAGAACAGGAATCAATTATTTGTAATAGATTAATGATAATTTTAGTAATTAGCCACAATGACTTTTCATAATATATAATGTAACAAATATAAAAATAAAATTATCTCTTATTATTTTATATTTTTAAATTTTGCATTGTAAAATAAAAATATATTAAAATTATAAAAATATTTTTGAAAATTTGTCCGCCTTAAATATTTTCTTCAGTTCCTCAACCCAAATCTTCATCATCCTCGTCGCTCTTCTCTTCCGTTCCACAGCCCAGCCCCACAATATTGACGCTCTTCATTTATCTCTGGTGGCCCCTGCAAAAAGACTGTTGAAGATGAGAAAAATCAGTATGCGGATAAGCAAAACAAAACGTATGTAATTTGCGTTCAGTATCTTTCAGCGTATGTAATTTGTAATGTCTAGTTAAGATAGTACCTTAGTTAGTGGTTCTGCTTCTTCTATTCTTTTCCTGGCGCAGCTGAGCCATCCCGAACTTGAACCAGAAACTTCGCTTGTGAAGTAAATCATCGCACCTACGGACCAACCAATTGGGAGAGAATCAATAGATTCCTTTTCGAGAGCGATTCATCCTTCCGAATGTAGCATACAACTCTCGTTGCACTGCGCTCTCCAAGTGTGCTTGTTCCTCCCTTTCTTACCTTGACAAGTCTTTGTAAAATAACTCCGATGAGAAGAAAAGAAGGCATGAAGAGACCCTCCTGATCCAACCCTAGATAGTCTAAGATCCTTTTTCAAACCTATTCTCATTTCGAATCAAGAGATAGATAAATAGACACATCCTATTGGTAGACCCTAGTTAGGTAGTGGTCGCTTTCTATGCTATTGTGACCTTTTGTGTAGACCCTTTTTGGGTCGTTTTTCCCTCGTGGTTCAAACAAATATCACGAAGATCATTTAACTTTTGGACTATGTACATTTTGCCATTGCAATGCAATATATCTATTCTTTCATTTAAAAAAAAAGATAAGCAAAACAAAATAAAATAAAATAAAAAGATGATTCAACCTCAATTAAAAAGAACTCAAAAAGAAGGTGCATTTTACTAGCCAAACACATGACCATCATGTGTTGGGGTTATTAACTCAACACTAATTCTTGTTTATTGGACAAAATGCATCACAATTATAAATTTTAAAGACTAAATATGTTGATTTCAAAATTTAGATTAAACGAGATATTTTTATAAAAGAAAAGTTATTGTATTTTTTTCGTTATTTAGAGATATACTTTATATGTTGAACACTAATGATTTGACATTTGAGCTGCATGCCTAAACCATGAAAGAGTTGTATTTATACACTAGAATAATAATTTTCAAATTTTACTATTATAAGTAAGCATGACTTTTACATGTCCCTTCTGCAATTTGTTGTTTTTCAGGTTTTATCTACTTATTGACTATGAAAAATATATTCTGTGAATCAACTAATGTTTCACTCTTCAGATGGTTGAAACTCAAAACCAGCAACGGAAAACACTGCATTCAATAACTCCTTTAAGAGTGCTCCACAAGATCATCATCAAGAAACAGAATTAGTGGTATATATGTACTCTCATTTTGTGGCTACAATTGATTGTGACTTTCATATCTATTTGTTTATCAAATTTTTATATTATCACAGTAATCCCTATACCATTATAGTGGGGAAAAGGAAATGCGAAATAATTTTACTTCAATATACAAACTGATGATTTTTACTTTAATATTATATCTTAGATCAGCTTATATTTCTTCTATTTATGCCTAAAAATTATATTTGATTTAGAAACAAAACCCTTATTTATATTTAATTCTTTAAAATATATGAAAGCAATTTATTTACCACTAATCATATTTGACACTTCTCCCAAATATTACACCCAAAAAACCTATGTCTTTATTGTATTCTCTCATCTCTCTCAATTATTCTCCAATGCACAATTAATGATTTTTCCAACTAATTTAGAGGTTAAAAATTAAAGACAAACATTAATTCTTATGGATTTGACTAATTCATTCATTTGTAGCAGATGAGGACCGTGAGGCCAACAAGCAGGAAGATAATGTAGTTTGCAAATGTCCTTGTGGTGGCAATATTTTCGAATACTATAAATCTAAGATGAATAGTAGAAGTAATACGCAAGAATGGCTGTTGAGAGGGTACTGCAGTGATTGTCAAAAACGAATCATAAATGCAGGACTTTCTTCCATTGCCAACATTGAGGAAGAAGAAACCGACGATGAACCATCATTTTCATGGTAATTAATGAGATCTTACTCTTTTATATGTTCCTTAATTAGTTAAATTCATTTATTTGAAATTCTTTGCCATATTGTTTGTTTTGCATTACCAATTGATGATAACATAAATTCATAAAAATATAAACATTAAAAAAATATATATTGTCACCACTTTTGTCTCATTAAGATTGTCCTTTTTAGAGTTTTTTGGAGTTAAATTTACTAATTTTAAGAGTTTCTTATCATGTAAATTTTTTAGTTCTTTACAATTTTCAAATTTCTATGTAGTTTTATATATATAAATAAAAGCTTTAATTTTGCTTAATCATGATGAATAATTGATTCAATGATGAATCTATTTAATGAGTAAACTAGTAAATTGTGAGAATGAAGATGGGAAGATGGGATGGAGATAGTATTAGAGTGCAATGTACAATCACTTTTTTTTTCCGAAAGAAAGTCCTACATAAAAGATTTCCAACTTTGAACTAGAGTTCAATTTTCTCTTAATTTCTGATTCATTTTTCATTTCCTTTCTTGAAAAATTAATTTCAGTTGTGTAAATATTCTTAAATCACTAGATTGTTTAGTTTCTCTGTATTGTGGCATTTGAATATTTGAAAAACCATGATGATAACAACAAAATTTTCACCAATTATTAAAATTAATTGTATGACCTTGTCATAGTACACTACTAACTACAACTTGTTGATCATTAACAGTTTTGTTTTTAGAGTTGATTGATACCGCCATCCTGATGGAGGAGGAGAAATGATCATGGAGTGCTACATATTCTAATTCAAGATGCAACATTGAGATTCTGAGCTATTAATGACAGTGAAGCTTTTGATCAAGAGTGGTGGAAACATGTGCTTCTTTCATTAACCAGCATGATCTCCGCAAACATATCACTCGAATATTGTGTTATTAAATATTGTCTCACATTAAAAGAACAAAAAGAATTAGATCATTTTAAGAGTTAGAAAGTTTTTTTTTTCTCAAAAACAGTAGATATGACATTGTAATTGCAAAAATATACAGGAATAGTTTCAAAAGCTAATTGTTTTTCGTGGTACGTGATTTTAAGAGTTAGAAAGTTTCTGTCGATGATTTTGTGCAAATAGTAGAAAGAGGTCATTATCTTGTTAATTTGATGTCTGGGATTCTAGTTGTCATACTCAAAACTCTCAGCACTGCAAAGTGGTGAGTAACCAAAGCTAGGGTCCAACAAGGCTCAGACTAGTCAAACTTGGATAACAAGACAACGTTAAACAGATGGCCGAGATTGGATCAATTTTAGGATGGATAAATTTAATTTAGCATCAATTGTATGAAATCCCAAATATATGATTGAATAATTTTAGGAAAAATGATATAAAAATTGTTTTATGTAAAAAAATTTAAAATTATAAAAAAATCTTTTGTATAAATATTTGAGTTATTCAATTTTGAAGAACTAAAAATTTTAAAAATTTTAAGATATTTACATTAGAAGCAAACAAATGAGCTTTATAAAAGTTTAGGATTTTTTTTTAACAAGTCAAAGGCATAGTATATTATTAAATAGTGAAAGCAAAGTTACAAAGAAAGATCCAAGTCTCCAAGAATAAATTAGAAAATCTACCACAAAGGACTACCTTAGACAGTAGCATCTATGTTGAAGATATACATAAGAAAATAAACTATCAACGGAAATAAATTCTAACTAAATAATGACCGCCAATAAGTTTGTGTTCTAAACACTCCCAACTTGACCAATCTATCTACCACACTATTAAAATTTAGTATTGGATTATAATTTTTAAAAATTAATGTTACGTACCCACCTAATTAAATTTGGGTCATCTCTAATTTTGATTAGTTAAACTAAAATTAATTGATTTTTTCACAACTATTTTTTTAAAACCGGTACTTAATCCCAGTCGGTTCCGATCTGACCAATGCGGGTTTGACATTATTAGTGTAGGACACAATTCCAAGCTGTCTGCCAAATTGACCTTATTACTTGCTATTTTTCAAGTTTGATTACTTTTAGTTCTGTGGAGTTTCGCTTTGATTACACTCAACGTTAACCATTCTATCTTTGTGTGATATTCGGTCTTAACTGCGAAGATTCTCGAATTTATATGTGCAAATCAACCTTGAAAAGATAAAGTCTTCATTGTGTTGGCAATTGGCAAAATTATGGGGACGCTGAAGTGTGAACATCCTAAAATAGACTCGTCAACACGGTAATTATGGGAATGTTGTGTATGTAACACAATTTTATATTAATATAATTATCGCTTTTGAAAAAAATACGGTAATTTTGTTTTGTTAATTAATTAGAGATAGAGACCTGGGGTATTGCTATATTATATATTATAATTATTTTACATATTTATTTTATCATATATTTTAGTTTTTCTAATTTTGTTGCATTTAATATTTAGTACATGTATTTTATGTTACAATTTTTATGATTTTTAAATTTGCTTTGCTTTGAAAGTTAGTGACCAATTAACATCTACGCATGAATTGTCTTTCATATAATTTTTGTATTATTGAAAAATTATATTTCACAATTTTATTTTTAAAAATATAAAAATATATTTTAAAACGTAATTTATAAATAATTTAGTATTTTTTTCCCTTTCATCTTTTTTTTTTTTTTTGACAAGTTCGTTGATTTTTATTAGAAAGTCTCCAATTACATAATAAAGAACCACCACCAAAATTTGCATTAGCTAGCGAGAATATGATGGGGTGACATCAGAAAATAAAAGACATAAAAGAAAGACTAAAGTAATATAATATCTACCTACACAATAATCGCCAATAGGTTTTGAATTCTGTAAACTCCTGATTTTGCCAATCTATCAGCAACATTATTCATTGTCCTCTGAACTTGATGACCCTCCCATTCCTTAATTCTCCCTTGATAGTTCAATGTGGTTGGATATATTTTTGAGGTGCCATGACTTTCTCAGGGTTCTTTAACCAATTGATAGCATTATAACCAATTAGTAGTTCTTTAACCTTTCATCTTCGTCCCTGATCACTTTTTTTTTTTTTTGACATATTCAATTGATGTGATCACTAATCATGTCAGGGTAGTAAATTCCAATATGTTAGTAAAGGGTCTTTTCTTACTAGTTATACTAAGTCTTTCTTTAAGTTTTTTTTTAAATGATAGTTATATTTACTTATATAATGAAGTTAATCTTTACAAAGTCTTTCTTTAAGTTAGATGATTAAATTATGTGTAGACCTGTCATTGTACCTTCGACTTCGCATTGATTAACCGTTATTATTTTAGCCCAATGGAGCAACGACGAGGAATACAATTGGCTAGTTGATCAAAGTAAATGCAAAGTCCTGCTCCAAGGATATTTGTTGCCTTCGGCAGTTTTCTTGGAACGGCTCCACCACATTTCTTCCCTCTTTGTCACCTATAGAGTTTATAATATAATATACGTTCCAATCTCTACAGTTAAATTATTGTCACTAGTGAAAACTTCCCAACAATTCCTGTGGGCGCCGAAGATAGAAGATGTGACGAATTTAGACCACTAGGGAACGGGTCTAGTTTTCTTATTTGCCCTTTAAAATGCTGAATAGTCGCCGGTTTATATACTTTATATTGTAATTTCCTTTATTCTTCTATTTTGGTTTATTTTTCATGTTACTTACTCAACATTCCTTAATTTAAAAATAAGGCAAATTAGCCCATTCGAAGTGGAGTTAGTTAGTGTAAATGCGGATCATAAGGTCACAAATTCAAATCCTTGTAACACTTTTTCAATCGAGTAAATCTGTAACTTGCTAATGCGGTTTGCATATCTTATATAATTTGAATCACAATTTGAATCATAGAGAGTTTGCCCAGTCCGATTTGCATATCCTATATAATTTGTGAGTTATTACACGGGGGTGGGGTTTATCCACCTTGATAGCGACTCTGATTCTTTAGTTAAGAAAAAATAATAAGGCAAATTACTTCAATCAAAATTCTTTTAGTTTAGAAACCACTCAACTTTTGACCACTCAAATATTTCAATTTGATCACTAATAAACCATTCAACTTTTGAAATTAGTTATTTGTGGTTATTCCGTTTAGTTTGACCATTTGAATTAACGAAATTATCACTATATGACAAGCACATGTCTATAACTAGGGATATTTTTGTCACATAATCGTCCTTACTTTTCTACCCACCATTATCATTGTCTCTACCGCCACTAGTCTATAACTACTCCAACCATTCTCTCCAATGCTATTTCCTTTTCTCATTCTAGACTTTCTCCAAGTAGTCTCACAATAATAGTGCATAAAATTATTAGGAAAATCCCAATAGAAATCATAAAACACAACTACCACTACCACTGTCAATGGTGGAAGAAATCCTACAAAAATAATGTCTAAAAATATTCCAAAAAACCTCAATACTATAAAAAAATGGTGTCCAATATTATTAGAAAAACCCTCATAAAAATTAAATATAAAAAAAAACCGTCGCCTTCATCACCAATGCTAGAAAAATTCATGTGGTTGATTGAATGCGGTATTAGTAGCAGTGATGGGAAAAAAGGAAAAATGAGGAAAAAGAACAATGGAAATATATGAAATTGACAAAATTACTCTAAAAATGGTCATTCCATCAAAGCAAATTGTCAAAATGGACCAAATGGCAACAAGTGACCAATTTTACAAGTTAGACGAATTACGAATCAAAGTAAAAAGTTCAATAGCTAAAAGTATATGATTGGAAAAGTTTAATTTCTACTTAAATTTTGGAGAAAAAATTCTACTTAAATAATTTGCCCTTAAAATATATTACCAAGTAGTTTTTTTAACCTAATTTTCTTATTTTAGGCTTTATGTTTTTAAATAAAAATTACCCTTTATTTTAGTTTCTTCACTTATTTTCTTTTTCAACTTTCTATTTCATTTATCATCCAATTCTGGCTACGGCATTTGTGAAATCATCAGCACAAACTATTGTATCGACTAGTAATTTTAACTTGTCATCAACTCAAAGATCTAGCATTAATGTATATCTTCAAAGAAATATTTTCTTACTTTGTGATGAATATTTATTCAACTTTTTTAATATGTAATTTATAAATCCGTAAAGGATCTCTTATGATACTTTTTGTGTCGTGTTACATACTTTTATGAATTGGTATAAAATATGTAATTTATGTTAACATTTATACTTTTTTTTTTTGACAAGCCATGAAGGCACAGCATTTTATTAGAATATGATAGCTGAAATTACAGGACATAAACATAATAGTAAAAAGAAGAAGAGTAATCCTACACCAAGGACTACTAACCTACTGGTCCAGCCAATTTGAGAGAATAGAACATACACTATCAATTTAAAACCGCTAAAAGGTTTTGTGTTCTGGACACACCAGATTTCGCCAATCTATCGACCACACAATTAATATCCCTTGGAACATGATTGCTTTTCCATTGTTTAATTTTCTCTTTCAACAACTCTAAATGGTTCAAGACATTTTTAAGATGTCGAGCATTATCCGGTTCATTAACCAATTGATTGTATTAACAGTCACTTTCAATTACGAGCACATGAGAGCTCCTCCACGAAGACTTAGAAAACACCCAAAAGGCCTCACGAATAGCATAAAACTCGCTTGATTTGAATCAAGAATTCCAACATGTTTTGAGAATACGGCCTTAGTTTTAGCTAGATCATCTCTCGAATACCCCAATCTGCCATACTGTTTTCCAATAGCCGAATCGTTCACATTAAACTTCATACTACCTAAATGGGGACGAGACCAAGAGGCTCTTGCTATCATGCACCCATGGACCTACATTGCCCTTGCAATATTTGAAGGAATATATTCAAATATATGAAGAAGATGGCTATTTCGCTTTAAACCAAGTTGTAAACCTAATGAAAATCAAATCCATGAGTTCCATGAAATCAAAACTCTTATTGTTGAAAGTAACCTCATTCCTACATAGCCAGATCGACCAACTAACTTGATATAAAGCAGAAAATCCAAAGTGCCGTCCTTTGAAATTCGAAAATGATCACGCCAACTATTCGAAAAGTGGGCGGATCTCCAAGGCGGACCGGATAATACCCCAAATTCCTAAACATCTAGTCCACACCAACCAACTACTCTCGCAATTAAAAACAAATCTTTGGTGATTCGGCTCAAAATTGCAAAGCGGACAAATTGCCAACTCAGCTCTAATTATACCCTTCTAAGCAAACAACTTCTAACAGAAGTTTTGATGAATTAATTGCAGACAAAGACTTCCACTTTAGGTGGAGCAAAACCATTCCACACGAGATTCCAAATTACACGCCTTTGCCTCTAGGGCAACAACATCGATTTGTAGAAGAGGAGGTGGAATACATACCATTTGGGACCCAACGCGGATAATCCGATCATTGGAGGTACAACTTGGGTATTGTTCTTGCAGAATAAGCAACAAACCCTCCCACCGATGGATTTCCCAATCAAGAGGATTCCTACGGAGGTCAATCTTCCAAACCCATTGACCGCTTATCCAGCCAAGCAAATTCGCCCACAAAACCATCCTTATTAATAGACAAAGCAAAAATGCGAGGAAAGCACAATTTTAGAATCATACCTTCAATCCACTCATCATGCGAAGACAATATTTTCCCCTTCCCGAAAGAGCCCTCATTCCTAATGAAATAACATCATAGAACTTGTCAATTGGGCTAAGAGGAGCAATAATAGCTTTCAAGAATTAGAGAGTAATCATTATTGGTAGGAATGGGTAGTAGGCGCTTCTTGTCAAGGCCATATTTCTCCACAATAAAGTTCCTCCATAACGAATCCGCTTCATTACCAAACCTCCATATCTATTTTGACAATAAAGTAGAATTTTTAAGTGAAATCAATCATACCTAGACCTCTGAGCCACTTAGGTGCATTAGCGTATGCCAGTCCACATAATGCAATTCATGGTGTTGATCCGAACTACCTATAGGAATCTTCGTATCAATTTGTCTATGTCATTTTTGACTCCACAAGGGAGCTTAAAAGCGATTAAGAAGAAAATCGTAAACTCCAAAATAGAATTAATTAGAGTCAATCTACCACCCATAGAGAGATACGGTTTGCCACCACCAAGCTTTGCTCTCATTTTATCCAAGATAGGCCTCCGGATCTTTGGCCCGCAGAGTTAACCCCAGAGAAAGGCCCATGTATTTAAGCTGGAAAGGTTTCAACCTTGCAAGATAGGTATTCAATTCCAATTGTTCAAAGACGCATCCACCTAACACCAATCATCGCTTTTATTAAAGTTAATTTTCAAGCCGACAATACCTCGAAACATCTAAGGATTCTTTTCACATTCGAACACCCTCGAGATCGGGTTGGATGAACATAAGAGTGTCATCTGCATATTGTAAGTGTGTTAATCTAAAGCTTCCTTGACTAATTCTTAACCTCTCAAATAGCCAGAGGATTCTCCTTTTGCATAAGAGAACGAACACTTCACCCGGGATATTAAACAAACATTGGTGAGAGGGGTAGCCTGACGAAGTCCTTTTTGATACCGAATCGCTTAGAAGGCGAACCATTTATCAAGATTGACATAGATAGTGAAGCCAAACAAAAAGCAGATCCAGCTCCTCCACTTCCTTCCAAAGTTCATTTTTGCATGACAAAATCCAAGAAGTCCCAATCCACATTATCAAATGCTTTTTCAAAATCAACCTTCATCAAAATACCACTTGAACTATTTTTTCTGAGGTAATCAACGACTTCATTGACAATTAGGAAACAATCTAACAATTGCCTATCTTTTAGGAAAGCAAGCGATTGCTCGATCACCTCATTAATCACACTTTTCAAATGAGTTGCAAAGCATTTGGCCGAATTTTGTAAATGCTCCCACCGGACTAATAGGCCTATTGTCTTTTAAATGAACAGATTATCCATTTTTAGAACCAAGGTGATAAAAGAAGCATTAACGCCTTGTCAAAAATTTTCGACTCAAAGAAGCCTTCTAAGAAAGACATCACATCGCCTTTCACGGATCCCAGTGGTGCTTGAAGAAATTCATATTGAAACCGCGCCCAGGGCTTTGTTCCCATCACACCGCTGATAGCATCCCAAACTTGATTTCAAAGAAGGAACTTCTAGATTGTCCTTTGGGCATCGTGAGATACTTCTAAAATGGCATCGTAATTGAAACTCCAACACCGACACATTGTTGTAGAAGTCGGTATAATCTTGCAAATCAATCCTTCAACTCTTTTGGTTGCGACACTCTCCTTCCTTCAAAAACCGGACTACTAATAAGGTTCGCCCTTCTCCTTGCCCAAGCGGCGGTGAAGGTATTTGGTATTCCTATCTCCTTCCAAAGCCATTTATACGAACTTACTGCATTCATGCTCTCTCATACGCCCTATGCTGGACTCCATAATCGAGCTCTCTTGTTGGCGAGTTTATCTGCGTAGCAGATTGGTTGTATCAAACTTTTCCAACCTATCAATTTTCTCCTCTAATCCCTGGATGTAATTAGGATCTGCCTCACAATTATGAAGTTTTCACTATTTGATTAGAGGCTTAAGCCTCTTTAACTTTAACCAAATACCACCGTTATTCTGGATTGGACAGACTATCTTTCCATATATTACGAACCAAAATATTAAAGCCTTCGTTCTCAAGTGATTGAAAAACTTGATGATGATCGGATAGAGACCTTGGCGAGCTCTCTGGACCAACGATGGGAACATATTGAGAAATTCACTTGAAAGCAAGAATCTGTTCAGTCTACTTCTAACAGGTGAAGATCGGTTATTACCCTAAGTGAATTGAACCCTAACAAAGGTAAGTCTACAAGCTGCAAATTCTCAATAAATTCATTAAAATCATTCATGGCTACCAAATTACGTGCTTGACCACTTCTTTTGTCCATCGACGTCATAACATTGAAGTCTCCTCCAAAGCACCACAGTATTTGCCAGTACATCACTCTGCTAGATAGTTCTGTCCATAGCGCTCTTCTTTCCATATCACAATTTGGTGCGTAGATATTGCAAAAATGCACTCAAAATTAGAACCCTTCAATTTTCCTCTAAGCAGGATGTATCGCTGCTGTAGAATTGCCTCTGTGCAATGGAAAAAATCCCAGTCCAAACAGAGATTAGGCCTGCCACACTCCCTGAAGAAGGAACCCACTCAAAGTTGGTGTCTTTGCCTCCCCAAATAAAGCTAACTCCTCGAGCATCAACTAGCTCCAATTTTGATTCTTGGAATAGACCCAAATCAAATTTTTGCCTCATCACAAGTTATGGGCTGCCCTCCTCTTCTCCCTAGCTCCAAACCCCTTACGTTCCAAGAAAAATCTTCATTTAACTAAAAACTTTGGATTAAGACAGAGAAAAGTAGAAAAGAGAAGATCTAATCTGCTTTTGGTGCCCACCTCTCCCTTTCCAATCTAGCAAAATGGTCCACCATTTCTTCATGTTGCAGCTTGAAAACAATACCCAGTTGAGAGCTCACCTCCCAGGCAATCTCCTCATCCGCAAGAGTGGAGTCTGCTAAGTCTCTGGGAACTCTGCTCGCCAACGTTTTGGAGCAAGACATTTTGCTGGAGCATTTAGAAATTCTAGAGCAATTATTCTAATTTTTGTATTTGAGTGAATTGGGCTGTTTCTGATTTGGAGGAGCTTTCACCACAGACCAATTCGTCCAGAAGCACAAGTTTAAAGGGCCTTGGACTTGCCCCATTTTCCTTTAAGCCCACACCAGGCCCTTCCAATTCTGGCCCTTCACACTGCCTTGTCCCACTTAAGTACTCCTGTTGGATTGGGAAGCCTACTTCAAGCCCAACACCCTCCGGCCCGTTTGTCTCACCATCCCTGTAAAATCTCTCATCCAGCCCAAAACTACTGGGCCGATATAACTCACCTATTTCTGTTACCCCATCACTCCGCACACCCAATTCAAATAACACCCTTGTTCCTATCTGCGGCAATTTCAGACATCCAGCCTGTTCCAAGGGAGTAAGATCCTCCAGTCCTTCCTCTGTGACCCCGCCGCCTGTACACACTATCTGGACACCCTCCTCTACTATTATCATAGCTTTGACTTTCTCTCTTGTAGCACCGACATTACACACCCTGTATGCTCCATATCAGTGAGATCAGAGCCTCCTTGGATTGGGTTAGCTGTTAGACCGTTGGACATTAACAAAAAAAAATTCATCATTGTTCACCTCTTGCTGATCTACCTCACCTAGAGGAGGAGTCCCATCAACTTTCTTGTCATCTTCAACTTCCTTCCACTTTAGATTTTTGTCCAGCGCATTTCCTGCAACAAATATGGCGGACTCTGTATGCGTGCGAATAACTGAAACATTACCATAATCTGCGACTTTAACACTATCTGGAATGCAAATTTCCCAATCAGTAGCAATTAGAATTCTGACTATATCCAACCTTGATCTTGTCATGGCGCTTTCATCCACGGATAACACCGTTCCTCATTTTCTACCAAGCTCCAGAAAGAAGTTAAAATGCCATAAGTTTAGAGGCACTTTGCTTAAACATAGCCAAACGAACTTCAGACTATTAGTGTCAAAGTGCTCCCAAGGTTTTAAAGGCTGGAACCAGGTAGACAGTACTTCCTTGTGTCTATTAAGATTTTCAACCATAGCCTCTCTGTTGACAAATGTTAGAACTACGGATCCACCATAAAAATTAACCGTAGCATCAAGCCCAACTGAAGCTAATAGAGGTTTAACATTTGCAGGATGGATCAAAGATCTCAGCTCACCACAAGCTGACCTCTGGACCCACTCCATATCTTCTTCTGGGAAAAGAGACATCAACACTCCAGATCTCCTTCGCTTTCATAAGCTCCTTTGCCTCATGTTGTCCCTCTTCGAAGGAATCAGGAACCACTTCTTCTTTAGGCTCTAGAGCAGCCTCGGAAGACTGATCACTAAGCTTCGGATCGTCCAAAACCAAGGCCTTCACATATGCTCCAGCAGGTTTAACTACTTCTCTATAGAGCCTACCATCTCTCAAGGACCCCTGCTAATTAGACACGGCTTCCTGAGATATGAACTTCCCTGTCCCGTAAATCCATCCCTACACTGTACTCCAAAAGCTTCCTTGACAAAGATTGTAACTCCGTCAATCTTTCGTCAGTTGCCGAACTTGATTGCCCTCCTCATTTCTTCCGCTGTCTGGAATCTGACGAAGGCGTAAGTCCTTTGGCCTTTGTTGTGTTTTTGAATGTAGACATCACGAACGAACCCAAAATTACTGAATATATCCTCAATGCATCCTTCGGAACTCTCGAACTCAGGTTACTGACAAAAATGGAGTAGAAAGAAGATCTCCTGGACAGCCATTCTTTCAGACTGACTGATGCCTCCATTGATTCGGTGAACCGCTCCCATCATAGACTCTGCTGTAGCGACTCCTCATAGCGAACTCTCAAACTAGAAAAATCCCAGCAGAACCATTTATACTATTAATGTTTATTTTTATAATAATAAATTTTAATTCTATTGCTTCACTTTTTGTTATTAGGTTGTATTTATTTTAAATTTTATGTTAAAAATAAAAATACCATAAAATGTTATTAAAATATAGGATTGATCCAAAAAATACAAAGTTTAATCTTAAAATTAATTAGGATAGAAATAGATAGTAATAGTGTGTGTATGCATGTATGTGTGTGTATATATATGTATTAGTACAAATGGTAATATCAACTTATTAGACCATATAACGTACGTGGAGTGATATAGGAAAATATAGAATAAGATCCAAGACACATCAAAACTTATTAATTTGGACCCTTTAAAAGAACTAAAAGTCAATGTTACGACACTTAATATCACTGTAGATATAGTGATAATGTTGCATATCAAATCTCTCAATGACCAAATTGTTAAAATACTATTACTAAATTAATTCAATTTCTTTTTATTTAAACAATCAAAATTGAATAATAAATCACAAAGAAAATTACTAGAGCAACATTAAAATCTCAAGAAACTTCAATCGAATAATAGAACATTTGAAATCTACTCTCTTAGTAAGGATAATATAAAATTTCACTTAACTTTATTAAAAATTAACTTCTTTTTTGGTTTGAGAGTAAACTCTATGGAGCAATTTAGATTACATAGTAGGGTTTAATTAATAAATAATCATAGAAGTGGGGAGGGAGGAGGAAGAGGAGGAATTGATAACCAAGAGAGGTGTGTGAGTTCAAACCGAAAATTAAAAAAAAATCAAATAAAAAAATCCACCAATATAAACTTGAACTCTTAAAATTCTTGTAACTTTGACTTACAACCCTTATTTACCATGGTTTCTCCTTATTACATAAGCTTTTACAAAACCCTAGCCAGAAGCCACGTAATTGGTCAATTCCACATAAAAGTTCACATTAACGTGCAGTCGGAAGGGTCCTCTTCGCTAAAATAATGGCAGCCATTACCATAACCGTAGTAGTTAATATCATAATTTGGTGGAGGTGGTACATGCCTCCAGCACCCATGGTAACACAAGCCCCCACCATAATCATGAAAGCATTGCGGGCAGCCAAACCCAAATGGAAATGGGTAAGGCTTAGTTGGGACCAGGATTCCTAGAGCTGCTTCTGGTGGTGGAAACACTGGGACCGGAGCCGGGTCTGGTGCTACTGGGGGTTTGGGTTTGGTCGATGTGGGTGTTGCGGCCGGTGATGTGGCGGGGCTAGATGTTTTGGTGGATCAGCAGGTTTTTAGGGTTTGCAACTCCGGGCTTCAGCGGATCCAGAATCTCAATAGATTTAATTACTTTCTGCCTTTGCAACATAATTTGTCACGGAGTCTCTCAGGACTGCAGCATACTACAGTGATCTTAACCAAATTTTTCTGCTCGTCGTATACCTGGTCTCTAATTTCTTCTGTTCGCAACGAATAGAAATGTAAAATATTACAGGATCTCAGTTCTTATCCAGAACAAACGTACACTAGTTGTATATGCATGTCATACCTAAGATAATATGAATATTGTAATTGAGTGACATAAGTACTTACCAGGAAAAGAATAAAGAATTTTCTTGACCTTCTTGTAGCAGCTGGGGCACTTAATATCGACCTTCAGCACCATCCAGGTAACCTGTTACGAATCAATATGGTAAAGTGTATCAATATAGATACAATAGTAATACTTAATTTGTTCATGTATTTTGCTCAAATTAATGAAGTCCATCGTTATTAATTGTTAACTAAGAATATGTATGTTGCAGAAGCAGATGCAGATATATATGACACTCGAGTTACCTGTTAGAATGAAGTAAACACGCATAATTAAGTTAAATAATCATGATATATGTGTGTTTGTAGATATGAAATGGGTAGAGGAATATGATGATTTCAGCATTGAAACGTGGAAGTGGGATCTTTATCAACATTAATCAAATATTGTACGTAAGATTCATGCATACCTTCTCGGCCATGGATGAGAGGCGGAAGCGGGCTATGATCTGATGACATTGACATGCTGCTACTGAAACTGTGAGAGAAGAAGAGGATGGATGGATGGATAAATGGGTAAATGCTTTGGTGTTTTGCAATCCGAGTACGTACAGCTAGTCAAAAGACCAAAAAGGTGTAAAGCTTATTGGAAAGGTTTTTTTTTTTGACGAATTATTGGAAAGGTTATAGCGCATACCATTTGGTACACAGCTGATTGGTGGTTTGGGGATGTTTGCTCTGATCCATCTTGGCAATTGTTTGTATTTGACGGTATCATCAACATAGTTTAGTTTTGAGAGATATTATTAGGTATGGGGAGGCTGATGGATGGGGAGTGGCTGGGGCAAAACTAATTTTGATTCCCATTTCAATTTTTTTCTCATTTCAATTTATTATTGTACTAGTGTGCAATTTAAGATTAAAGTACATTTTAATTATTTAAAGGTTGTGATTATTTAAATAAGCTTTCTTTATTTATCTTCCCACAATTAAAAGGAGAAATAACAAAATTATACGATTTGGGTACCATAAATCAAACACTAAGTATTGTTATTATTATTTCTATTTTTCATTGGGGATATCTTGAATTTGGGACCTACTATTTACAAATCCTTTCATCTCACCATAGACTCCATAGACTCCAACCCGTCATCAACAGCTAGGTGACGAGAAACAGCTGATTTTCAAACAACAATAAATCCCACTTCAAGAAATTCAGAGACCATTTGTTTCTAAAAACAAGGATCATTGTCATGGAGAATGATAGGTGGAAAACAGAGAACATTGCCTCCACTACAGTAAGCTGAAGTCAATTACTATGCTTTCAGGAATACCTTTCATCATTTAAAATCAGATTAATGAAGTTTAATGAGAGTTTTCTATGTGCAATGGACTTGGAATCTTCAAAGCATATACTCGTGTTGACGGTTTCAAAGCAAATACTCGTCCCTAAGCGTCAACAACCCTCTTCCCCATTATCTTTTGATTTGGAGAAAATCCTCTTACGGCTAAACTCCCCACACTGCAAGCCCTTAGCCGCGGGTTGTAAATCGAGGATGTGCAATTGGCGAGGCTGAGGAAGAGCCAGCACCAAAACCCCGCGACAGACTCCCACAATATTTCAAATGAAAAATCGCCACGAGGTTTGAACTGCGTTGAGTGATTTCTCCCCACATCGCCTTAGCTACCAACTCGCCTATGCCCAGGGGCTCTTCCCCATTATCTGCACCATTAAATGTTTGTCTATTAAATTAAACTTAATAGATTTACAAATTTTTATTTAGAAGGAATCACTTATTTGTAATAGTACCAAATTGTTTGTTCTAAACGCTTCTATTTGCAGTCAAATTAGGTTGGTAGATTCCAAATTAGAATTAGAATTACTTATTAGTTGTTACTTATTTTGGTTAGTTGTGTTGATTCTAAATTGAGGATGAGATATTAATTGCATAGTTTATAGAATCGAATTCTATATAGAATTGATTTAGGGTAGCGAATCGGACGGTAAAATCGGATCGTAGAATCGTAACATTATAGAAAAATGAGAAAATATAATTTTTAAATGATTTTTAAAAGAATTATTAATCAATGTATGAATAGATAGCTAGAAAATTCATGTATAGTTTATAATTAAATGATTTTATTTTAATTTTTATTTCTTATAATATTTTATATGATTTTTCAATATTTTAGTTCTTCATGATAAAGGGTATTTATGTCCAATTCATTTATTTATTGTTAAAAGCGAATAAAAGTATTATTAAACTAATTAAATTATTTATATAAATATATATCTTAATTTTACTTAGATATAGAAATTTTTTTGAGTAAATTTAATTATATTTTATTTACATAATAAGGTAGAATCGTAAGTAGGATCGGGATCATTTTAGTAAATTTGGATCGTAGAATCGTAGGATCGATGGAATTGGATCGAGATTCTAACAACTATGATTACTTGTATCTTGAGGAGGAAAAAATGAAAAAGAAGAATGTGAGAGATAGAATTGGAAAAGTCTAGACTTAGTTTAGGAGAAGACAAATTTGTCTTGATAGTTGATAAAAATACTACTTCCATCCTAAAAAGAGTTTAGTTTTAAAAATTTCTTTGTTCCAAAAAGAACCCACTTTTAGTTTGAATTTTTTTATTATTCTTATTAATAATAATAATACATAATTCAAATTAAACAATAAGAATAAAAGTGTAAAACTATACATTTAATAATGCAATAAGTGTGTTGTATCTTGCAACTTAAAAACAGTTGTATAAAATCAAAAGTAAACTTTTTTGTTGAACAAAAGGAAAATCATTTTTGTTTTATATCTCTTAGTTCTACTTATATTTTTGAGTGTTGAATAAATTCAACTCTTGTTTGTTTGTCTTGTTGCTATAAATCTGTATCAAAGTATAAAAATTTAAATTTGAATTTGAATTTTTAGAACCCAGATAGTTACTTCAAGTTAGTTAATTACAAGGGAAGGATCTAGAAAAAAAGGACCTTGCCAAAATTTATTTTTATTGACAAATATAAAAATCCTATTGAAATTGGTAGATAATAATGGAAAAGAGAGTCCTACTAGAAAGATAAAAGTTAAAAACTTTGATCCAATTATTAGTCAAGAACGCTCAAAGTTTGAAGATGAATTGTGCGATGATATAAATTTATCCAAGTGTTTGGATCAGCAAAACAAAAATTAAGAACAATGTCTGAAATGAATATTTATTTTCCATCATGGAAGATAAAGTTGAAGACTTGAAATATTTACAAAATCCGTGCTCGTCTACAACGAATTTGGTTTTGGGGAAAGCTTAATTTAGGGAAGCATTGATGGCATATTAAAGGTTAAAAGACTATTTGTAACTTGAAAAATGAAAAAGAAGAAGAAGATAGAATTGAAAAAGTCTAACATAATCTAAAAGAATAAATGTTTATCTTGATAGATGATAAAAGATTATATTATTATCTTTGTATAGTTCCTTCAACTCATATTTTTGAATTTTAAATTTAACTTTGATATATTATTTTATTATTATCAATCTAGTATTAAATTAGAAGAACTTGAATTTGGGTTCTTCAGTACAGAATATACTATATGGATAGTATTTTAAAATACTTTTTATATTTTGAAATAATAATTATGAAATAAAAAATATATTAAAATTAAAAAAAAATTGAAAAAAAACTGTCCGCTTAAATATTCTCTTCAATTCCTCAACCCAAATCTTCATCATCCTCGTCGCTCCTCTCTTCTGCTCCAGGGCCCAAGCCCCACAATATTGACGCTCTTTATTTATGTTTGGTGGCCCCTGCAAAAAGGCAATTTAATTTAGGCCGCCTTCCATGAGCCCACCATCATCTGGCGTTTCATGAGGGCATGCACCATAGCCCCTTTTTCCTAATTTGGGGCCTGGCCGCAAAAATGCCAAGTCAGCAAAATTGCTGACTTGGCAATGAACAGTGCAAGCCAGGCTCCTTTGCCTGGCTTCTGCACGGGCCAGGCAAAGGAGCCTGGCCCCAATTTTTTTTTTGCTGTTTTCCAAGCAAAAATGACGGCTTTGTGATTCCAATACGTTGGCAACCCACACTTTTGTACACGTAAATTGAGACTCAAAAATGCTTTAAACAAGTGACCGTTCGGCATTCACGTGTACTTTCCGTTGCAAATTGTCCAACGGTTTGCAATGGCCATTTGAGGCTAAATTTTTTTTTTTTTTTAAAAATCACCAACGGTCATAAAATTTCATCCTCTATAAAATGAGATGCAATTTGCATATGTTTGGGTCAAAATCCGAATTTCATATTTTTCAAACTCTCTCAAAATCTCTATTTTCTTCCAACAAAATGAATCCTCCTAATCCTTTTGGAAATAACCCACTATATGGAAATAACCCTTCATTTTATAATCCATCATATAATGTTGGTCACTTTGTTTCTAATTCTCAAAATCCTACCCAATTTCCCCAAAACTCACCCCAATTTCCAACTAGTTTTCCAATAAATCCTACAATGTTTCAAGTTCAAGGGTTTCAACACCACATGATGTCCAATTTCAACCATCAACCAAACCATGAAATTCCTATAAATGTTGATAATGAAGATGGCTCCGGAGACGACGGAGAAATGCAAAATAAGGCAAAAAAATGGTCACTTGAAGAAGACACGGCTTTGATTTCGGCATATATTCACATCACAACAAATCCGATTATAGGTACGTCTCAAAAGAATTCTATGATGTGGAAGAATATCCTTTCACAATATAGGGCGGCTCGAGAAGACAATGCAAACATCAATCCCAGAAATGTGGCCCAGATTAGAGCTCGGTGGAGGAGAATTTCTTCAACTGTGTCAAAGTGGGTTGAAATTTTCGCAGAGTCGGAAATGTTGAAAAAAAGTGGAATGAACGACGAAGATGTGCTCCGAAACGCACTCACCATATGGGAGCATTCGAATAAGGGTTCAAAGTTCCAATTTATGGAGCATTGGAAGTTGTTGAGATCTTTTCCGAAATGGGAATCCTGCATTGGAAGAAATGTTCCTACTTCCAATGTACCATTTGATGATTCAAACACCCCCGAAACACCACACACCGCTAGTAGCGGGAAGAGATCACGTACAGATGATGATTTTATCAACCTATCATCTCCAATTGGCGAACAAGTTCCGATCAATTTAGAAGACACTGCTACTAGTCCTCTAAAACGGCCAATAGGGGTGAAAAAGGCTAAAAGTAAGAGAAAACATACGGTCGGTATACAACTTTTTCCGAGAGTCCGAGCATTGATAGGCTAGGCTTATCATTCAAGAGAGGATAGTGGTCGAGAGGAGAAGATTGCTTTGGATATGAAAAATTAGATGTCAATAGAATTCCTCATCAAGAGCAAATGGAGGCCGAGAAAATGAAAATAGAGGCCGAAAGAATTGCTCATCAAGAACAAATGGAAAGGATGAAACATGAGCAAAAGTTTCAAGCTTGGCTTACTTTTGCGAACTGTGGAGAAGACAACTTATCAAACGCAGAAAAGAAAATGTTTTATGTTTAGCGAAAGTTTAGGGATGTAGTATTATTTTATTTATTTATGTTTTAGTATTTTAATTTAAGCTTATTTTTAATTTATCATATTTATTTTCATGTTTCAAGAATTTCATATTTGCTTTAGAGTATTTATTTTCATTTTTAAGAGTATTATTAAATTTTAATTTTAATGTAATGTAAATTTATTTTCTATTGATTGTTTTACGTATTTTATATTTAATTTAAATTCATGTAATGTAAATTTAAATTTTTCATGTAATGTAAATTTATTTGCCGCAAAATATTTTTAATAATGGTCCAAAAAATTATTAAAGTTGTATTATTAAATGTATTTTTCATTTTAATATAATGTGAAAAAAGTTGATAATGACTGCGTGAATAGTGCAGGCCAGGCCACTAGCGTGAGTAAATTTTTTATAATGGCTGCGTGAATAAGATCGGCCCGCCACAAGTCGATGTACTGATGTGAATGAGGCTGGCGCCCAAAAGGGGCCACGGCATGCCCCGAGCACCCATACCAATGTTATTAAAAACGCTGCTTACTCGCACGATTTTACGAGTAAAAATCAAGGGTCCGATTTAACTCGTGTTTAAAATCGAAAATTGGTAAAATCGAATAAAATCGCGTCTTTACTCGTAAAATGGTAAAATCGCACGTGTCGGCGACTTTGCCAAAACGACAAAAAGTCAAGCGTTCGATTACAAAACGCCAAAACCCAATTTTCAAATTTTTCTTCTCGCTGCTTTTGTTCCTCCTTCGTCGTTTTGTCACACACCCAACCTCCGTGGTTTTGGCGCCGAGTTCCAGGAGTTCGTAAGTCCAAATCATTGAAACAACGAGAGAGATATAGGAGAGAGAAAGAGAGGTGTCCGAGGTGAGACAAACCGAGCTACCGAATAACTATAAGCTCTTTCAATCTCTTTTCTTTGGATAAAATTTTTCATTTTTTTGGGTGTAATTTTGCGTTGAATTTGTAGTTTAGATACATGTATTAGCTGTGATTCTATTATTTCTCGCTAGATTTTGGTGCAGTAATTAACGTGCTACCGAGCTTAGGGTTTTAGGATATTCCCGACTCAATTGGGGAAATTTTTACATTTTTGTTGCTATTGCTTGTTTGCGAGCTGAATTTTTGTCTTTTGCGGTTGTTTAATTCTTCCATTTCACTATCCGGATTTTGCTAGCTTTGCTTTGGATTCTTCCATTTCGATTGTTGAAAAGTTTTCGCTTCTTGGCATTTTCGTTTTTGTTTCTCACGATTTTCTATTTCTCGCTTTTTGCATTTTTGGTTCTAAGTTTTCTGCTTCGCATTTTTCGTTCTAAGTTTTCGCTTCAGATTTTTGTTCTAAGTTTTCTGCTTCTTGGCATTTTTAGTTTTTTCTTGTTGCATTTTTGTTTCGCTTTCTTGGCATTTTTTTTTTGGTTTCTGCATTTTCTGCTTCGCTTCGCTTTTGCATTTTTGTTCTAAGTTTTGTTTCTTGGCATTTTTAGTTTTTTTCTTGCTGTATTTTCTATTTCATTTTGTTTCTTGGCATTTTAGATTTTCTGTTTCTGCATTTTTGTTCTAAATTTTCTGTTTCTGCATTTTTGTTCTAAATTTTCTGCTTCTACATTTTTTGTTTCAAGTTTTTGGCATTTTCAGTTTTTTCCTTGCTGCATTTTCTGCCTGCTTTCTTGGCATATTAGAAGTTGCATTCGTATGGAATTCACGGCATAGGCGATAATGTTAATGTTTTACTATTTCATCACCTATCACAAGGGGTATAATATTGGTTATAGAACAAGTGGGAACATAGGCTACAAGGTCAGTATGGTGTTTGATTTTTGATGGCCTGTATGTGTGCTAAGTTTTGTGGGTTGACTTTGCAGTGCATTGTTTTATGCCATAAGTGTGCTCGAATATTTCTTTGTGTGTGTAAGTCTATAGGACTTGGCATTCTTTATTGAGAAGCGATTACATAAGTTGGAAACAAAATTGGCTTTCTTTAATGACATGGAGAATGTGGTAATGAGAGTTCGAACAATTGGAGAGGTCAAAGCAGAGGCTTTTCCATGAGCGAGCTCAAATAATTGCAACACGACTTGGCATATCGCCTTCTAGGCCGATGGCACAATCCCTACCCATCAATCCTCGATGGAGCTGTTCCTCATTACCCCAACAAATTTTGGTTCACATAATATCTGTGATGCAGAATCTTTTATTCGCATCATTGAGGAGTGCCGAGAGCAATCATAGGACACAGAGTGGTGAGGAAATTGGAATTGGCATGTGATTGTATGCATCTACTTGGAAGAACTTCTTTCAAAGCCTCTAGATGGTCAGAGGACTTTCTAATTACTGCTTAGGGTATGTTGATTATATATAACATATTATATATAATATATAATATATTTATTATATTATTTTTTCTAATAACATATTATATATAATATATTTTTTATATTATTTTTTATAATTTGTAAACTCTTACGATTTTACGATCCGATTTTACGATCCGATTTTGTGGATCCTCTACCGATTTTACGTAAAAATGCGTTTTTAATAACCTTGCCCACGCTAGATCCTTTTGGGGTCAAGGCTATGGGTGACTGCAGACCACGCCAGATCAAGAAAATCTCTTCATTTATGTTTGGTGGCCCTCGCAAACAAGCAATTTAATTTAGGCCGCCCATGAGCCCACCATCATCCGGAGTGCCATGAGAGCACTCACAGCAAATTCCGAGCCGGGTGGGTGATCGCGCCACGCCAAGTCGACATTTTTGTTGACTTGGCGTGGAACAATACGCCAGAGGTCGCAATGCGTGGCCTCGCCATGGCCTCGCACCATAGCCACGACCCAATTTTTTTTTCTTTGTTATTTTGACGCAAAAACGATGTTGTTTTGTTTCAAAATAACGCAAATCGATCGCTTTGAGCCGTGTGTTACCGTTAGCTCGACACACGATCGACACATCGACACGCATGCATGGATAGAATTGACGAGTGCCCACCACGTGGCCAAATCATTACAAATCAATTATTAGTTTGCACAGTCAAAATCTTTTTTTCAAATTTACCATCGAGTAGAAAATAATTTTTCTACAAATTAACATGCACTTTGCCTATATTTTGAGCAAAATATGATATTTTTATTTTCCATTAATTATTTTAAGTAGTTCATATTTAATTCGAGTATTTATTTTTATGTTTTAAATGTATTATTAATTTTTAATTTTAATGTCATGTAAATTTATTTTTCATTAATTGTTTTGCATATTTTATATTTAATTTAGAGTATTTATTTTTATGTTTTAAGTATATTTATGATTTTTAATTTTAATGTAATGTAAATTTATTTTTCATTAATTGTTTTACATATTTTATATTTAATTTAGAGTATTTATTATCATGTTTTAATCTGTATTATTAATTTTTAATTTTAATATAATGTAAATTTATTTTCCATTAATTGTTTTAAATATTCATATTTAATTTAGAGTATTTATTTTCATGTTTCAAGTGTATTATTAAATTTTAATTTTAATGTAATGTAAATTTATTTTCCATTAATTGTTTAAGTACTTCATATTTAATTCAGAGTATTTATTTTCATGTTTTAAGTGTATTATTAAATTCTAATTTTAATGTAATATAAATTCATTTTCCAAAAATGTTTTTAATAATGACCCAAAATTATTAAAATTGCATTATTAATGTAACAAAAATTAATAATTACAGCGTAAATAGTGCAAACCGGGCAACTAGTGTGAGTGTTTTTATGATAATTGTGTGAATAATATTAGTTTACGAGATGATGTGGCGTGACTGTGGGCCTAGCTGCAGACAAGGGCTACGTGGATGCCCTGATATATATATATTCTTTTAAAACACTGTCCGCCTTAAATATTCTCTTCAATTCCTCAACCCAAATCTTTACCATCCTCGTCGCTTTTCTCTTATGCTCCACGGCCCAAGCCCCACAATATTGACGCTCTTCATTTATCTCCAGTGGCCCCTGCAAAAAGTCTATTTAATTTATGCTGCCTTCCATGAGCCCACCATCATCTGGAGTACCATGATGGCTTTTTTTTTTTTAATCAAACGATAGTATATTAAAACGAATTGCCAATGATATAGCCACACAAGGCTAAATTGCTCTTTGTGATATTGTAATTGGATATCAACGCTAACCCATGAAGGCCCACAAGGCAAAAAGCGACTAATGAGAAAGTGAAAGCTTGACGACCTGCACTCAACCAAATATACAAAACCCGCTTTATCAGTCACTAATACTATACAAAAGTAATACTACGATCTCAATTGGCCCATTGCGAATGGCCTTTAGTGAAGAAACTAAAATCGAATCTTTAACTATTGCCATTGCGTGAAATCTAGCCCGCATGCAATAAATACGCTTATCCAACTACTACCGCAAGCGTTGAATAATTAGCCTCGCTACTATTGTATAGAAAGACTGCAGACCTAAAAAAATCATGAACAGAAATCCGCTTATAAACGTTAAAAATTTAAAAATTACTCTACAAAAAAATTGTACTTTTTTGCACGTTAGCCGCCCGCACGCAAAGTAAGTTTCTTCGAAAACAACAGCCTTCCGGCCTAAGAGGGATGACCTCCAATGATGGCGTTGAAGATGAGAAAAATCAGTACGAGGATAAGTGAAACAAAAACAAAAGACGATTCAACCTTAATTAAAAGGAGAACCCAAAAAGAAGGTGCCTTTTACTAGCCAAACACATGACCATCATGTATGTGTTGGGGATATTAACTCAACACCAATTCTCGTTAATCGGACTAAATGCATCACAATTATAAATTTTAAAGACTAAAATGTTGATTTTAAAATATTATAGATTAAATGATAATACGTTAAATATTAAAACTAAAAATATATATTTTTATAAAAGAAAAGTTATTGTATTTTTTTCTTTATTTAGAGATATACTTTAAATGTTTAACACTAATGATTTGACATTTGAGCTGCGTGCCTAAACCATGAAAGAGTTGTATTTATACACTAGAATAATAATTTTCAAATTGTACTATTATATGTAAGCATGACTTTTATATGTCCCTTCTGCAATTTGTTGTTTTTTCAGGTTTTTTCCCACTTATTGATTATGAAAAATATGTTTGGTGAATCAACTAATGTTTCATTCTTAAGAAGGTTGAAACTCAAAACCAGCAACAGAAAACACTGCATTCAATAATTCCTCTAAAAGTGCTCCCGGAAGATCATCATCAAGAAACAGAATTAGTGGTATGTACTCTCATTTTGTGGCTTTCATATTTATTTGTTTATCAAATTTTTATATTATCACAGTAATCCCTATACTATTATATTGGGGAACAAGGAAATGCGAAATAATTTTACTTCAATATATATACAAACTAATGATTTTTACAACTTTAATATTATATCTTAGATCAGCTTTCATTTCTTCTCATTTATGCCTAAACAAAAATTATATTTGATTTAGAAACAAATATTTAATTCTTTAGAATATATGAAAAGAACTTATTTACCACTAATCATATTTGGAACTTCTCCCAAATATTACACTAAAAAAAACCTATGTTTTTATTGTATTCTCTCTGCTATCTCAATTATTCTCCAATGCACAATTAATGATTTTCCCAACTAATTTAGAGGTTAAAAATTAAAGACAAACATTAATTCTTATGGATTTGATTAATTAATTCATTTGTAACAGCTGAGGACCATGAGGCCAACAAGCATGAAGAAAATGTAGTCTGCAAATGTCCTGGTGGCAATATTTTCGAATACGATAAATCTACGATGAATAGTAGTAGTGATGAGCAAGAATATGGCTGAACGAGTACTGCAGTGATTGTCAAAAACTACTCATAAATGCAGGACCTTCTTCCATTGCCCACATTGCGGAAAAAGAAACCGAAGATAAACCATCATCTTCATAGTAATTAATGAGATCTTACTCTTTTATATGTTCCTTAATTAGTTAAATTCATTTATTTGAAATTCTTTGCCAAATTGTTTGTTTTGCATTACCAATTGATGATAACATAAATCCATAAAATATAAACATTAAAAAAATATATATTGTCACCTCTTTTGTCTCGTTAAGATTGTCTTTTTAGAGTTTTTTGGGGTTAAATTTACTAATTTTAAGAGTTTCTTATCATGTAAATTTTTTAGTTCTTTGTAATTTTCAAATTTCTATGTAGTTATGTGTGTGTGTATATATATAAGCTTTAATTTTGCTTAATCATGGTGAATAATTGATTCAATGATGAATCTATTTAACGAGTAAATTAGTAAATTGTGAGAATTAAGATGGGAAGATGGGATGGAGATAGTATTAGAGTGCAATGTACAATCACTTTTGTTTTTCCAAACGAAAGTCCCATATAAAAGATTTCCAACTTTTGAACAAGAGTTCAATTTTCTCTCACCATATTCTCTCGATTTCGATTCATTTTTCACTTCCTTTCTTTAAAAATTAATTTCAATTGTGTAAATATTCTTAAATCACCAAATTGTGTAGTTTCTCTATATTGTTGCATTTGAACCTTTAAAAACCATGATGATAACAATAAAATTGTCACCAATTATTAATTAATCAGATGACCTTGTCATAGTACATGACTAATTACAACTTGTTGATCATTAACAGCTTTTGTTTTATACCGCCATCCCGATAGAGGAGGAGAAATGATCATGGAGTGCTACTGATTCTAATTCAAGATGCAACATTGAGATTCGAGCCATTAATGACACAGATGAAAGAATTGGGGTTTGGTATTTTTACACCTAGTAAAAGTGCCAACAAGAGTCTCTCTCGGAGAGTGGTATGTTTCTTTTCTTTGTGAAGAAAACACTGCTCTGGGAGAGAGGTACTGTATCAAGTTGTCACAGAAAGAAACCAAAAGAGACTTCACAATCGGGGCAACCATGGGCGGAGATTCATGTGGTGGGAAGATAGCAGAAAGCAAGTAATCGGATTCTAGTAGGTTGAGCAAGTTCAAAGTTGTTTTCCATTTAAAGAGAGAGAGAGAGAGAGAGAGAGGCGTGTGAAAGCGGTCTAATGGGTGTACCTAGATAGAACTTCCAAACCCTTTTTAGTAAGTTGTTTTGTTTTTCTAATTGGCTTTTGCAAGTCTATCTTCACTGGATGAGTGCAATAATGGATCCTGGAGGATAAACAAAGGCTGGGAGAGAGAGGTGTTGGGAATGATTCGAAGTTGCACTCGACGGTGAAAAGGGTAGTCAGGCAGATTGAGGAAACCAATGTGCTTGTTAGTAAAGAAGAGGGAACAAAGTCTCCTTGGGAAAATCTTTGGGAACAAAAGGATGAGTTTTACTAGTTTGAAGAACACAATAGAGAACTTCCGCCGATACAAAATTCCTTCATCGTCTCGAGAGCTAGGGTTCAATTACTTCCAGTTCATCTTCACAACTCATTTCGAAAGGAACAAAGATCGCGCGGCGAGGATGGACATTCGATGGTCAGACTTGGTGTTGAGAAATGGATTGAAACAAAGACACATTCAAGACAAAGAATTCAATTATGTCTCCATCTGGGTGCAAATTTGGAAATTACCTCACCACTGGGTTACTCGTGATATGGGGCTGAAAATTGGAAAACAATTTCCAACTAATGGATGTGATAATACCTGAAGGTGGGAGCAAATATGGCGATACATCAAAGTTCGTATCAATTGACTTAGACGACTACTACTAAAGGGAATTCATGTTAAATTGCATTAGAAAGAGATTTGGGTAAGTTTTAAATATGAATATTTAGCAAGTTTTTGTGCATATTGTGGTAAAGTTGGTCATGGAGAAAAAGTGTGTGAAACAAGAAGTGAGAATTATATGAAAAAGCAAATTATTGAGGACAATTTGGTGCTTGCTACGAAATGGAGTTGGAGGGTTGGAAATAAGGATCAAGGCGGGGAAGCTAGGAAGAAGAATGAGGTATTGATTAAGGAAGTGATACTAAATCCGATTATGCAGGTGTAGAGGAAGAAGGAGATGCCGTGCCTAAAGCTTCAACATCGGTTCAAAAGGTCCGCTTATTCAAAGGGCGGAGGGAAGCATTCGGGTGTAGGAGTCGCATTGGATACCGGCGCATGTAATTTTCTCCTCAGTGTAGTCAATCGATCAACAACCGATGCAATGGATAAGTGAGTTGTTGTCGCAGATGGTACAACTTGGAATACATCTCGATCTCGACTCTTCCTACGAGAGAATGAACATGATATTTTGCAAATGTCTTTGGATGCTCCAGTAGTAGCGATCAAGCGATTTAGTACTTTAGTCCATATGCAAAGTATATTGTTAAATCTGCATACACTCGATTGACAAAAAGTAGTTTGGAGCAAGAGTAACAATCAGCAGATCAACCGAAACAAAATGTAGAATATGTGAAAGCAAACATGGAAATTGAACTTGAAGAGGAAATTAAGGCATTTTGTTTGGCATTGTTGCCATGATATTATGCCTATTAATGTTAAGTTACAACAAAGAAAATCCCATGGAATCCATATGCCCAATGTGTGGAGATGGCGAGGAAAGGATGTAACATATTATGTTTTCTTATACTAGTGTGCACCATTTGGAAAATGGCTCGGTATCTTGGCATCATTTACAACAATATGGAATTCATTTCATTCGTTGGTGGCAAGACATATGTTCCATATATCAAGAAGAACAATGGGAAGAACGTGCACAACTTACGGTTTTATCTCATTTGGATGATGTGGAAGAGCAAGAATCTTTGGGTTTTGAGAAAGAATGGATGGAGAAATGGCAGTTGTAGAATTGGCCACCGAGGCATGGATGGAAATATGGAATATCAACATGTCAATAGTTGTGAGTACATACAGGAGAGTGATAGTAGTTTTAAGTAGTTAGGGGTTGGAGCATAGCAAATATTCAAGTGGTAAGGCTAACCTTTTTTGTTTTGTATTATATGGTTAGTTTTTCAACTTCTATTCGCTATATTATTTTTGTGAGAATTAGTTAGGTGATGAGTAGCTTTAAAGTGTTGACACATTATCAAGTAGTCTTAGCCAACATGAGTGCTAAGAAGAGTTCACTTAGGTGAATATCATTGTACCTATTAATTTTGAAAAGTTAATATACCCATTTTTAAGGAAAAAAATGACACTGTGAAAGTTTTGATCAAGAGTGGTGGAAACATATGCTTCTTTCATTAACCTGCATGATCTTCGCAAACATAGCACTCGAATATTGTGTTATTAAATATTGTCCCATATTAAAAGAACAAAAGAATTAGACCATCTTATGAGTTTGAAGGTTTCAAGCTTAACAGTTGTTGTAAATTCAAATTTGATTACTTACCGTTGTTCTTGATGGGATAGTTGTTTTTTTCCAAAGCGATAGTTATATTTACTTTCCAAAAATCATAATTACAATTTGCCTATGGGCAATAACCTCTTTAGTACTCCAACCGAGTCTAAGTCACACAATAGTCACAAAATAACATATTCATCAAACTTACTTCTATCCTAGCTCCCCAAGTTGAGCCTTCATCATCTTCCCTCTCTAGTAGATCATATAATCCTCCTAATTACAAAATGGTTACATTCTCTACTAGATCACAAGTACTAAAGCTCCTCACTGTCATAAATGTCACACTTATCAAGAGTCTCCTCAAACTCCATCCATTCAAACAATGCCTAATCCACTACCAACTTCTCTTCTTTCCATTCTTTTGGAAAAGCCAGTTTCTGGACTTTCACAACATCCAAAGAACATAAACCGTTAGTTCTTGATGGGATAGATACTGGACAAACTTTTCTCAAGAATTCCGGTCTATGATTTTGCACAAATAGTATGAAGAGGACATTATCTTGTTAATTTGATGTCCAGGATTCTAGTTGTCATAGTATTAAACATTATTTTACACCGAGATGTGTGGTCAAGATTGATTGTACTCAAAACTCTTAGGGCTGCTTTGGACAGCAGATTTCCATTTGCAAATAAGAAAATTTTCAAATAAAAACAAACTATTAAAATACATTTTTATTTCAAAATTTAAAATTCAAATTTTCCTACTTAAATCTCTCACATAATTTTAAAAATTATTTTTCCCTCCAAAATATTTTTTCTATCAACAAATATTCATCAAAATTTTCACACATTCCAATATAATTTTTTCCGTTTGTAAATAAAAATGCCCTGTCCAAACGGACCCTTAGTACTGCAAGGTGGTGAGTAACCACGCACTAGTCAAACTTGTAAAATAAGACAACGTTAAAATGGATGCCGAGATTGGATCCCTGATGTCTATTCTAACGTTCAAGTTAGTAGAGATTCAGACTAAAGGAATAAACATGAATAATAGAGAAAAGAGAAAGAAACTTGATATTATGTTTCACATCACACTAGGGTCGGCAGTGTATTATCTACAATTCCAAACTTGTCCTATCAATGTCACACAGGAACTTAGATGTTAGGTCTAATTTGTCATTTTTTTATGACTCGTAGACTCGCACTAAATGACCTTTCAAACCCCGTGGTCGTGCACCAACTCCGGGCTTCCGTGGGTAGGCCCCACCCCATAGTCGCATGTAAATTCATGGGTATTATAAGGTCTCACACAGACTGATGAGTATCGAGGATTCGAACTTTGTCCTTTCTATGTAAGCAATAATTTGTCCTTTATTTTTATTTTTTGATGATTCGAACTCCTGCACTAAGCGACCATTCTGATCCCCTTGCTAGGCACCAACTCTAGGGCTTCAGAGGTAAGCCCCACCCCACAATGCATGTAAATTCATGGGTACTATAAGGCTTCACTGCAGACTCATGTAAATATCCCACATCATTTGCTAATACGCTTTGTGTCCGAATATTATTCAAGTTGAAGTTGAAAATATATGCAGCCTTCAAGAGGTTGTGGATTTCTTCTATGTAAAGTAATATTGTACAAATTAATAACCCTATAGTATGAGAGTGCAATTTTCCATCAATATTATCTATTATATATGAAACCTATCAATGCAACATGTTCGACACTAAACATTGTTTGGACATTCAAACTAATACACAATGTCAAAAAAATTGTACAACAGATAATACTGAAACTGTAGCTTGACAAAGGTTGTACAACATGGATATTGCAAGAAATTGATCATCTACAAGAAGAGTAATTAAAAACTCTTGGAATATGATCATCAAGTTATCATATCAAAAGAAATTGAAAAGGAAAATACAAATAATGGAAGACATTGAAAACTTGCAAGAATAAGGCTTGAAAAATGCTACCTCGGAAGAGCAAATTACCTCCACCGCTAAAGGAATTGGAGTTGATAGTTAGCATTCTTGTAGAAACATTCTTTCATCATCTTGAATGAGATCGATAGAGGAAGTTTATTGAATTTTTCTATGTGTGGTGGGCTTGGAATCTTCAAAGCAAATACTAGCATTGACTCGTGTCACTAAGCATCAATAACTTGCCTCCCCATGTCAAGGATGTAAACACTTGAAAATTGTGTGTTCATATTTAGTCATCGATAATGAACAAAAGAAGTAATTACTAGAATAAATTTCTTTCAACCACCGCCATAATCGACTCAATATTCGGCCCTAATCAAAAGCAAGACATTGACTTGAGAAGAAGCAAATTAAACCTGTGGGAATTAGTAGCTATCTTGACTATTTCTATTCCATAATTTCCAGTCTTCAAAAAGATCCAAGAACTCACCTTAAATGTATATGGTTGGAAAAAGAATCTCAATGGATGAATTCTAGAGCATCTTTCTATTAAACACAAGCATAGTTTAGTGTTGAAGAGTTACCAATAAAGTGCATCATTGATCACTCGAAATTGTGCACCTTCATATCCTGCATCATGGAAAATCAAGATACGTATGTATTGGCACCTTTCCAAAGAGTATCTTGATTCCACACTAATCTCATAAGAGCTGCATAAAGGTTTGTCAATTTTAAAAAAACTTAATTTGTACACGCTTTGGTTCACATTTTGAATTTTAGTAGCTAATGCATCTTTCTTTGTGCCTCAATCAGACACGAGAATGCATCTCATAAGATATTCTAATCACCAACCAAGCCAAAGGATCAGTAAAGTTTGAGAGGAATTCTTCCGGGATTATGTCAATGTGGCCCGAATTGTTGGGCTAGTTACGCTTTCCTAAATGGTTCATACTACCTATTTAAAAGTGGAACAAATCTCAACCGCTTATTTGGGTACTTGATGAACGATCATATTAAAGTTAGGGATATATAAATTAGTCCTCTTCTCGCCCATTAGGGTTCTGCATACGTAACACAAAACATTTTCCATCAAAACGGTCTATGACAAAAGGATGGTTAAGAGAGAGAAACCAATTTTGACAAAGCAGTGGTGGTGTTTCTTAACTGCTCTCAAGAATTATGTCTTCCACATCAGTACACAATCCTTATGACTTAATAATTTGTGATAAATTATTTATTCAAAGATCTTACCTTTATGTTTATATCATGAAGTTTAAGATTTAACATGTGATATCGAGCAGTTATGAATAAATAATTTATCCATTAATGATTTTGCTTTGCATATTAATTTTTAAAAATTTGATTTGCAAGCTATGGCCATACTCTGACTAAAGAAATAATAAAAACAAAATTATGATTTGGCCGCATGTGATTATGATGAAGCTCTGCAAACCTCTAGTGAAAACTTCACTAGAGGGCTTGCATGGTAGGTCGTAAAGGATGGCCTCGAAACAAAACCATCAACTTGGTAATCGACCATTAACCCTTAGGGATCGTATGGATTATGATTAAAATAATAAGGACTAATATATTAAAATGGCTCGACATTTGCCTTTTGTAACAATTTTGGTCCGACCTTTCAATTTAACAATACAAGACTGACCTTTTCAATTTGTAACAATTATGGCCTCTGTTAGTACGCGTTATGGAGTCTATTAATTTGATGACGTGGCAGCCACGTGGGCTACACGTGGATGCCCGATAACAAAAAGTTTAAAATTTTTTTTGGTCTCTTTTTCTACCATTTTGGCCGCCCAAACCTAACAAAATTCTATTGAAGTAAATGGCCTTCAAAGCACCCAATCTATTGAATTATGGAATGGGGCGGAAAAATTATTGAAGGAAATGTCGATTGGCTCAAGTCCCAAATCGCACTCAAGGCATCTACGCCTATTTTTCCGATAGATTCATTTCATTAAGACGAACGTTGACTACTCGTTGATATAACAAAGAACCCCAACCCATGGATTATTCTTGTCACGCAAACGCTTTTTCTTTCCAAAAACGATATTATATTAAAAAGAAGCACAATGGCCAATATACAGAGCCTCAAGGGCTTATAAAGTTTCGTGGTGTCGCAACTGTGTACAGCGCTATAACCCACGAAGACAAATACCCACATAGGGGCAAGAACACCCGACAAAGCGGGAAAATCCCACGAGGGGCAAAAGGACCCAGCAAAGCGGGACAAGACTGACGAGCAGCCAAAAATACAAAAGTCCGGTTATATTGTGACACTAATACTATACAAAGGGGATGCGACTCATTCCAAGTGGCCCACCACCACTAATGGCGGGTGTGAACCAAAATTAATCCCTAACTATCACCTAATGCCATGACGTGGAAGCTAACTCGCATACTGACAAATCAAATGACGCCGGATGTTGAACCAAAGAAAGACTGTAAATCGCTCATGAACAGTAAAATACTGTTCATGAACGTTAATTTTTGAAAATTTTCTTTGCGATGAATGCGAAATACCGCTCATCGCACAGTAAAATTTTCGCACCGTTGTCGCACCCTCGATCGCTCAGCAGATACAGAAAATGGGAAAAACAACTACCGCCCAAAATTTTTTTGACAACAAGACAGCAAACGCCTCTCGCTTCAAGAATTAAGAGCTTCGCGACCGTAAATGATTGTTTAAGTTTCAACAAGGCCTCGTAATCGGTGATCGAACTTGCCATAGGTATGAAGATTAAGGAAACAAAAAGAGTGGATGATGGCCTAACACTATCGTGAATAATGGCCATTTCATATACAAAAATGCAAGCCTGTGGATTCGTTTCAATATATTACAATCGCCGTGATCCCGCATGGGTTGTGCATTTAATTTCATGGTAAGATTGTTCTTTGATTATCATGGTATCCACAAATTTTCTTGGTTCCTTGAATCTTTTGATGAAAGTAAAGTCGAACTAGAAACTAGAAAATGCAGCTGAGAACGTGGCTAAGCCCGGGAAACTTTGAAAGACCTAAATATAGATGTATGGAACTCCTATTTTTCGTCCTCCAAGTTCCTTCTCCGCTTGGAAGGAAGAAATTGCAACTATAATAACTACACGCGACAAGGGCATTTCCTTCAATAGAATTTTGTTAGGTTTGAGCGCCAAAAATTGTAGACGAAAAGACCTAAAAAATTAAATTTTTGCTGATTGGGCATCCACGTGTAGCCCATGTGGTCGCTACATCATCAAATTAACAAACTCTCTAACTACGCACTAACAGAGACCATAATTGTTACAAATTGAAAAGGTCAGCATCAGATTGTTAAAATTGAAAGGTGAGGCCAAAATTGTTACAAGAGGCAAAGGTTAGGCCATTTTAATATATTAGGCCAAATAATAATAATAGTAATAATGATGATGGCCTAATGCTTGATTGTTGTTCTGGCCACCGTTTTGGTTTGGATTGCTTGAAAATCAGAAATTAGGAAATAAAGCAAACGCCCACACACATGCACGCAACAAGGGGCCTAGTAATGATGATGATGGCGCCTACTTTTTGGCCATCTTTGGTTTTGAGGAAAATAAGAAACCAAAGAGTTGGTTTTGAATGCTTGGAAAGCATGTAAAAGAAGAAACTCAAGAATAGTTTCCATTGCGATTCAATCCAGTCTCTCGTGAAAGCCAAGCATCTTTAACCATTGGACTATAGCTAATCATGAGACAATTAAATTTGTCTTAATTTATGTAATGCAGTTGACAAGAAATAAAATTAGATGGCCATATTTTATTAATGTTGGAATTTATGACTATTATGTTATTTATTTTGTTTTTATTTCTTTTATGGAATATTATGAGATATTTTATTTTCTTGTCATATTATGATTTTGAAAATATTAATGCTAAAATTCCTTGACTTGTTAGATTTACACATGATATTAATATAAAGGATTAGTTTGTTAGTTACCAAAGTGGCCAACCTAATTAATTAAAATTTTTATCATGTAGTAAATTATAGTCATTTATTCATATTATGTTAATGCCTATTATTGTAATTATATGAATAAGTGACGTTTATTAGTTAATAGAAGTTTAGAATTTTATCCAAAGGTAAATTAATATTCTATGACTAATAAACATTATAGATGATAATCAATTTGCTTCTCAAATATTTTTATGTATCCAAAGATACTATTTTATTTGATGAGGATTGTTTAATTATCTAATAAAGTTTGCATGGCATTAAATTTATGATAATATATTGTTGAGCTTACCTAGAGAAAGCTCGCAATATATTTTAAATGTTTTATGATTTGAATCGATAATCTATTGAGCATTTATGTATTTACAACTATTTGCCTCCATTCGCATGTTTCTTCTTACTATGTTTAATGGTTTGAATTTCTTTGAATGGTGCAAACAAGTCAATTTCCATTTTGGTATTTTGGATATTGACTTAGCACTATTGGAAGAAAAACTCGCTATTACGCGCATAAAAGCGGTGAAGTTGAAAATCAACTTATAAAACATGAGAAATGTCTAATGATTATGCCTTAATTTCATGCGAATGACGATTGCTAACAACATTAAGATTGCTATTTCACGAACTATAAGTGCTAAAGAATTCCTTAATCTTGTGGAAGAAGGTTTTGTTTTATTAGTAAGTCCTGTTGGTACTCTAATGGTCGAACTCACGACCATGAAGTATGATGGGTCGCAAAGTATGCAGCAACATGTCCTTGAGATGACAAATATTGTAGCAAAATTAAAGACCACAGGTATGACAAATTGATGACTTCTTCTTAGTGCAATTCATTATGAGCTCGTTACCTTACGAATATGGACCTTTTCAAATTAATTACAACACTATTAAGGACAAGTGGGATATTAATGAGTTGTCCAAAGATGTTAGGAAATGAGACTAAAAATCAAAGAGTTCATTTTGTTAACCTTGTGGGTCAACAAGCTAGTAAGATTCATAAGCCAAATGCCAAGAAATTTAAAAAGAAAGTACCTAAAGTGACACAGTTACTATCGATGATGATTAGAAGGAATGAAAATGATAAGTGTCACTTCAGAAGAAAGAAGGACATTATCGTAAAGATTATCTCAAACGTAAAGTTTGGTTCTAAAAGAAAGGTATATCTAACCTTTTTGTATGTTCCAACTAAACTTAACTAAAGTTCCTTCAAATACTTTGGTAGCTTGATTCTCGTGCTACTACTTATGTTTCGATTTAAGAAAGGGATTCTTACAATCCAAACTATAAACCCAACTAAGAGTTTTTATTCATAGAAAACGGTAAAAGGTCCCAATTGAAGGCATAGGGACTTATTGTTTAGTGTTAGATACTAGTCACCACTTGGATCTAATGCAAACTCTCTATTTAACTTCAATTTCTAGAAACTTGGTTTCGTTTCAAAATTTGATGAAAGTGGGTTTACTTAAGTTTGGACATGGTTGTTTCAATTTATGTAAAAATAATTCCATTATTTGTTCTGAATTTTTATGGATGATTTATATAAATTGAAATTTGATATTAATTTTTAGAATCTCTATTTTCAGATATCATAATGTTAGAATTAAACGTAGCATGATGAATGATAATTCACTTACTTGTGTCATACGTGTTTGGGTCATGTATCCAACGAAAGATTAGAAAGATTGGTAAAGAATGAAATTCTTCCAAATTTAAATTTTATGATCTTGGCATATGTGTGAATTACATTAAGGAAAAGCAAACCAAACATAGCAAGAAAGAGCCACAAGAAGTACTCTACTCCTTGAAATTATACATCTTGACATATGTGGACCTTTTGATGTCCCAATCCATGGTGGAGAAAAGTACTTTACCACATTTATAGATGATTTTTCATGTTATGGATATATCTATTCGCTTAATGAAAAATCTCATGTCAGAAATGCCCTTGAGGTGGTTTATAAAGGAGGTTAAAAGATAATTAGATAGAAAAGTGAAAATTTGTATGGTCTAATAGAGGTGGTGAGTATTATGAAAAATATGATGAATCAAGACAATGTCTAGGTCCATTTGCAAAGTTCCTTGAAAAATATGGAATATGTCACTACAAGAAAAATGACCTTTAGTGACTAGTGACCAATGATTTTGGTCAATAAAAGTACATTTGTCGTCACTAAAAGTCTTTAGTGACGACAAAAGGTGGTCACCCTTGTCACTAATACTCGACACTAAAGGTATTTAGTGACCACTTGTAAAAATGTCGCCACTAAAAAGTCAATTCGGACCGCATGTGAATTAGTCACCAATTAATGACGACAATTTACTCTCTAAAGGGTTGTTTTGTCGTCACCAAATCTTTCAACTGGTCACTAAAGGTCGAGCAATCAATGCAAAATAATGACGATATGGTGACAAAAATTAGTCGTCACTAAATATTATAAAGTCAACGAATTTGGTGACGACTTTAGTGACAAAAAGTGATCACTAAATCGCTTGAGTCACGTGACACAAATGGTGACCAAAAGAAATGGTCACTAAGGGGCGCTTGGTATAAAGGGTGGATTTAGGAATGGAATGAATTTGATAAAAGGAAAGGTTTAGAATATAATGGAATGATAATAATTATGTTGTTTGGTATTATTTTGTAATGGAATGGAATAGATTTTATATTAAAATGGAAATTTAATATTAATATTAATAAATTTTATATTAAAATTATAATAAAAATATTATTATTTTACATTATATGATATTTAACAAATTATATCTTGTTTAAAAATAGTTAAAGTGCATGTTAATTTGTAGAGAAAATATTTTTCATAATTTAGTGAAATTTATTTTTAAAAAATAGGTAAAATGAGGGTTGCAACTTTTGAGGTTTGCAACCCTTGACATGTGGCGCGCCCAATGACATCGGCGCTAGCAGCGCATCAACGCCCAAAATTTTTTTGTTTTTTCAGATTGCTCCAAAACAATGTTTTTGAACTCATTTAAAACCCGTTGTGATGGGTTTACGTAAGGATGGGGAAGGGTGGTGGTTTCACGTAAACCCATCCCTAAGGGTTTCTTTAAACCCATCCCAACAAAACAAACACTCTTTAAATGTTGTAAGTTGACATGAAATAGTGACGGCTTTTGGTGATGAGAAATTGTCGTCACTAAATTAGTCGACGATTGGTGACGAAATTATCATCACAAGAAACATGCATAATTATAACGTGGTTTGTTTTGATATCTTGTCACCAATAACATCATTGTATTGATCGTAGTACTTTCATCCTTGTAATACATATATCATCCAAGTCGAAAATATAAAAAGAAAATTACACTAATCATTGAACACCCAAATATATTTAAATGAAAGAAACAAAAATAAATTTCATTAATTCAAATGACATCTTAATTTCCCACAAAGAATAATAGTCGAACATCCTAGTTGTAACATGACAATACAATAATATCCAAACACTTTACACCTCACAAAATAAAAACACATCATTCGCATGCTCTAAAGTAAAGAGGCAAAAGGAATAAAATGGACCTCTACAAGACCAACCAAAGGGCAATTTATGCTGCCTTCAACTGTAGATGCTTGGCTATGTGGTGGTGGATAAGTCTTTGTCAAAGAAAATAAAACGCTCAATGTTAGTCATTGTTTGGAGCATTCAATGCAAGACAATCAAATATATGGCAAACTACATGACCTATAATTTCCATTCTTTTTTGACAAGCACTAAGAATGTTGTAGAAACCAAAAGTGAGAAAAATATCGCACCATGTCAAATGTAAGTATGAAATGTCATTCTCAACAAGGCCAAGAATAAACTTTACAACAAACTTGAAGAAGGCAGAGAGGACCGTGACAAGACCGATGGGTGGAAAGGCGGTATCAATGAGGCAGAGAAACCGAGACCAAATCGATGGTCTATCTCGCTTGATCAATACATGTGTTTGCTCCAATTTCCATGTGGTTACCAATCTTCACTTTCAAAGCTAGAGAAAGAATGGGAAAATGAAGGTTTTACTTGACATAAATATTGTACAAAAATGCAAAAGAGAATCATGCGCAATAAACTCTTGAAAGCATGAGATAGCGATGAAAACAATTAACTCGAGAAATCTGCGACAAAGGATACTCATTCATGATGATTAGACGACAAAGAGGAAAGAATTGAGACAACTATGCTCTGAAATTATTGGTAATTTGATCATAAAATAACAAAATGTTATTACCTGTGGCTTTTTCACCATGTTACCCCGCTCATCAACCAAAAACCCAAATCGATGAGACAAAAGTAAACCACCCAATATGTTGTATTAAGAATATCTAACATATGAATCAGAGATTCTTTACCATCCCGGCCAATGCATACCCCATTATGGATGACACAATAATCACCAATGTTGCATTGGTAAGACAAACATCATAACCATACAAAATCAAGATGAATAAGTAGGAGTTCAAAATCTGAAATCTCGTAAGTCTAAAAGTTCAAAATTTTATGCTATTGTATATGCTTGTGCAAAAGTAAACGAAAGTCCCTTAATTCATATTAGATGGTGTCTACATTGTGGAGGAAAATAAAAGTGGTTCTTTGTACACGTGTCTTCAACTATTAATAATGTAATCAAGAAGATAAAAAGCCCAACACCAAAACTTGGATTTTTGTTGTGCTATTGGATTAACAGATTCAAATTAATGATTCTTCCAAGTTATGACTATGAGCATAATGTACTTTCATTTTCCAAGATCTTTGTTATATTCAAATAGCGTTGTGGAGTTGATCAAGGAAGAGACAAGTAAACACAATAAACATGAGAAGAAGTAATAGTACCCAAGTTTGGTGGATTGACCATTTTGGACACTGGTCCAACAATAGCTCCGTAAGCAATAAAAGTATTTTCACCCACAAGAGCTTGCGAATGAACTATCGCACCAAACTCTATCACCGCTGCTCAATGAATGTGAGCTGACTTGTAAGGTTCCACCACCATTCTTCAACTGTGAACTCGTGAGCAATTTGAGAATCAATATCCGGACTTAATAAAACTTATGTCAACCTTCACTAAAGCATCTCACTTGAAATCAAGTAAGTTGGGCTGGAAAAGGAAAAAAAGGGTACAACCCCAAGTTACCCTAGCGAGGGTAGGGGCCTGGAGAAGAACAATGAGGAAAAGTACAAAATGACAACTTTGGGGGAATCAGCAGCATTCTAGTGAAGTTGTTCCCGCTAGCCTATCGCATGTGTCAAAACATGAAGGTTAAAATTCTAACATCGCCAAAAATCTGCTAACAATTTTTTCCAAAGAATAGTTAGTGAGTTGTTTATGTTAAAATTCTAATCAGTAAATGTTGTCAAGCATCCGCAACAACTACTAGTAAAGGTTAGCACTTGAAAATAAACAACCTTGTGAGAATGACATATTTTGCAAAAAAATACCACAAATTTTGAAACCATGCAATACAATAGGTATTTCATTCAGACAAACATTACTCAAAGAAAACAAAACAAAACAAAAGAAAAACTACAAATGAAGGGCCAACTATTCAAGATCAAGAAAGTTGATAGGCCCGCTTAGCTCTAACTTCCATTATAAATAAATACAAATAGGACTCAAGAATATGAAATCAAATACACATTTACAAACCTCACTACCATTAAGTGTCATGATCTAAAAATGTCTATGACCATTTAGAGCGTTGTGGAGTTGGATTTTCTTACCAAAAATGATGTTTGTGGGGACACCTAACCGCTTAACGCTATATGAAAATTAATCTTTCTCCTTGGGTACAAAAGTTGTCGTTGTCCTACTGCAGACAATTGAAATTCTCCTATGCAAGCATCAACCTAAAAATATGGTATGTTGTGAATTACAGACCTAATAAAATGCAAAGAAGGTAACGAGTGGTTGCAACTCTTTGAAGACCCTTCAAACTACTCAGAGTCCTGCATAAAATGACAGAGTAGTTTCTTTGGGGTGTTTTGTCAAACAGTTATACAATCAAACATCAACAAGCCAACTAACTCTACAGATGACAACAATTTCTCCACAAATTACAACAATCACAGATACCAATCACAATTCACAACCCAATCACGTAATCATCAAACTCAAACTCGTCAACAAAATACACTTGAAACTTGAAAGCTACGGACTGCGAACAGCCTACAAGCTTCAAAGATGAGGAAGATCCGAGCTATAATCGTCAAATCTGAGGGCCAGCAATCGAAATCCAAGCTAACTCATTATGCAGCTCCCTTATTTTGCATAAAGCTAATCATAGGTTCTTCTCTCCATCGCAACAATAGGGCCGTTATGCTCATTACTAAACTTGTTGAAGAGATGAAATATAAACAAGGGATATCTTTTTGATCCGAGGTTGAATCGATCATCGAAGAAGAATTAGGCCAAAAATTAGGACCAATTTTAGTATTTTGATTACCCATGTTATCGATCTTGACCCAAGTCTCAATATCAACTTTTTTTCTAAGATAAAAATGGATAATTTTCCAATTCAAATATTTTCTCTCATAATAGTTTTTTCTATATCTAATATCGCCCTTTTCCAGATATCTTGATTGATAGGAGCATTTTCTAATATATCCATATCGTAAGGGTTCACCTCTCCAACTATCTCTCCATTAGGCGATTTTAGTGGCCCAAGCACTTATTTGTTGAGGAGAAACGATCCAATTTGGAGTCATGATGTTTATACCTATCGATCATAGAAGAAAAATACCGATTCATTCCGATTAAGCTTCCTTCCTATGAATCGGAAGTTTTTCTCAGATACAAGGAAATGATTCAGTTCCAGAGCTAAAGATCGTAGTTCTCGAACGAGTAATCGAAAAGATTCGAGTACTCTCGGTTAGGTATTGTTTCTCTAACCGTCGAAGTACCAAGTACTTTTTGGCGAGTTCTAATATGATCAGATTTATAAATATCTACTTTCTTTTAATAGAACACAAACCGCAATGTTAAGTTAAAAATAGGAACACCAATACAATCGAAGGTAACATGGATATTAATATCTACATACGTGTTTAATAATTAATAAATAAACCCTCTTCTATTTCTATTATTATATTAGAAACTTCAGATATGTAATATCATAATAATGATAGAAATTCAATCATTTTTTGTTTTGATATTCTCTCAAAATTCTATAACTTAACCTTATTAAGATTAAGTAGCAAACAAAAAAAAATTTCAACAACAAATGGACTGTAGAGGTAGCGCTAATCAAGAAAAATGTCAACAACAACAAGAAGAATGGGTGGTGGAGGAAGGGGCGTCGGAGGAGTTAAAAAGAATGGGTAGTGGAGGATGGGGCTGCGAAGGAGATAAAAGGAATGGGTATGCTGAATTTAGACAAGGGGAAAAGAAAAATTTAGACACAAGGAGTTGTTTTAGGGCTAATCGATTAGGCACATTTTGGATGTAAATCGATCATACCAAGCCAAATTTCAAAATCACCGCATGTAAACCTTTGCTCTTTTTTTCCCACGTTTTCTCGACTGATGTGCCCTCTTAACCAAATTAATTTTCCCCTTTTGTTTTTCAAGCATTCAAACTTTTATTTAATTATTAATTATTAAAAATTATTTTTAATCAGTACTCATTTTTTCACTTTATAATGCTATAAATTTTTTATTTGAATTTTAAAAAATTTAAGTTTTGACATGCTAATTAGTTATTAAATGGTAAAAGTGACATTGTTTTTAAATTGATTTATTTCATTTGCAGCCTTCATAGTTTAATACAAAAATTAGTCAATTAATATAACATTTTATATTATTAGTTAATATGATAAATTTGTAAGTAGTGGTCGAATTTTCACATGAAGATCGTGAATAATTATTAATTTAACATATAAACTTTTATAGTAATGTTCATTTGTCATAATAGTGACTAATTTGTCATGTTACTTTGTCAAAACACGAAAAACTTAAAGTAATCCTATATAATAAATTTCAATAAAGTAATCCTACTTCTACTTTAACTATGTTATATACTAAGTACTATATACATGTAAATACTACTTATGCTATAGATTCTAGTTTTACTTATAAACTACTTATGTTATATATGTATATGTATTAACCAATATTTATGTTATAATATTACACTAGTGGCCATAATTATTTTAAAACTATGTTTGATCCATGATTTTCTTTTAAAGACATATAGTCCATAATCAATGTACTAATCAATTATTGTAAATCTCAAGGTGTCATACTATAATTATTTTAAATTACGAGTCATAACATAAATAAGCTAATGAAGCTCAACCCAATGAAGAATATACTTAGTTCATTTGTTATTCTTAACCAAACAAAGCCAATTAGTACTAATCAATAGTGTATTGTAACACTAAAAAAACTGTGTGATTAATGTACAAGTATATGGATAAACAAAAATGATAGGGTGTCCTAGTACAATTATTAGAAATTAAGATATATAATAAAAGTAAGCTAAGTTTGGCATAAGGAATAATATGTTTAGTCCAATTATTATTATTAGCCAAAGAAATCAAATTATAATTAATTTATAGCGTATTTAAAAAGTCTCTATATTTCCAAAAATAAATGTTGGCAAATTCATATATAGTAGGGTGTCTTAGTACAATTATTAGAAATTAAGAGTCATAAATTTAAAAATTAAGTTTGGCCCAATACGTAACCCAATGAACTAAAGGCCTATTTTCTTGTACTACTTATGTCTCACTCATAGTTCGTAGAATCGAATTTTACGTAGAATCTATTTGGAGTAATGTAATAGGATCGGTAGGATCGGATCGTAGAATCGTAATATTTTACAAAAATGACCAAAATAATTATAATTATTCATATTTTATCATATACACTAATTTTATTACAAAATTAAGATGTGTACTTGCACTAAATTATAAAAATTAACATTATAAAACATACGATGTTTCGCATTTTGAATTTTGTCCAAATCTCGCTTAATAACAAATATCTATCATTCAATCATTCAACCACATTCTACACAAAATAATAATAGCACCAAATAAAATATATAATGCATCTCAAGTTACCAAAACATGAAACATTTCACATCCAAATAGTCTTTTAGCTCAAACATTAAATTTAATAACAAATTAAAGTACAACTCAAATTTAAAATATAAATATTTTTACACAAACTACATATCATCCTCATCAAAGTCATCATCTCCATCTATATCGAAAGATCTTGATCTATAATTATCAAATAACATGTCATCATTATTAAACCCATCATCATCATTACAATCTTCATTTTCAACTTCATTTGGACCAATGATGGTTGGATTATCTGATCTTCATCTTCATCTTTATCTTCATCTTCGCCAACATCAATTCCGTGTTCCCAAGCACGATCTAGTCGAGCACCAAGGGCATTTTTAAACTTTTGCTTTTGGATTAGAAGACAACATTCAAATTGCAAAGTTAGGGGCAAAAATGTTAGATTGAGAATAAGGGCGACAAAATCCAAATTTGAGAGTAAATGGGAAATGATCCACAAAACATCTACATTCCTAATATTTTTAACAATTCTATATAGTCGAAAGCAGATATGGCTTCATATACTACCAAACCACTCCAAAACAATCCACAAAAACTAGAAAAATAGAACCGTAAAAGTAGAACAAAAATGCAAAAATAGTGCAATGTGCTTTAGTTCAAAAAACCCCAAAAAATAGAAAATGGCGCAATGAGCATCGGTTGAGAAAAAACTAGAAAAAAAGAAAAATAGAACAAAAAATAGAAAAATGGCGCAATGTGCTTAAGTTCAAAAAAAACCATTAAAAGAAAAACGACACAACGTGCTTCGGTTCAGAAAAAACCAGAAAAAAACAGAAAAATGATGCAATGTGGTTCAATCCAGAAAACTAATACCATACATTTAGCAGGACAGTAAGGAGTGCAAGTGTGCAACCAATTAAGAAACGGAAATAGAAACAGTTTGGGGCTAATAATTGTTGTGAACCCCATAATCCTTAAAATAAGACACAATGAACCTCAAAATAAGACAAGGTTAGGCATGTAATCTAGAATTGTTTCTCAAAAAATTTAGGACGGTGAGTTTTGATTTTAAATTAGATTGAATAAAGAAAAAAAACGTAGGAGAGTGAATGCACGTGCAAAAGTCAATATAGGAATCTCTCATCGTGATGTATGGAGTTTTAAAAAGGTTTTAGATCCGCTTATTGAACTTTGCATCAACGCATCATTAAAAAGTTTTGAGGTGAAGAATTAGTGAGTTTGTGTTCATGTAATACATTAATACACCATATAAAGTTCACAAGCTTCATATGTAATACCATCATGTTCCTCCATGATAGAATACATTGCCCAAATCATTTGATTATGCTACAAATGCAACAAAAGATTTTAACCAAAGCCGTAAGTACTATCATGTTGAAAAGAAAAGACTTTATGTACACAAAGATCAAAATCCCGCTAGATGGCTCCAATGGTTAAACCATTTTTCCCAGAGGAATAAGAGTGCCATTGGCTCAATCATGCGTTGACTATTTTCGCTTGTCCCCAAGCAAAACACATCCATCATGCATGTTTACAATAAACCAAACAAAGAAAACAATGTACAGTAGAGAACAAGTAATAAACAAAATATGAATCACCAAATTATACACAGAGATCGGAAACAGAGGATAAAACAATTTCGTTAGAAAAATTTAGAATTGTAGAGAAGCAAAGAGAAGAGGGGGATATGTTAGCAAAGAGGACAATTGGAAACGTAAAATGTGGTTGACCAGAACTATGAGCTCGCTAAGCACAATTAAGTAGCACATTTAGGAGTGAGATACGAAGCTGAGAAAAGCACAAACAATCCGCATTGATCACACTTATATAGAGTTTCACCTTTTATTTAAACATAGCTAGTTAAATTTCCATTCGTTGCATGCCTACAATATAATTGAATTAACATGATTGTAAGACAATGTCTTGCAGAGACAAAAACTTTACATTTAATCTCATTATAAGCTCCAGTCACAATTAAACAAATTATTATCATTGTTATTAGACCAATGACACATAAATAGATAAACTGAGCAACAGTGGAGCATATCATGAGATGGAGCAGAGAGCGAGAATGGCGCAAAGCGATGAATTTATGCAGATAAAATAACCTAAGCGGAAGCAATTGATCAACATTGCAATTGAAAAAAATAGGAAAGATGGTCTTTCATAATTTTACTCAGACATTCTTACAAATAATTTTTGGGCATAATAAATACTTTCTTTTCTTTGCAAAATTAGTAAATGGGAACCTTGCTGAGGATGAAGCTGCAATGAGGACTTTCTTTAGCTTTGAGATGTTCAACGACGTCGGCTAGTCTTTGGGCGGAGCTTTGGTTTCGACATCGAGCTCGACACTTCCAGCGGTGAGAAGAGATTAAGTAGCTTTAGGTGGTGAGAGGGTGGTGACAAAGGAGCTTGCCACCTTGGGCTTGTCGGTTGTGCTAGGTGACGGCAACAGCGGCGGTAGGAGGAATTATTTATAAAGGCTGCAGCAAGCTTTGTTCTTTCCAAGCGAGGAGAGACAGAGGCTACAGAGCTTTGTTAGGGTAGATCGGCTAACAAAACGACGCGTCGTTTTGGCTAAATTGGCTGCTTTTGTTTTTTTCCTTGAGATTGTTTAGAAATTCTAACCGATTCTACTTATGATTCTACATAGTGATTGATTCTATACGATTTAGTATCGATTTTGCATATTTGGATTGTAAAATCGTGCGATTCTACTATCCGGATCACGATTTGGATAACTATAGTCTCACTAAATATTTATGGCTCAATACATAACCCAATGGACATTTCTCTATCAATACATACTACTTATCTCACTAAAGGCCTATTTTCTTGTAATTAATAATTATTCATTACAACTAATACTTGTTCTTAATAAGATGTCTTAATAGAATTTGTCTAAATTATAGGGGCAAAACTATAAATATCAAGGTGTTTTAACATATGTATCAAAATTATGTAGGCAAAATTCTAAAGCCAAAAGTGTCATAGTATAATTAATAGAAAATAATGGTGATAATAGAAATGAAGTTTTTGGCCTAGTCAAAGTGCTTAACCCAATGTACCAAATAATTTAACCCAATTTTTTAAATTATTATTTTTCGACATTTTCTTATTCATTACAACTACTAATTGTACTTAATAAGATGTCTTAATATAATAAGTCAAAATTATGGGTCAAAGTTGTAAATATTAGGGTGTCCTAACATACTTATCAAAATTATTTTTGCAAAATTATAAAGAACAGGTGTCGTACTATAATCAATAAAAATTAAATCTAACACAAAAACAACATGTTTCACCTAATAAAATTGCTTAGTCCAAGAACCAAACCATTCTTTCACTGTAATTTAACCCAATTTCTTAATTATCATTTTAGCAAATTCCTTATTCATTACAACTTTGGTATTTGGTGATGATATTTTCTCCTCACTAAACCATTGTACACTTATAATTCATAAAATATACATATTATTTATGAATTAGTGACAATAAATTTCCATCACTAATATGATAATGATTGGTGACGACAATTTTTCGTCACTAAATCGTCAATAGTCTCTGCACCAATTTGGTGAAGACAATTCCTCGTCACCAAACTATTTTCGCTCATCGTTGGTGAGATCAAATTCGTCACCAAAGTGGTCACTAATTGTAGTACATTTCCGGTCTTTTTGGCGCCACCATATTCATGGCGACTTGGTGACGACATTTACCATTTCGTCACTAAATATGTTATGACGACTTTGATTTCGTGACGACTCACTCTGGTCACCAAAAGGCTATTTAGTGACCAAATAGATTGTTGTCACCAACATTTTGGTCACTAAAGGCTATTTTTCTTGTAGTGTGTGCACGATACTATGCCAGCACACTTTAACAAAATGGTGTGATAGAAAGACGTAATAGTGAATTAATGGATATGGTTAGGAATATGATAAGTAATTCCTTATTACCTAAAATATTGTGGATGCATGCATTGAAAATTGCTATGTATTTGCTAAATAGGATTCCTAATAAGGCAGTTCCTAAAACTCCTTTCGAGTTATGGTGGAAGGAAACCTAATTTGAGGCACCTACATGTTTAGAGTTAAATGTGAAGCATGAATTTATAATCCACATGAAAGGAAATTAGATTCTCGAATGGTTAGTGGTTACTTTATTGGCTACCCAAAAATCTAAAGGGTATAAGTTTTATTATCCAAACCATAGTCCAACTACTAATGCCAAATTTATTGAAAATGGGAAAGTTAGTGTGAGTGTTGAAAAACATAGTATGGATATTAATGAAGTAAGGGTTAATATTCCATCACACATAAATATTCTAATATCCACATCTTCATCAAATATTAACCTAGTGTTTGAAGAGCAAAATGATCCTGGCAATATTTGAATGAAGTAGCCCTCATGAAGAAACTAACTTACAACCAATCGATACTAATAAACCACATGGAGTAGTTTTGAATAAACTTATAAGGGCAAAAGGTCAACTATTCTGATGACTATGTGGTTTATTTGCAAGAGTCGAATTTGGTTATGGCATTTATGAAGATTCTATTTCGCTTTCACAAGCCATAAAGGTGATAAGTCCAATAAATGGATTGATGATGCCATGAAAGATGAGTTGAACTCAATGGCACAAAACAAGTTTGGGATCTCGTTGATTTGCCGTAAGGATCTAAGCGAGTAGGATACAAATGGGTTTTTAAGACCAAGTGCGACCGAATGGTAATATTGAATGATATAAAGCCATATTTGTTGCCAAGGGTTATACTCAAAAAATGGCGTTGATTACAAAGAGACTTTTCACATGTCTCAAAGAAATCTTGAGGAGGAAGTTTATATGGATCAACTTGAAAGTTTTTCCACACGAAGGAAAGGGTCACATGGCGTGTAAACTTAAGAAGTCAATATATGGACTTAAACAAGCTTCCCAACCATGGTATATTAAGTTTAATGATACCATAACATCTTTTGGTTTTGAAGAAAACACTTTGATTAGTGTATTTATCGAAAAATCGGTGGGAGTAAGTTTATATTTCTAGTCCTAAATGTTAATGATATTCTACTTGCTTTGCTAATGATTTAGGCATGTTGCATAAGACTAAAGAATTTCTCTCTAAGAATTTTGAAATGAAAGATATGGGAGAGACATCCTTTGTGATAGGAATTTCAATATTCAAAAATATCACAAGAACTGGTAGGATTGTTTCAAAAAGAATATATCGAAAGAATTCTTAACAGATTTAATATGAACAAACGTTACTGTAGGAGTTGTCCCAATACAAAGGGCAACAAATTTAGTTTTATGCAATGTCCAAAGGATGATGTGGAGTGTAAAGAAATGGAATCTATTCCATATGCTTCATTGTTGACAATTTGATATATTTGCAAACATGCACAAGACCCTGATATAAGTTTTGTAGTCGAATGTTGGGCAAATATCAAAGTAATCTTGGTATAGATCATTGGAAAGTTGCAAAGAAAGTATTAAGATACTTTCAAGGAACAAAGGATTATATGCTCATGTATAGGAGGTCTAATCCAAGTGATTGGATATTCGATTCAAATTTTGCTAGATTCAATGACGGTAGAAAGTCAACGCGTTTTGTTATTTGTTTCTTCTAGCAAAAGGAGCAATTTTATGGAAAAGTGTCAAACAATCTGTCATTGCTTCATCCATTATGAAAGAAAAATTTGTAGCTTGGTTTTGAAGTTAGAATCCATGCATTATGGTCATGAACCTTATTTGTGGCTTAGGGTTGTCGACACCATTACTAAAGCTGCTGAAAATTTATTGTGATAATTCTGCAGTAGTTTTCTTCTCCAAGAATGAATGGTCAGTTGTCAAAGCCCCCAAAGCTAATTTAGATATTTAAACTAGCTACAATTGATTTGTAGTAGTAGTGGACCGATTCGAATCTCACGAGAGCTATTGTTGAAGAATTTCTTAACAATTGAGATGAAGAAATAAAAAGAATTGTGAGTACCAAATCTATTTTTAGTTAATAAAGAAAAATTATAAGAGAGATTAATTGGAAATATTTAAAAGAATTACTTCAATTTTACTGGCTCCAATCCAAGATAATGTAGTTGGAAATATTTAAAAGAATTACTTCAATTTTACGGGCTCAATCCAAGATAATGTAGTTGTACCAAATATATCTAGATCATAGAATTCTTAAAATACTTCTCCATTCAATCAATTAACTGAAAATTTTTCAGATAGCTATGACAAAATTTGAGTTTTCCTATTCTATTTGTTTGAACCTAGCATTCACAACAAACCTTACTAACAAATGATTGGGGCGATAGCATTCCATATCATTTGATAGCAGCACTAAGAACCTTGAAAACAGTTAAAACAAAAACTAACAATTGAGATAGGTGCAATTGAAAATTCTTGTATCATTAATCCCCTTTAAATCATAAATGCATGATTGCTGTCACTTTACACATGCAAAAGATTTAAGTGCTACTTGTTCTAATTGTTTGAACTATTACCGATCAAGAACAAATAAATAGTGCGAGAAGCAGAATGTAAATAAGTTGTCAATTTAGTTAACATTCAAAATCCAAAAAAATTGAATGCAAGAAATAATGATTACTTAAATGTAAAAAGATTATGAAACCATGAAGAACACCTCACTAAATATATTGGCATTAACACACCTTGGATTGGAATAGAAGTAGTTTACCCACTCATGGTAGCAAAACTATTCTAACTTTATTCTAGAATGAAAGAAAAGTACAAGAGAAAGAAAAATCCTGCAGAAAATGGAGGTAGCAAAACTCATTCTTCCAAGTTCACTTGCCCTCCTATTTATGGACGTCTTCTCTAATAACCTCCTAAAGACGTCCTAAAATCTCACCAACAAATCCTAAGTTTTAAACTTTTAATTTTTAACTAATTATCTAGCCAACCATCTTAACTAATCCTAATAAATGTCTTCAAATCAATTCTAATTTGAATTACAAAAGTTGAAATCAAAAGAAAATTTCCAGTCTTGAAATTTCAACTTATCCGCCCTTTATCTCTACTCGGGACGTGGTCATTGCATTGTGCATCTTTTTGATTTTCACCTCCAAAATAGAAGACTTCATCCTTTGAGGTATGATCTCTATTTATCCAAAATAGTCTTCTGTTTTGCTCCAAAATCGTCTAAATCTTCATTAAATTCCATATTTTTGCCTTAGTTCATCAATTTCACTCCTAGTACGAAAAACACCTCAAATGAGCCATTTTCATACCAATAAAAGCATTAACATCATAGGTTTGTTCCTATTAAATGGTAACAAATTAAATCCTATCAATGATAAGTACTCTAGAGGTGATAAACATATATATGAAGTTGAAATATTTTGCCAGTAAAGGAAAAGTTCGAAACAAAGAGTGTGTATTGAACATATTAGGATTGATCTCATGATTGCAGATCCTTTAATGAAAGGCTTGAAACCAAGGACATTTAAGGAACATGTTCAAAGAATGAGTTTTGGTGGTATTGATGATCGCTTATAATAATGTATTAACACTCTTGAGCATAATAAAGGTTTACGAAATATTGGTAAATGTTTTCTTGTTATTATGATTGTGTACACATAATGTTATTAAACAAAAAATAAATGTGTCTATAAGACATTATTATGGACCTTTATGATATTTATATATCACTTATGATATCTAACGTGATAAATTATTAGTGTAGTGGTGTATGGAATAGAGTATGCAATGTTAAAGTGTATGACCGCCATAACCTACATTATATGATTTATTATGTTGAGGTAAATTATGAAAATATTCAAGAGATTTGTTTTTGCACGCTTAATGATTACACTATTAAATTAAAGTTAGAGTATTAGGCCAAGTGAAGGAATGTTCAATGTGGCCCGAATTGTTGGGCTTAATTACAATTTCCTAATTTGTTCATACTATCTATTTAATGGTGGAACAAATCTCAGCTTATTTGGTTACTTGATGGGACGTACCATATTAAAGTTAAGGATATATAAATTGGTCCTCTCTTTACCTATTAGGGTTACAAACACAGAACACAAAATGTTTTCCATCAAAATAGTATGTGATAGAAAGAAGGGTTAAGAAAGGAAACCAATTTTGATAGCATGTGGTGGTGTTTCCCAATTTGTTCTCAAAAATTATATTTTCCACATCAGTACACAATTTTTATGACTTAATAGTTTATGATAAATTATTTATTTAAAGATCATGCCTTTATGTTTATATCATGAAATTTAAGATTTAGCAATTACTATAGACGATCAGGTTTAGCTTGGAACTTCCATTTTTGCATTTTACTCAGAAATTAGAATTGACCCTGTAAATTGACAAAGGCTATAGTTTTTAAAGGTCCCTGATCCTGGAGGAGGATCACAAAGTGCTTTGGATCCGAATGAATCTACACCTTCAACCGACACGACGATGAATATGTTGAATAAAACCAGCAATTTGATGGTAAGTTATCCATTATTTTTTTAATTTTTTAGCTTTTCAATCCTTAAATTACATGAACATATACTGGCGGGCGAAACAAGATGGGAATCTATCCATGGCTAGCGAAACAACATGGGAATCTATCCACGCAATAGGACCTTAACTTTTTCGTAATGAAAATAATATTTCTTTAATGAGAAGAAATAGTCATTACCACTGAGTACAAAATATAAGTTGATAAAATAATAATTTTATCATTCTAGAAAAAGTTTACTTTTGATTTGATATAATTTTTAAATTATAAAACATAACACAATTAATGCACAATTTAACAAATAATTTTATATTTTTATGGCCATTTTCTAATATAAGTTATACATTGTCAAATATTAGTAATAATAATACAACAATTTTACATAAAAATAGACTTTTTTTTGGGGAACAAAGAAAATTTTTTAAACTATACGTTTTTTCCCGGACAAAGGAGTAATACATATAGTTCATATAAATTTAAATAAGACCTAAACTGTGTAAAGTGTAAAAAAACTCCAAGGGCTCGTTTGGTTCGCGGGAAAGTAAAGTTAAATGGGAATATGATTTCTAGAATTTAATTCTAAAGAAAATGAAAACTTTTCTAAGGAATTTAAATATTAGAAATTTAATTATGAGAATTCTGAATACTTACCCATGTTTGGATAAAATAAAAATATTTATGGAAAAGTTAATGTAACAATGAATGACAAATATATTTTAAATATGATTTATTTGGCATGTACATCTATCATAGTATTTCTTTTATTTTATACTAGTGCAGGATTCCCATGCAAGGCATGGGATGTCCAATAATTTGTTAAATACATATTGTTAAAAGTTTAGTGAAAACAAAAATTTAAAAATGTTTGTTGAATAAAAAATAAAATTAATAAAAGTATAAAATAATATTTGTTAAATAAAAATACAGATAATGAATTCATAGACTATGGTAGGAAAGTATTTTAAAATAAAACTACTAAATAATGATTATAATTTAAAAAATAGTATAAAATGTAAAACTCTAAATCATGATTGCATATAAATCATAAAACTAATTGTAAGTTTGACTTTTATCATAATTTGATAATATTTATTTCATTATAATATTTTGAAATTCTATAAGTATCATAAATTGAATAATTATTCCCTAGAAATAAAAATATAAAACAATTAAAAAAATTATAAAGCAAGAGACTAAAACTCTTATAAATAAATGTAAAATGACCCTATAAAAGTACAATTCATAGTGTCCAAAATTCAAAATGCCAAAAAAAAAAACAAAAAAAGTGTCAAATTAGGGTGGGTGGGGGTGGGGAGTAGATAAGGTCATAAAAGAAGAAAAAAAGAGTAATAGTAATTTAATTAAAGTTATAGATATTACTGTCAAAATTCTTCTATAATTACTACGAAAATAGTAAAATAATTAATTAATTATGAAAAACATACCAATGAAAATTAAATTATTAAAAGGAATCATAAATTTTATCCATCTTCAAATTGGTAAAAATGAATACATAGTAAATAGATAATCTTTTTAAAAGTTTGTAAGATTTAGAACTTTAACTATATTCTAATTACTAAATATTTATATTAATATTAATATTACGGATTTGTAAAAGATAATTTAATTCTTAATATTTATAATAATTACATTGAAGTAGTGACAAACTTTTTCCTTTTATATAATAGTGATTAATGATAGAGACAACTATTTTTAGTCTTTTAATCAAAATATAATTTGAAATTTCTTAATTTTATCAATTGTAATATATAATAATATTTAAACCCAAAAAAACCTCATTTAAGATGAAATCAAACCACAATTTCAAAAAATTTAATGAGAAAAAATAAAAAATTATGTAGTTTTAATTTTAATAAATTATGAATTTGAATAGAAAAATTTTTTGAAGTAAATTTTTTTTAAAAAAAAAATTAAAAATTAAAATAATAATAATTAAAATAGAAGATTACATGACTAATAATTAAAAAAGATATGTGAGAGTCAAAAGAGAAAAAAAAAAGACAAAATAATATTGAAAGGTAAAAAATATGTTTATTTAAACTAAAATTCTAAAAAAAGTAATCAGAATATCAACTTTTAATAAGGAATCAGAATCCTGGAATGTTGTACTTATTTTCCCTATTTTTAGGAATTTGATTACTTTTCCAAAAAATTCAAAACTGAAACAAACATGGGAAAGTAATTAAATTACTTTCCTAAACTAACCAATCATAGGAATTTAAAATTACAGAAACAAATTACTTTCCAAGTCAAGAATCTTTACCAACCAAAGCAGGCCCCAAGGAGTATTGTATTATGAACTTAACTAAATAGTATGATGTGCTTGAATTATGAGGTTAAGAGTTAATTAATGATAATGTAACAGCTGTTGCACATCACAAATTGCACATTGTGACACTTAGGATATTATGAATCACAAAATTAATACTTCCTACATCTAAAAAATCATTTAAGATAGATATAACTTTTTTAGTAACTAAATATTAGTAATGCATTAGATATATTATTAAATGTCTTTATTTTTATTCTTACTTTTAAATTTTTGTAATATATACTCATTATTGGTAAAGATACTATAATAATTTAGTAAAAAGTAAACCCTTTTTAGAATAAAGACAATTTTTAAAAGTGAACTCCTTTTTTAAAATAAGGAGTACAAAGGATGTTATATTGTATAATTCTTTAAGCTTTAAAATTAATAAAAGGAAATTATTTTTTATACCCTCTTGATATAATATAATTTGCTTGATTTATGTTTGAGTTTCACCATGGAATACTCTTTTATAACGGGAAAAAATCTCATTGTGGTAACAACTTAGCTAATAGAAGGGAATATATGGGAACTATTTAAACCATAAAATATAGGATAAATTACATTTACCTCCTCGAGGTTTGGATAAATTACCAATTGAATCCGAATTTTGGTGAAACTACCAATACTCTCTGAATCATAAAAGCGTTTAACATTACCCCACGACCCACGACTCCATGATGAATAGTAGCAGACAGTAAAAATTTTCACTTTTGGACAAAAATACCCTTCATACTCCGATTATTAATTTGTACAAAAATATTTATAACGCCATTTACCCAAGAAATAAAAGAAAAATTATAAATATTCATTTGTATCAAATTTTTTGAAAAGTAGAAGGTTGAGTTGTATTAAAATTTTTGAATTAATTGAAGAGTAAAAGCAAATTATCAACGAATAAAGAAAGTATGGTATGTATGAAAAAAGAAATATATGTTTTTATTTTTATTTTTCTTGGTTTGGTGGATTTGACTATTAAATAAATTTTCTATTTTGCTTTTATTTTTAGTGTAAATGTCGTTATAAGTATTTTTATACAAATTAATAACGAGTATGAAGGGTATTTTTGTCCAAAAGTGAAAATTTCTCTTTGTTTCATTACTATTCATCACGTCGAGTCGTGGAGTAAATGTTAAACGTTTATGATTGAGAGAGATATTGGTAGTTTTACCAAAATTCGGATTCGATTGGTAATTTGCCCAAATCTCGAGTGAGGTAAATGTAATTTGCCCTAAAATATATATTCCTTGGCCTCAAAAAATTATTTTCAAAACCTTTGTTTACTTAAAAATAAGAGCCTGCTTTTAAATATATTTTATATATTATTATTACTAATAATGATAATATATGATCTAAAATTAAAAGTAACATACATCTAATAGTACATTAAATATGTTGTATTTAAAAATTAAAGAAAATGTTATAAACTTTTTTTTTTTGTGGGGAATGAAAGCCGAATTATATACCCCAGTAACAATTTTCAAATTGAACTTGTAAAATAAAAATTGAAATTAAAGAGGTATTATGATCATTGGCGGTTTACAGCCCCAACCTATTTGATTTCATTATTTTACTTTTTCTGTTTTTTTTTCACTTGTTAGGAAAATGTATATGATGAATCAACTAAACGTTTAATTCTATTGGAAGGTCACAACTCAAAAACTAGCACCTGAAAACTTTGTGCCAAATAATTCTATGACTCAGGAGATCATCATCATCATTGGTATGTAATTTCACGTGCTTAGTTTACTAACCTTTATTAAAACATTTCTTGTTCATCTATTGTAATGATTCCTAAGATTGTTCAAGAACAAAAATAAGAACAAAGAATAAATCGAGACAAACAAGTTAACGTGGTTCGACTCGACAATTCAAGCCTACGTCCACAACAAAGATGATGATAATATTAATAACAAACATGGAGATTACAAGGATTTTCAAAACCCTTAGAAGCACCCTCTCACAAAAGCTCTTAAAGCTTTCTTTGAAAACTCTCTCAATTTCTCTCTATTAAAAGACCTCAACTACATCTATATTTATAGACAACAAGTAGAGACCCAATCCTAACTTTGATAGAGATTCAATCTTAATCTCATTTAAATTAGTGTTACAAAACACTAGGATTATATAAAGGTTCCAAATCCTAATTGAATTATGAAAAACACCAAATTAGAATATTAGATAAAATTATCTAATCCCATGCCAATTTGGAAACAAGGCATAATCCAACAAATAACCACCTTAACTTGTTTCCCATCATGACGTTTTCATTCATCCAGAAACATTCCTATCTCAATCGCACACATTGACCAAATCCAAGGAATGCTTGAACTTTGTCAATGTAATGGACTTAGTCATCATATCTGCGGATTATCTACAGTTTTAATCTTCTTTACAAAGATTAACCCTTGAAACAAAATTTCTCGAACAAAATAATTTCTAACATCAATGTGCTTGGTCCGCTCATGGTACATTTGGTTTTTCATCAAGTGTATGGCACTTTGATTATCACAATAAATAGTGTTTTGCTTTAACTCCATACTCAATTCGCCAACCAAACCATTCAACCAAATAGCTTCTTTCAAGACTTCTACCAAAGTCATGTACTCTGCCTTAGTTGTAGACAAAGAAACATTTGATTGTAACATAGCCTTCCAACCGATAGTACAATCGTAAAGTGTGAAAATATAACACTGTCAGAGATCTTCTTTTGTCCAAGTCTCCTACATAATTTGAATCCACATAACCAACGAGTTCGTCGAGTCTACGATCTCGTTCATATACTAAGCCATTGTTTACAGTTCCTTTGAGATACCTTAAGATCCATTTCACGACTTCCTAGTGATTTTTTCCAGACAATGCATGAATCTACTCACAACACTTACTGTATGAAAGATTTTGTTTAGTGCATATCATGGCATACATGAGATTGCCAATCGCATAAGTGTATGGAACATGAGACATACGCTCCACCTCTTCCTCAATACTAGGTAACATACTTGTTGAAAGTTTAAAGTGTCCGAGAAGAGGTGTACCAACAAACCTTGGAGTTTTGCATTCCAAAGCGCTAAGAACTTTCTCGATATAACTCTTCTGCGATAGATATAACTTCCTTGCATGTTGATCTCGTGATTTCCATTTCCAAAATCTTCTTGATGCATCCAAATCTTTCATCTTAAACTCACCTCTTAATCGAGATTTTAAAGTGTTGATTTCGATATGTCTTTGGAGGCAATCAACATATCATCAACGTACATCAACAAATACAACAAAGAACCATTAGGAAGTTTTTCGTGATAGACACAACTATCATAATTGCTTCTAGAAAACCCATTTCCAATCATGAAACTGTCAAATTGCTTGTACCATTGTTTAGGTGATTACTTTAAGCCATATAATGACTTTTTCAACAAACAAATGTGGTCTTTCTTGTCAGAGATTATGAACCCCTCTGATTGTTGCATATAGATTCTTTTTTCCAACTCTCCATGTAAGAGAGCTGTCTTGACATCTAATTGTTCCAATTCCAAATCAAGTAAAACTACCATAGATAATAACACACGAATAGCAGTATGTTTCACAATAGGAGGAAAGATTTCATTAAAGTCGATACATTCTTTCTGTGTAAAATCCTTAGCAACTAATGGTGCTTTGAACCTTACATTCTCAACCCCACAGGATTCCCTATTCTTTCTTGAAAAACCACTTACACCTAACAATTTTTGTTCTTTAGGTGGTACAACTAGCTCTCAAATCTTGTTTTTATGAAGAGTTTCAATCTCTTCATTCATAGCAACCACACATTTTGACGATTCGTAACTTGCAATGGCCTCTCGGTATGTAATGTGCTCTAAAGTCTCAACATCAACTGCCACACTTAGTGCATAATACATCTAGTCTGCATATCCATATCTCTTTGGTCGTTTAATCTATTTTCTCTCTATCCCATGCAAGACGATAGTCTTCTTGTTGTTGTACTTGTGGTGCATCTATACTAATAGTGTCTACCACGGTTTCAATGGGCTCTTTTCGGAGTTATCTGGAACTTTTTCTAAAGTTTTAACCTCAAACTCCAACTGTTTCTCAATGCTCTTGCCTTTATCAATGTCAGTCTTCTTTTCTTTCTTTGTTTATAAAGCTGACTCATCAAAGGTAATATCCTGTGATAAAAACTTAGATGACTTGTCATCGAACACCATAATCGATAACCCTTCACTCCATCTACATACCCTAGAAATATGCACTTTCTTGCCCTTGGCTCAAACTTATCATCCTTAACATGAGCATATGCAGGACAACCAAATACTCTCAATTCAGAGTAATTTGTAGGGGAACCTGACCATCTTTCTTCAGGAGTCTGACAATTAATTGCTGTAGATGGAGACTGATTTACCAAGTAACAAGCTATGTTTGCAGCTTCAGCCCAAAATTCCTTGGTTAATCGAGCATTAGAAAGCATGCACCTTACTTTTTCCAGAATAGTTCTATTCATCCGCTCTACAACTCCATTCTCGTTGTGGTGTATATGTGACTATGCAAAGGCTCGACAATCCCCTCATCCTTGTAGAACTCATTGAATTCATCTTTCTGAATTCCATGCCATTATTAGTTCTAAAGCGCTTAATTTTCTTGCCACCGCTTTTCAATCATAGTCTTCCAACGCTTGAACGTCACAAAGACTTCATCTTTGTGTTTAAGAAAATACACCTATACTTCCTTGAATAATCATCAATAAATGTTAACATGTATCTTACACCACCCTTTGAAGGAACTTGAGAAAGGCCCCAAAGATCAAAATGAATATAATCCAAAGTACCTTTGGTTTGGTGAATTCAGTAATAAATTTTACCCTGCGTTGCTTGCCGAATATACAATACTCACGAAATCCAACTTCCTATCACTAGTCCACCAAGCAAACCCGTTTGCTTAATTTAGACATCTCTCTTTCGCTCATATGCCCTAATCACATATGCCATAGTTTGGTAGTATCCATGTTATTAGTCAAACTAGAAGAGGAAAGCAATTGCAACACTGTCACCATGCTACCTTGTAAAATATAGAGACCAAATTTTAATTCCTTTCATGACAATTAGTACACTTCTAAAGATACTCAACTCTACCTCCACATTTGTAGTGGCAACCAATTTCATCAAGTGTTTCTAAAGAAATCAAATTTTTCTTCAAGTCGTACAAGTCCGACATCTCACAAAGTCTTCATCATACCATCATGCATCTTAATTCTTACTATACGTATTCCAACCATTTCACAAGCAATATTATTGCCCATGAGAACTGTACCACCATCAACAGATTGATAAGTAGTAAACCAGTCCCTACGTGGACTCGTATGGAAAGTGCAGCCTGAATCAAGAATCCACTTTAAACCCGAATAACCAACAGTAGTAGTGAGAACATCTACACCCTCTGACTCACCTTCAACAATTTCAGCATTTCTTGTAGAGCTCACTATCTTCTTCCCTTGGACCTCTGGACAATCTCTTTGATAATGCCCTTTTTGCCCACAGTTATAGCACTTTTCATTTTTCTTGAATTTAGATATTGATCGAGATCTGCTTTTACCCCCTTTTTCTTTTTCATTCTCTCTATCTCGAATAACCAATCCTTTTGCAACTCATTAGAGTTCAATGATGCTTTTACATCTTCCATAGAAATTGAGTTATGTCCATACAACAAAATGGTAATCAAGTGATCATAGAATTTTAGTAAAGAGCACAAAAAAGAATAAAGGCTTGATCCTCATCTTCTATTTTCACATCAATATTATGCAAGTCTAAAATAATTTTATTAAACACATCTATATGTGTATCAATGAGTGTACTTTCCTTCATTTTCAAGTTGTATAACCTTTGTTTCAAATACAATCAATTTGTGAGAGACTTTGTCATGTAAAGATTCTCAAGTTGTAACCAAAGTCCTGTGGGTGTTGTTTTTCCAACAATTTCTCTCAAGACATTATCCGCCAACGACAAAACAATTGAGCCATATGCCTTTTCTAAGAATTCATCCTTCTCATGGTCTGTCATTATTTGATGTAAATGTTCTTTACCCTTTAATGCCCTCTAAAGACCTTCTTTACATAAAAAAGTATACATCTTCATCTTCCACAGTCCGAAGTCATTCTTCCCATCAAACTTGTCAATGTCATATTTGGCAAGAGTCATCTTGAGCTAACCTAAGCTCGATACCAATCATTGTAATTATTCCCAAGATTGTTCAAACGAAAAGTAAGAACAAAGAAAAATCGAGACACACAAGTTAACGTAGTTCGACTCGACAATTCAAGCCTATGTCCACGACAAAGACGACGATGATATTAATAACAAACACAGAGATTATAAGGATTTCAAACCCTTAGAAACACCGCACCTCTCACAAAAGCTCTTAAAGCTTTCTGAAATCTCTCTCAATTTCTCTCTATGAAAAGACCTCAACTATATCTATATTTATAGACAACAAGTAGAGATCCAATCCTAACTTGATAGAGATTCAATCCTAATCTCATTTAGATTAGTGTTACAAAATACATGGGATTATATAAAGGTTCCAAATCCTAATTGAATTATGAAGAACACCAAATTAGAATATTAGATAAAATTATCTAATCCTATTCCAATTTGGAAACAAGGCATAATCCAACATCATCTCTAATATTACATTAATATATATATATATATATGTATATATATATATATATATATATATATATATATATATATATATATATATATATATATCATAAATCTTGAATACTTGATTTCATATTTGCAACCTAAAATTTGAAAAAAAATAAAATCTAATGAACCCTTCTAGCCAATCTAATCACCGAAAAAATCTACTATAGATCAGTTTCATATTTATTTGTAGTGCAGTAATCTAATTATATAATTTTAAAATAATATTTTTATTTTTAACCTTGTACATATAGATAAGTGTTTTTCTTAATTATAAGCTCTCCTCCCTAATTGTCATGCCCACCAAGGTTAGTTTTGTATACTAACTTTCATTTCTTCTTATTAAAAATAATGGCGTTTAAAATTAAAATAAATAAATAAATAAAAGAGAGAAAAGTTAATAGGATATTATGAAATATACCAACAACCAATATCATGAGCTTTAGGGCCTATTTGATAATATAAGTTATTGTTTAAAATTAATGGATTAAGAGATTTTAGTTTTTAAGTTATTTGATAATGAAATTTTAGTCTAATTGCTTAAGCATTGCTTAATTTCTATATAAAATTTAAACACAAAACATTAGCTTTGCACTTATTACTTTATGTCTTCATTAAAATTCTTTAACAATTTTTCTAAATTTATCCTCTTTTGCCAAACCAATCAATAAACTAAAATCGACAAAACTAATTTTATATGTCAGATCATTCAACCTCATTTGTATGTCTCCTTCTCTATTTTTAATAGGACATATATTAAAAGTTTTTTCCATTTTTTAATAAAAAGGTTAAATAAATTTTAATTAATTTATATTTATTTCATTTTTGTATTAAATATTAATTCTAATAGGTTGTATCTTTTACATATTTCATGAACAACATTTGATGCTTAATTTTAGAAAAGATATTAATATTTTTACATATAAATTAAAGAACTAATAAAATGGTAAAATGGTATAATTTGAGTAATTCAGCACTTAAATCAAATATTTATCCAATAAGATTAATTAGTTCAGCATTATGATTCAATATTAAAACATTCAAATCTGACATTGCTCTTTTGATTTTCAATTTTATCAAATTCATCAATCTAGCCAAAAAGTGATTATCTTTAACTAATTAATGATTTAGAAAATAGTGCATTTTCAAACCTTATATAATATGTAAATGTTTTTAATATATCTAGCAATTATATAACAGAGAATGATATTTACGAAAAAAATATGCATTATCCCTATGAGTGAAGATTGCCTATTTTATGAAGAATCAGCACTAGTCAATTTAAATTAGGAATAATATATTAAAATGTCCCGAACTTAGGTGCTTGTAACCGTTTTGACCATACCTTTCAATTTTAACAATATGATACCTGAACTTTACAATTTGTAACAATAGTGGCCTCTAACTAGAAAAAGACGAAAATACCCTCTTTAATAAAGCATATAGTTTAAAATTTTAAAATAAATTTTTAAAAAGACAAAAAAGATAAAATTTAAAGACAAAATTTTAATAAAATTATTTACACTATATAATAAATTTTTTTAAACTAAAAAATAAAATTTAAAGATGAAAATTTAATAAAATTTAGAGACAAAATGACAAAAAATTTGAGGTTTAAAAAAAAAGTATCTGTAAAAAAAACATTTTTGAGGTTAAAAAACAAAGAATCATATAATAAATTTTTGTGTTTTTGCTTTAAAAGTTTAACAAAATTTGACATAATTTTATTAAATTTTTATCTTTAAATTTTCTTTTAAAAATTTAATAAAAAAATTTGTCTATATCAATTTTTTTTTTTGTCATTTTGTCTTGAAGGAGGGTATTGTCATCTTTTTTTGGTCAAAGGCCATTATTATTATAAATTGTAAAGTTTAGGTATCGTGTTGTTAAAATTGAAGGATCGAGTCAAATTCTAAGCGCTTAAGTTCGGGACATTTTAATATATTATTCTTTAAATTATGAGTCTGTATATTGTACAATCTCAATATCAAGCTAAAAATTACTATTATTATTATGTGGACTAAGTATATTTTTAAAAATTAAAACTAAAAAAACTAATGAAACAAAAAAAAATTATCCCTTTGCACTAACGAAATTATCTATCCTAACAAAATCGAAGGAAAAGCCCAACTGAGTTATAACCAATGCAACAAACTTCATATCATAGAGTTATTTAATCACCGCTGTTGAATTTTAAATTGTCGAAACTAAGATTTGATTAAGTAAGTTTTCTTTAAAAAAAAAAATATTATATACATTCCAGGCATTCTCACATTTAATGCAATAAACTAATCATATAATTTTCTTTTTCTTTTTCTTTGGCAGCCTATAATGTAAATAGATTGTATCCCTATTTTATATATAAATTATCCTCCTAATTATATGTGACTGTGCAATTTTATGTAAGATAACGAATGCATGAAATGTTTGCTCATTTTCTATAACTTACCTTTTCTTTTCCTTGGTTATTAATCAACTTGACTAACCGAGTTGGCCTGTGTATTTATTCCATGTCGTGTTCATCTTTGGAACAGAAGAGGCTAATCAACATTTGTTACAGAACTGCAAATCATGCGGTGGCAAGTTTAAAGAGAATGAAAATAATATATCTAAGCGACGAACCAAACGTCCATTTTCTATCACTAATATTATATCTAAGCGATAACATCTAACTTACTTCCATAACCAATATTGTATTTAAACCATAATATCTAACTTAGTTTGACATTGATATTATATGTAAACGGCAACATCTAATTTACTTCCATAACCAATATTATGTTTAAATGATAATATTTAATTTACTTTGACATTAAATGTATCACTTATAGTTGCCTTATGTTACAATGTAATTTTGTCCATTTAAATGTATCATTTTCAGTTGCATACTGTTCTAATTAATCATCTAACTCTACCACAGTAGCTTGCTGAAATAACTGTTTTATCATATTTTCTAAAGCGCGTGTTTGGTTTCATATTTGGAGTTAGTTATCTTAAATTGGTAATGTTTGATAAGATTTTGTTTGAATTTTATGGATTTTCTCTATGATTAATTATTGAAAAATTTCTATAAAAATGTACTCCTATCCCAAAAAGGTCCATTTTCAATTTGGTACATATTTTTAAATTAATACACTATTAAATTTACATTTTCTTATTTTTATCGTTATTTTTTACAAGGATCATACATTATTATGATTAGTAAAAGTGATATAAAAATTTCATATAAAACTAGATTTTTCTTAGAACACAAAAAAATTTGAAATTGATCTTTTCTCTTTGGTTTTTTCCCATAGCACAAAGAAAAACCATGTATATAATTCTTACATGACTTGTTCATCACTGGAACAGATAAAGCCAAAGATCCCGAAGAAAATCTAGTCTGCCAATTTTGCGGTGTCAAATTTAGAACCTATAATACAATGAGTAAAGAAGAATTTTTGTTGAGTGATTCTTATCGTAAGCCTTGCCAAAAACAGATTGTAGATGCCGAACCTTTGGGGCATTAAATGTATTATATGTAATAGTAATAATGTTCTCCTACCTAAAATTTTGATATGCATATATTATTATGGGTAAATTATATCTATTTCTTTTGAGTTTTGATTTTATTATCAGTTGCCTTCTAATGTTTGAGAATATTACAATCTTCCCTTTTTGGCCATTCAAAAGTTAGTTTTTGTTTCAAAATTCGTGAAATAACTTCAAAAGTAGGCATAATAGAGTTTAACTCATCTTTTACATTGAATTTGTATTATAATTCTACTTATAGTTATGCATAATGTATATCCCTTTTAAATACATGTCTTTAATTTATACTCCTCTTTCCCCAAAAAAAGAGTTCGGTTTGAAAATTTTTCTATCCCAAGAAAAGAGTCCACTTTGGGGTGAAATTATTGTATTACCTTTACTAATAATAACGTATAACTCAAATTAAAAAGTAAGGATAAAAGTAAAATTATATATTTAATTGTGTATTAAATCGTTAAACTTTGTAACTTAAAAATTTGTACCAAAATAAAAATGGATTTTTTTAGGATGGAGGAAGAATCTTAATTACATTGAAAACAGTTTGCCTAATTTTTAATCATTTTATGAATTTCATAATAAAAAAATCAATTTCTTATGTTACATATAAATTTCATTTTGAAATACGTTTTGAAAACTGCAAAGTACTATCCTAATTATTGTATGTTATAGTGCCAACACTACCTCCCAATTGATATATATTATATTAAAAATTTTGCTTAATGTGATCAATAACGCGAGAACTATGGCCTCACTATTATAGGTAAATTCAAATGTTACCAATGCACCCTAGAAATTTTCGGGCATGGAAGTGAAATTGAGGTTGTTGAATGCACTTTTACATAATGCAGGAGTGAAAGAACAACATAATACCCAATATTTAGGGTTGCCGATGAAAGTAGGAAAATCCAAAAAGGAGGTCTTTCATTTGTCCTAGAAAAAGTCTCGAAATGCATGCGAATTGGAAGAATAGATTTCTAAGTTTGGCACTTCTTCATCAAAGTGGTGGTTAATGCACTTCCTACTTATGTTATGGGATGCTTTAAGTGCCAATGGGTATACCAAGAAATTTGCAAAATTTCTGCTAATTTTTAGTGGGGTGCATGAAGGAAGGAAGATAGAAAATTCATTAGAAAGTTTAGAAAGAAATGACGAAAGTCAAGTGTGAGGAGGAATGGGTTTTCGGGAGATCCAAAATTTCAATGATGCATTACTTGCTAAACAACTTTGGTGAGTAATTACTAAACTGAGTTGATGATGAGCCAAATTATGAAAGCTAAGTACTTCCCTCATGAGGGTCTTCAAGACAGAACATAATAGAAATGCGTCATGACTTTGGAAGGTTGCATGGGGGCAAAAACGTTTTCGGACTTGAGGCAAGATATAGAGTAGGGGATGAAAGATCAATTCGGGTGTGAGAGTCTCCTTGGATTCGGAGGTAGGATTTCAAATTAAGGTGTAGTCATCCGGAATAATAGCCAGTGATGTGGGTGAGTGAACTGATGCCTGGAGATGGCGTGGCTAGAACAAGCAACTCATTTTCAGGATATTACTGAAGCTAGATGAGCAAGCTATATTGCAGTGACATGGGAACCATCAGGCAAACAAAACAAACCGATTTGACATTTTAGTAGAGAAGAAGAGTATACAACAAATCGGCTTATCATTAGTTGCAAAAATTAGACAAGAAGAGGAGCCGCAAGGTGAGAGCAAGAATCATAGATACAACATGTAGTCCATGTGGAGGAAACCTAGAAACCGAACATGAAAGGTAAATTGCAGCACTTTGTTTGGAGATACTGAAATGATATTTTGCCACTCAATGTGAAATTGCAACAAAGACAAATGCCAATGGACTCAACCTACCTCATGTGTGGAGATGGAGAAGAAAGGCTAGAATATCTTATGCTCACATGTCCCCAAGCTCAGACATATGGAAAATGGCCCGGTGACTTGGAGTCATATAGAACAAAGTGGAATTAGATTCAAGGAGTGGTGGCAATTCATTTGTTCTAAAAGAAAATTGATTTATGGGAGGAAAGAGCACAACTTACGGTCTACATACTATGGATGATATGGAAGGGTAGGAATCTATGGGTTTTTCAGGAGAATGGATAGAGGAAAGGAAAGTGGTTGAATTGGTGAAACAATCATGGTTGAAATTTCAGCAAGCCATAGTTTTGACTAGATAGCTAGGATCAAGAAAGCATGTTAGTGGCTGTCTAATATGTTATCCAAATAGTATATATATATATAATTATGTTAACACATCTAGATGAATATAGGCATGAAAATATAGCAATGAAGATTGACTATAAGATTAAATTCAGTAAATAGAACCTTAGTGTTAACAACCGAATAACGAGGAAAATCACGTCGGCGCGTTAGACGCTTTCCTTAAAATGCATTCGTCCCTCCCGTGTGCTTGAGGATTTAACGGACGTCTGTCTCCCAGGATACAACGACGAACTAACGGCTTACTTGCACAAGGTAGACCGCTACAAAGAACTTGAATTTGTGCCTTTCTTCTATCACCGAAACTACTAGAATTGAAAACTTGAAAGGGAAAATTGTTGAGAGAGTTTTGTGGGAAAAGTTAGAAAATTGTCTTCTTCATTCTCCTCCTCCACCAAGGCAAGTCCTCTATTTATAAAGGAGATTTCCTTACTCAAAAGACAAGCCATTATGTTTGGAGAATGAAAAGCCAAAAGCCATCCATTATGCTTGGAGAATGAAAAGCCAAAAGCCATCCATTATGCTTGGAGAATGAAAAGCCAAAAGCCATTCATTATGCTTGGAGAATGAAAAGCCAAAAGCCATCCATTATGCTTGATACATGAAAAGCCAAAAGTCTTCATTCATCCTTGACATGAAAAGCCAAAAGCCACCATTCATGATTGGAATGAAAAGCCAAAAGGCATCATTCATGAACCATCAAATGAAAGGTCCATAACCTACCAACATCATGAATAATGTGCTTGAAAATGAAAGGCCTTTATTCATGCATCTCCTTAATGAGCAATTTCTCATTCACATGTGCTCAACAGAGCCATTCTTATTTTCCAACATAATATATAGGAGGTGGAGCATAGCGAGAATCAAGTGGTAATTCTAACCAATCTTGTTGTTAATATGGTTAGTTTCTCTACTAGATTTATGTTGTGTTGTTTTGTTTTGTGGGAGTGATTATGGAAAGGAGGAGATATAGTACTTGACATGTAGTCAATTAGTTTTAGCCTAATTTAGTGCTAAGAAGAGTCCATCTTGGTGACATTGGATGTACACATTAACTTTTGCAAAATTAATACAACTATCAATCATTTTGGGGAAAAAAGAATGCATTTTACAACATTAAAAAAAAAGAAAAAACAAGTAAATTGGCAAAATTGCTGCATTGACAAGACTTATAAGAAAATTCATGGCTAGTGTTGCATGGAAGTGAAATTTTCTGGAATGCACTTTTACTGATGTGAAAGCACATTTGCAACGATACATGATGTGTCCCCAATGAAAGCGAATAAAAGTTGGTAGAATTTAACCATAGGGACCTAATAATGACAATCTTGACAACCTCATAAACAGAGTTAATCGCAATCTCGTTTGTATGATTAGGGAAAAAGTATTTTGAAGAAACGAAAATTGACTTTAGCCATTGTACTATTTATTAAATGGAACAAATCAAAATATTTTTTCCAACCATTCGGGCAATCCTGAGTGACCACAAGGCAACGCTTTAAAAGTGTTTTTGGGTGTATCAAATTTTAAGTCTTACATTTGAAAGCATTTATGTTCATGAAAAATTCAGATACAATGTCAAGTTATCCGTTTGATTTAGAGGTGAGATTTTTCTTTTAACCCTTTATGGTTCACTTGGACATGGCCTCCTATTAGATAAGTTAGAATACATAAATTAGAATAGATGTTGTCAATTGGTGGTTATAGTTTATTTCAGTATGATTAGAAAAAATGGTAGATATAGTTTATTTTATAGAAGACTAAGAAATAAGAAATAAATGTACCACTGCTTGTGAACATGGAATTCGTTTGTGACTAGACCGTCCAATAAACTTTGATAAATAGCCAGCATGTCTATATAACTTATAAGATTAGATTTGAGTGAAATAATAAAAACCCATATCCATCATATTTCGAAAATATACATTTTACACCAATGCTTTCAATTGGTAAAGAACTCAACAAGTTTCTTTGAGAAGTTTGAGAAATAACACATCATTAATGCAAAATTTTATTCCTACAAGCAAAATTGTAGTCACTCTTCCGAAACCTTCAATCAACTTTGCGCTACCAAATATAGTAATTAACATGGGATTATTTTATTATTAGACAAAAAAATACTTTCTATCCTTAAATATGGAGCGTGTTATTGCACTATATGTCAAATACAATTATTTGTCATTGATTATTAAAGCATCCATTTTTACAAAAATAATAATAATAATAATAAAATTTAAAAATCCAAAAAGATGTTTTCTTTTTCTTTGAATACAATATTTATAAAATATAAGAAATATTAAAAACAAACATTATTATTCGAAAGCATTAAGTGAAATTTCATTACATAAATTAGTTTATTAAAGCAATTTGTTCTTAGATATTTCTATCACTAAACAAATAACTAGTATCACCTTTAGGTGATTGACAACAGGGTTTTAAAATGTGTGTATGTGTTAACAAGAGTATTTAGTTGCACAATTTCACCCTACTTTTTATAAAGAACACGTTTCAGTGTTGAAAGAACTACTAAGTTTAAGCGCAAACATAATTATATATAAAACTTCCAAGAATTGACAACAAATGGAGGAATGGAGAAACTTCGATGAAATTACAGTGGTGGAAAATTTCCAAAGCATAACAAAAGAATCACATCAGAGGAAAATTTGCAAAACATAACAAAAGAATCACATCAGAAGAAATTTTGGTGTGGCTTCCTCCTCGCTACAACTTCAGTTCCTAATTAGTCTTCTATTATTACTGGTTAAGTCCTACTTCTATTTAATGGCATCCTCTCTATTACTACTCCTCAGTTCTGAATAGTCCTCTATTATTACTAGTTCATTTGCACTACCATTTAATTCAAGAAAATCCAAAAAATTTACCACAAGTTCTAATCTCGTACCATTGCAAAAAAAAAAGACTTATGTGGAAACACCTTCCTCACGGCACCATGATTCCTCCAGAATCACGGAAGAGATGCAAAGGTTTGTCAATTATAGTAGGGTAAATTACCAAAATCCCCATGATTTATGTTTATTACCAATCAGACCTCGTGTTTTGTCAAAACTACCAATACCCCTAAAAATAACTTCACATATTTGGCAACTTCAACCAGCAAAATGACAAAAGGGCCAACAAATGTGCAGATGCAAGTCATCGTCCCTCCCAAAATCATCCACAAAATCCAAAAAGAGCTTTAACCAATGCAATTAATCGAGAAAAAGACTTGGGTAGGCCTTGGGAGAGACGGAGAAGTTTGGAGTTTCTCTCCTCTCGTCATCCAACCAAAGATAACGCAGCTAGAGTTTCTACCGTCTCTGCATAGCCATGAGGAAGGACGCAACTCAAAACAATGTTCGAGCTTTGGAGGTTCAATATGCTTTGAGTCGTATTAGAAATGCCGCAAGAATGCTTTTGACTGGATGAGAAGGACCTGACGATTTTTGAGGGTGAAGCACTTTTGAGGATGATGAATGCAGTATGGGCCGCTAGGCGAGAGCCAAAACAAGCTCAATTAGGTCTTAGTTCTCATTGTTGAGAACTTTCTTGCGCCATCTGCAAACACTTGTGTTCAAGACTAGTATGGCCAAGTTGATCCACCATGCCAAAGTGCTTATTAGGCGAGGTGGTGGTCGTCCTAGTAGAGTAAAGAGAAACATGAAACCAGCTGCAAAGAAGGTTCTTTGGTGGTGACGAGATGAAAAGGAATAGGCCATGGGTTTCTGTCAGAATGTTTATTTAAAATACTGGAAGATATTTAGGCAGTTTTTTTCTTTGTAATACTTTCCTAAATTGTTTGTGGTGTTTTTGAGATCCTCAAATGTAGGAAGTTTTGGATGCTAGCTTTTCATGTCATTATTAGGCTTTCATTGCTAAAAAAAAATGGTGTGCAAAATCACCAATTTAATATAATCCAAGCATTTATTCTCCATTCCTTTGCATTTGTTGCCGCAAAATGGTACATTTTCATTTCTTTGAGAAAGGCCATTGTTGGGAAGCTTTCTAAGGCAAAAATAGCAAACACAAAGGAGCGAAGAGAGAGGGTGGTTGATAATGGATTTAGCAATGTGGATGACTTCCTCTACTCACGATTTCTTTGAGCAAAAACACCTCGGCCGTGTCAGAGTGAACCGACGCGGATAGGAGGCAAAGTGATGAAGAAGACACCCTAATTGTGGGCACCCTAAAAATAAGGTCTTAGACTCCGAGGCATGAACTCTCAATTCTTTTTACTCCCTACAAGGAGAAGGGAAATTTTGTCCTAAGAGGAAAATTTTTATTAGACTTTTCTCTGTTATGATAGGGATCTTTTATTGTGGACTCATATGTTAAGAATTTTAAAATTAAAATTTATAAGTAACAAACTAAAATATTCTATAAAAAGTAATAAATATGAATTCTATACATTTAGAGTCAAAATATAATTCTTAAAAGTTAATGTTATTTTTGCAACTAAGAGATATCAAAGTAGTTTTGAAATATCAAATTATGTTTTTGAAAAATATCTGAACCCCTATAATAAAAAGAACTATCAAACACCACCCGTTGTGTGCTAAAATAAGTTGTTGGCTAGAAAATGCCCTATATAAAAGGAAAAAGTATATAGTTTAAGATTTACAATAAAATTTTAAAAATACAAAAGAATAAAATTTGAAATTTAATAAAATATATTTACATATATAATAAATTTTTTTAAACTAAAACATAAAATTTAAAGATGAAAATTTAATATTTGACTGACTAAAAATTCCATATCAAAGTATCTCTACTTTGATGTTTTCCATATAAAATCAATTTTATAGTCATTTTGTCTTTAACTTTTATTAAATTTTCATCTTTAAATTTTATTTTTAGTTTAAAAATTTATATATAGTATAAATTATTTTATTAATTTTTATTTTAACTTTGTGGCCTTTTTGTATTTATTAAAATTTTATTAAATTTTAAACTTATACATTTTACATTAATAATACAACTTTAATAATAATTTTTTGGGCCATTATTAAAAACATTTTTGGCAAATAAATTTACATTACATGAAAAACTTAAATTTACATTACATGAATTTAAATTAAATATAAAATAAAAACAATCAATAGAAAATAAATTTACATTACATTAAAATTAAAATTTAATAATACTCTTAAAAATGAAAATAAATACTCTAAATTTAAAATGAAATACATAAAATGAAAATAAATACTCTAAATTAAAAATGAAATACTTAAAACAATTAATGGAAAATATATTTACATTACACTAAAATTAAAATTTAATAATATACTTGAAACATGAAAATAAATGTGATAAATTAAATTTAAAATTCTTAATAGCATGAATAATTTTTTTATCATACATTATATACTTAAAAACAATTAATGGAAAAACTTTTATTACTTTAAAATTAAAAATGTATAATATATTTAAAACATGAAAATAAATACTCTAAATTAAATATAAAATACGTAAAAAAATCAATAAAAAATAAATTTACATTACATTAAAATTAAAAATTAATAATATACTTAAAATATAAAAATAAATATTCTAAATTAAACATAAAATACTTAAAACAATTAATGAAAAATAAATTTATATTACATTAAAACTATAAATCAATAATATATTTAAAACATAAAAAAAAATACTCTAAATTTAATATGAAATACTTAAAACAATGAATGGAAAATAAAAATATCATATTTTACTCTAAAAATAGGCAAAGTGCATGTCAATTTGTAGAGAAAAATATTTCCTATTTTTTGGTAAATTTTTTTAAAATAACATTTTGGCGTTGCAAACAATTGCATTGACGAACAACATGTGGCGCCTAATCGACGCGACACAAGCTCCAAGCGATGCGTTTTAGTTTTGTCGTTTAAAGCGTCGTTTGATTGCCAAAGCGTAAAAAAAAAAAAATAGAGCCCGCATTGCTGGTAGTCTGAAAACGGCAATGCGGCTTGCCTTTATTTATTGCCAAGCCGCAATTTCTTTGATTTGGCTTTATCTGACAAAGGAGAAGGGAAAAAGGGGCTATTGATGATGCCTAAAGTTTGAGAGGACGCTTCTGATGACACGACACGTGATCAGGTTTGGCAAAATCAAACATTCTCTTCAGTTGAAGACGCACTAAGTTTTGTACTATATTCCTTAAAAATGGCACTACATTTTACACTGACAATATAGATTCGTTCCGTACATCTTTAAAATTGTACACAGGATAAATTTTGCACAAGATTTTTGTATTGGATCGGATTAATTTTTGTTTTGAATTTTCCGACTAAGAAAGGGCTGAAGGTGGACCCAAATCTACTACACACTTTTCCACCAATGTTACAAGATGCATACTGCATCAAACCACCCTATGTGTTATAATGTAATAAATATAAAATAATTATTTAAATATTAACATTAATATACAAATATACTTCTTTATTCTATAAAAAAATTATTTTGAAAACTATTTATTGTCTCCAAAAATGTCCACTTTTAAATCAAAATTTTAAAATATGTTTTCTAATAATAATTGTATATATCTACAATTAAAAGTATATTGTAGCGAATAACTAATAAAAAGTTGTATTTTAATTAAAGTAAACTCTTTTTTGGGATGTAAGGGTACTATAGATAAATTATTTAATTTTTTAAGTGTAATTAAATTTAGATTTAATATAAATTGTATGAAATTCTAAATGTGTGATTAAATAATTTTGTGAAAATTAGTATATAAATATTTTTAAGTAAAGAATTGTGCATAAATTATAAGAATTCTTTTGTATAAATATTTGAAATATTCACTTTCAAAATTAAAACTTTATAAGTAACAAAATTAAAATATTCATATAAAAGTAATAAAAATAAGAATTCTATAAAAATTTAGAGTCAAAATATAATTCTTAAAAGTTAATGTTATTTTATGCAAAAAAAAAAACTAAGAGATAATATCAAAAACCCTCGAGGTTTTATGAAATATCAAATCGGACTACTGAGGTTTGAAAAATATCATAACCCCTGTAATAAATAAAAATATCAAACACCCTTCCCTTGCTAGTCAACGAAATAAGTTGGAAATAAGATGAAAAGTCCCGATATAAAAGGAAAAAAAGTATATAGTTTAAAATTACAATAAAATTTTAAAAATACAAAAAGGCAAAATTTAAAGACAAAAATTTAATAAAATTATTTACACTATATAATAAATTTTTAAACTAAAAATAAAAGTTAAAGATGAAAATTTAATAAAATTTAAAGACAAAATGACAAATAAAAATTCCATATAAAAACAAAGTATCTATACAAAAAATTTTGAAGTTAAAAATTCCATATAAAATTAATTTTTTTGTCATTTTGTCTTTAACTTTTATTAAATTTTCATCTTTAAATTTTATTTTTAGTTTAAAAATTTTATTATATAGTGTAAATAATTTTATTAAATTTTGTTTGTTCTTTTAACTTTTGCCTTTTTGTATTTTAAAATTTTATTTTAGAATTTAAACTATATATACTTTGACTTTATATCGGAAGTCGAAGGTTTTTTCGTATTTTTTTCACTTGTTTCTCGCTAGCGATAAGTGTGTTTGATATTTTTTCATTGTTATTGATATTTTCAAACCTCGTGTCCGATTTGATATTTAATAAAATTGAGGGGGTGTTGATATTATCTCAAAACTAATGACCAAGTTAAACATGGTTCAACCCATTGTTACTTGTCAAATCGGGTTTGACCAAGTTTTTATATCCATTTTTATGCAAAAACTAGAGAAACACTAAAATTTTCATATTTATTTAATAATCTTTTCATCATCCACTTTAAAGCGAACAAAAAGTCCTTCAAATTTTAATGATTAAAATTTGAAGGATAATTTCAGAGTTAAACATTCCCGTTTATAAAATTTAAAAGACTAAAAGTTCCCGTTTATTTCACAAATAGTACCAAAAGTTCCGATTTATGAAATTTGAAGAATTATTTATTCTCGTTTTAAAAGTGAAGAATAAAAAAATTTATTTGCTGAAATGTAAATAACGATTTTGGGTGTTTCCTCCAAAAACTATATTGAACACTTGACCAATTTGATCCAATTTTAACAAGATCGTTTATTGCATTAACTTTTGAGACTTAATATCAATTTGATTAATAATATGGAGTTCAAGGTTTCTAATTTTTCTTGGCAATTTAAACAAAATGAGGACGAAAAATTACGGTTGAAATTCTTTTTATTTGTTCAAATTGATTTGTGCTTTAAACAGATAATAGTAGGGGTGGCAATTGGGAGAAAATAGGTGGAATGAATAGAAAATAAATAGGATTTAGTAGCCTATTTCTCATTAAGCTTTCAAATTAAGAATAAAATTTAATAAATTAAAAATTTATAATATCTATTAAGATTTCATTAAAATTTTCCATTGAAATTTTGAAGGAGGTTGTCAAAACACTATCGGATAGCTGCAGCCATCGATAGCTATCTAACCAGAATTTCGCCAAATTCCCGTGACGTTGCTAAAGTCCGGTCAAATTCTGAGTGTGGTCATCACAATTTGATCGGCCAATAGTTTGGCAGTAATTTGACTATTTGACTGCCCATTGCCACCGTCATTTTAAAACAAAAATAAAATTTATTTATTAATAATGCATATAGAATATTAGAAGTTAAAAATAACTAAAACTCGTTATTGATTAATTATTTAATAATTACCTATTTTAATTTTTAATTGGAACCTATAAATAACTTAATATCTAACCAATAAAATTTCATTTCAATAAATTTTCTCCATGGCAATGAACACTTATGGAAAGGTCAATAACTTTTATCCCAAAGTTTGGTATAATTGACTTCACTTAATATTTTTGTTTTCAAATGGTACAAATGATTTTATGATCTAATTGTCGAGATTTTTCTGATGGTGAATCGGTCCTTACACCGTCCGAGTCACACGTTAGATCGGTGATCCTCTTTTTTTCTTTTTCTTTTTCAAGCTTGTTTCTTCTTTGAAACAAGCCACAGATATATCCCCTCACTTTCCACCGATACTTCACCATCTAAAATTTTTCCACAGTTGATTCTCGTATAATTGATTGATTTGTCATTGCAAAACACAATCCCTTAAAAATGTCTATGATTCCAAACATTTTCGGTAGAAGATCCAACGTCTACGATCCGTTTTCCCTGGATGTAGCAAACCCTTGTGAAGGCTGGCCATTCTCGCCCAACGCCGCTGTCTGTCGTTCACGATCACGTCACTAATTTCCCTCGCGTCCTGCAGAGGCGGCGTAGTTTGCCCATGCCACGATCAGGAGGAACCGAAAGGCGATGTTAGAGGCCGAGGAAGGAAGAAGTGAAGGTGGAGGTGGAGGCGATAGGATCTGTAGATTAGCGAGAGAGGAAGGAATTGAGACAAGCGACACTGCACGGCTTTGAGAGAAGTTAGGGCAAATTCTGAAAGTTCGAGCCTAAAATGCCAAAGTGGAACAAGTTAAGGCATCCATGGAGAATGGGGTTCGACCTTGGTATGCGAAGAGAGATCAAGAAAGCGCGATGTGAAATCCATTGAAATTTAGCTAATATTGTGTCGTCTCACGTCTGAACCTCCCTTTTTACCTTTGCTTTTGTTTCATATGTGTGTGTGGGTGGTTGACCTTTGACAGGATGATGATATTAATGTTGAGTTAGCTTCTTTGTAAACAAATGTTTTTGGAGTATTAATGGTAGATCTATGTTTCTAATTATAATGACTTCTTTTCTTTTTTGTTGGGTTGTGATATGTATTATGTTGTTGAGATTATTCATGTTAATCCAAATATTGGCCAGAAATCAAATTATCAACCATATTCTTTAGGTTGTGTGTTGTTCATTGTTTTATTATTATTTTACTTAAATGACATTTTATATCCATTCTTATGAGTGTGAATTTTGAATTTTATTATGCTATTATGACAATATCAATTATTTGGTTATTTATAAGTTAATATTTTATATTTTTTTATATTTTGATATTATTTTTATTTTTATTAATTTTATAATTGGCCTCTCTACTATTGATCACTGATTGAACCATTGACTAATTTACCTAAAACTTGGACCGAATCAATGACCGGTTGGAATCTGATAACTATGGATTTTTCAAATGATGTCCTTATGATTATAGGACACACCAGCCATATATGGTCCCCACTGTATTTTGTCTCTAGTAAAGAGCTTTCAACAACGTTAATTAATGCCATAGTAGTCATGAATTCACTTGCGGTGCGTTTGTGCCATTAATCTAGTCAACGTCAAAATTTTGTCCGGTTGATTTAGATTTTTTTATTTTAATTTTTTGACTAGCCAAAAGGGCATAGGATTTATTGGAAACTGAGAGCCAAGTTACAAAGAAGAGGTTCAAATCTTCAAGGACAAAATCCACCACAAAGGACTACATGAGCATATTATTACTATATCAGTGCTTGAATTTTTGGATGAGGACTTTTTCTTCATATTGTGAGGTTTGTATACAATTATTTATATTTTATTGAGTTGGGATTGGTCTAGGGTTCATATACAATTGTCTTAATTTTTTTAATTTTTTTTTTTATCTAGTGGTTTAGTTTCCAACCTTTCATACAACTCAGTTAAATTCCCTTTCCCCTATAATAGAATAGAGTAGGACTATCGTATCAAGAAAACCAAAAAAAAGAAAAATCTTTAAAATCATTAATCAAATTTGACATTATGGGAACTAAATTGGTATATATATAAAGTCTTGTTTAGCAGTCTTATATTTGTAAAATAATCAATTCATATGTGGCAGGTTTATCTAAGTGGTACGTTCAAGATTTGAAATATTCATATATGTAATAGAGAGGAGGAAAGGTAAGACGTAAAAGAAATAACACTATATTAGTGCCAATGTTACATCAATACTTCATTAAACTTCACTAAGGCACTAGAAGTTGCAATCAATATTTTCTCAAGAAATAAAAAGGAAATGGTAAATAGCATCAATAATCCCTTAATTTGGTTTTCAAATTCGATTTGTTCCTTCAATATTCAAAAGTTTTAATTGAGCTTTTAAACTTAGTAATTTAGTTTTAGTCTTCAATCTTTATTTTTACAATATAAAAATATATTTCAAAATGTAAATTATATACCCATAATTTTTTAACTATTTTATTTAGGGGCTTGGTATAAAGGGTGGGTTTAGGAATGGAATGGATTTGATAAAAGGAAAGGTTTGTAATAGAATGGAATGATAGTAATTATATTATTTAGTATTATTTTATAATAAAATAGAATAAATTTTATATTAAAATTAAAATTTATTAATAAATTTTATATTAAAATTATAATAAAATATTATTATTTTATATTATATAATATTTAACAAATTATATCTTGTTCAAAAAATGGTCAACGTGCATGTTAATTTGTAGAGAAAAATATTTTATATAATTTAGTGAAATTTGTTTTTTTTAAAAAAAAAAAAGTAAAATGGGGGTTGCAAACCTTTGGGGGTTTGCAATTCTCTTGACATGTGGCGCGCGCCCATTAGGAGCACGTCACATCGGCACTAGCAGCGTCGGCACTGTCGATCTAAAATTTTTTTTAGTTTTGCTCCAAAACGACGTCACTTTTGGTGATTTAAAACCCGTTGTTATGGGTTTATAGAAAGGGAGGAGGAGGGGGTTCCTTAAACCCATACCAACAAAACAAACACTCTTTTTATTCAAACCTTCCATTCATTCCTGTAACCAAACGGCACCTTAAAATTCAATTAAAAGGTTTCAAATCCAAAACCTTTTAATTATAATCCCTACAACTTTCAATTATGTTTCAGTTTGGCATACTCCACTAGCGTTAAAAAACAGACATCATCACTTCCTATCAATATAATATGTTCAACACTGAGCATTGTTTAATAGTCCAATTTAGTACAAGAAGGCCAAAAGGGATAATGCAAGAACTTCATTACCCAACATATATATTGCAAGAACTTGATCATTTTCTAGTAAAAATTTGGACTAAGATGTTGAAGTTACCATAGAGAAACCATTGAAAAGGGTCATACAGAGATAATGGAAGATATTAAAAACTGTTAACTTTATATCATCATAATCATCCCTATTGTTTCTCTTATAGTTTTGGTAATTCATTCTTACTGTATATAGTTGTATTGTATCCTTGTAAGTTGGCTTAAAATCCCTAAACAATAGGCTAGATTTTTTTGTCACAATTTCTATATATTATTGTTGTACATTCACGGTTCCATGTCAAATGAATCAATATTCAATTCCAGTCGAAAACTTACGAAAAGAGCTTAATTTCCACCATTCAGAAAATGCATGAGTAAAAATTTGCGAGATGCAAATTTCGCCATGACAACGCCACCATCTTCAGAAAGGTAGAGTCTCCAACAATCTGTTGACGACATTTTGGAGAATTTTCCTCTGCAGCTTGAGTTTACTTATCTAGAGAACACGGTTTAGTTGAGAGGAAATTTCGGGGAGTATTCCACGTAATTACTATTCGGTTCATTGTACTAATTAACTACCCAGAGCTCCATCAAACAAAATATCCTGAATCATTGCAAGCTGCAGAAACACTTTCCTAAATGGATCATGATTCCTCCAGAATCTCTGAAGAGATGCAAAAGGTTAGTCAATTATGGGATGCACTGCCAAAAGCTTTGTTCTTTCAATTTCTGGAAAAGGTTTTACACTATTTTTGTTCACATAGTGACCTACTAATCATTGAGTTTCTTCTCGTCTCAATTAGGGCAGGCATCTGATGTGCAACCTCGGCTCATTAGCAGACCGGGAACAAGGCCTCCAAAGGTTGAAACGATGTCTTATGAGACTACAGCGTCTCAGGTTTGGGAATTTCTGACCTGCACATGAATTATTAGCGTATTAATTTACCCTAAAGTTGAATGTCTTGTTCAAAAATGATCTGCGGATCGAATTGATCTAGTGATCTGATCTGATAGGACAAAATCGAGTCGATTTAATTTTTTCACTAAGTCGGATCGGATTGGATTAGAAACGATCCAATGTGATCCAAATGAATTGATTAACCTAGTCCTGCACTCCTTCGTTGTCGTTGACCTCCGGTCCTCCACCCCATTCTCCTACTTCCTCCGGGCCTCCAGTTCTTTCTTTATTTTAATTTGAGGGGATTCCATCTTATTTTAAAAGAAACTGCACAATCTTTAAACCCCAAAAGCCTTTGAAGAACCTCAAAAGCTTCAAGCTATAAAAAGAATCCCTAAACCCACTACAAAGAAAGTCTCTTTTCTCCAGTTTTCAATGTTCTTGGCCATCTTTTCGCTTTCCTGTTTCCCTTTTTCCTTCTCACTCATCAACAATGATGAGTAAAAGGGCATCTGTACAAACCCATTTTCTTTCACTCAGTACAACAGATCTGAACCTTCCTCTTCCTTAACACCCAAAAGGGACTTTAGCTCTAAGGCGTTCAACAGCACCCACTATAGCCGCCGAACCTCAAAAGAATAACCCAAGAAAAAACCTAAGCAAACAACCAACCTATAATTGCCTAGTGCTTTTGTTTTTGGTGTATAACTTGGTGCTACGGGAGAAAGAAAACACAAAAATGATCTGTTTTAATTAGGTACAGAAACCAAAAAGTTGAAAAAAGAACGAACAAACTATAGTTAAGAAAGACTACAAAAGGACACCAACCAAAACTACCAAATGCTGACAGTGGGAGAAGAGAGAGAAATGGGATTGTTCTAGGGTTCGTGGAGGCGGGGCTAAAATGCGTACCAAAATGTAGATGGATCTGCAGTAGAGAGGTTTTGAGGTCTGAGAAATGCTCACAGGGTGCTTGGTTGTGAGGGAATGAAAAGATAACAAAAATAATAGTGGTGGTGAATAATAATGAGTTCTTTTATTATAATTCTTGGTTAGTTTGTTACGAGAAATGATAATGATTCATTAATTATAATTATAAATTAATTGTAATAATTACTATTAATTAATTAGTTAGTATTAGTTAATTATTCATTATAATATTAAATTAATCTTAAGTAATTAATTATTTATAAATTAATTGATATTAACTATACATTAATTATAATAATTAATATTAATGAATGAGATTAATTAATTATTAATTATAATATTAAATTACAATATTAAGTAAATGAATGATTAATTTAATTAATCTTAATTAATTAATTAATTATTAATTATTAATAAGTTAATTATATATTAATTATAATAATTAATATTAATTAATTAGTTAATATTAGTTAATTATTTATTATAATATTAAACTAATTTTTAATCATTATTAGTTAATTAAATTTTTTCTTGTTTAATGGAACTCATTCCTCCTTATAACCCCCAATATTGGGGGAATGAGGAAACCCCAATGAGATAATCAAAACCCCAAACCATGCAAAGGAAATGGGAAGGAAATACTTTGAAATTCATTCATCCCCTCTCAAAGCCCCAAAACAAGCACCCCTAAATCTATGGAACTAAGTAGAGAGTGAATACTTCGAGCGCAGAGGAGGGAGGGGGATATGAGGTACCAGCGTTAAATATTTTTAGGGGAGTAGAAATTAAAATATTCCCCTGCTATTTGTAACTTGAAAAAGAAGAAGAGAGGAGTGTGAAAGATAGAATTGAAAGTCTAAAAGAATCTAAAAGAATAAATGCTTATCTTGATAGATGATAAAAGATTATATTATTATTTTTGTATAGTTCCTTCAACTCATATTTTTGAATTTTAAATTTAACTTTGATATTTTATTTTATCACCATCAATCTAGTATTAAATTATAAGAACTTGAATTTGGGTTCGTTAGTACATAATCTATTATATGAATAGTATTTCAAAATAAGTTTTTGTATTTTTGAAATAATAATTGTGAAATAAAAAATATATTAAAAATAAAAAAATGTATTAAAATGTGTAAAAATATTTTTGAAAAACTGTCCGCCTTAAATATTCTATCCACTTCCTCAACTCAAATCTTCATCATCCTCGTCGCTCTTCTCATCTGTTCCAAGGCCCACGATATTGACGCTCTTCATTTATCTCTGGTGGCCCTGCAAAAAGACTGTTTAATTTCGGCCACCTTTCATGAGCCCACCATCATCTAGAGTGCCATGATGAAGTTGAAGATGAGAAAAATCAGTATGAGAATAAGCAAAACAAAACAGAAAAAGAAAAAAAAAAAGGGGACGATTCAACCTTAATATAAAAGGAGAACTCAAAAAGAAGGTGCCTTTTTACTAGCCAAACGCATGACCATCATGTGTTGGGGCTATTAACTCAACACCAATTCTCGTTAATTGGACTAAATGCATCACAATTATAAATTTTAAAGACTAAATATGTTAATTTTAAAATATTATATTAAATGATAGTACATCAAACATTAAGAACTAAAAATATATATTTTTATAAAAGAAGAGTGATTGTAGTTTTTCTTTATTCAGAGATATACTTTAAATGTTTAACACTAATGATTTGACATCTGAGCTGCATGCCTAAACCATGAAAGAGTTCTATTTATACACTAGAATAATAATTTTCAAATTGTACTATTATATGTAAGCATGACTTTTACGTGTCCCTTCTGCAATTGTTGTTTTTCAGCCTTTTCCACTTATTGATTATGAAAAATATGTTTGGTGAATCAACTAATGTTTCATTCTTAAGAAGGTTGAAACTCATGAACCAGCACCGGAAAACAATGCATTCAATAACTCCTCTATGAGATATTACTGGTAATTAATGAGATCTTACTCTTTTATATGTTCCTTAATTAGTTAAATTCATTTATTTGAAATTCTTTGCCAAATTGTTTGTTTTGCATTACCAAATGATGATAACATAATCCTTAAAAATATAAACATTAAAAATATATATATTGTCACCTCTTTTGTCTCGTTAAGATTGTCCTTTTAGAGTTTTTGGGGTTAAATTTACTAATTTTAAGAGTTTCTTATCATGTAAAATTTTTAGTTCTTTGTAATTTTCAAATTTCTATGTGTATATATATATATGTATATATATATATATAAGCTTTAATTTTGCTTAATCATGGTGAATAATTGATTCAATGATGAATCTATTTAACGACTAAACTAGTAAATTGTGAGAATCAAGATGGGAAGATGGGATGGAGATAGTATTAGAGTGCAATGTACAATCACTTCTATTTTTTCGAAAGAAAGTTCCATATAAACTATTTCCAACTTTTGAACAAGAGTTCGATTTTTCTCACCATATTCTCTCAATTTCTGATTCATTTTCACTTCCTTTCTTTAAAAATTAATTTCAGTTGTGTAAATATTCTTAAATCACTAGATTGTTTAGTTTCTCTGTATTGTTGCATTTGAAACTTTAAAAACCATGATGATAACAATAAATTTTTCACCAACTATTAAAATTAATTGTATGACCTTGTCATAATACATGACTAACTACAACTTGTTGATCATTCACAGTTGTTGTTGTTGTTGTTGTTGGAGCCGATTGATTCTGCCATCCTGATGCAACATTGAGATTCTGAGCCATTAATGACACAGTGAAGGTTTTGATCAAGGGTGGTGGAAACATATGCTTCTTTCATTAACCTGCATGATCTCCACAAACATAGCACTCGAATATTGTGTTATTAAATATTGTCCCACATTAAAAGAACCAAAAGAATGAGACCATCTTAAGATTTAGAAGGTGTCAACATTTTATTGATTTAAACTTTTAAATTCAACTTGGATTTTGGTTACTCATTAACCGTTCTATTAAGCTCTCCATGCGTCATCTCTCTATCATCAAATGGATTCATTGAATTATTAGTCAAAAATGCTTAAGCCATAATATAATTAAATGTACTGATTGGAGGAGGGGGTGGGGTTTGTTTCCATTGTTAAATTAATTATGCACTTTCTCATTGATACATAAACTTGTCATCCATTCATGAACACTAGTACCGATTACAAAGCAAGACAAGTTGAATCATCGGCTTCATTATCATGCCAAGCCTAACAGGTCATTGTAAATTCAAATTTGATTGCTTACCGTTCCTCTTGACAGGACAGTTACAGACAAACTTTTTCTGAAGAATTCCTGTCTATGATTTTGTGCAAATAGTATAAAGAGGACATTTGCTTGTTAATTTGATGTGTGGGGTTCCAGTTGTCATACTGTGAAAACATTATTTTACACTGAGACGGAGGTGGTCAAGATTGAGTGTACTCAAAACTCAGAGTACTGCAAAGTGGTGAGTAACAAAAGTTAAGGTCCAGCAAGGCTCAGACTAGTCAAACTTGAAAAACAGATGGCGGAGATTGGATCAATTTTAGGATAGTTAAATTTAATTTAGCAACAATTGTATGAAATCCCAAATGTATGATTGAACAATTTTGGGAAAAATGATATAAAAATTGTTTTATGTAAAAACAAGTTTTAAAATTATAAAAATCTTTTGTATAAATGTTTGAGGTATTCAATTGTGAAGAACTAAAAATTTTAAGATATTCACATTAGAGGCATACAAAATGAGTTTTATAAAAGTTTAGGATTGGATTATAATTTTTAAAAATTAATGTTACCCACCTGATTAAATTTGAGTCAACCCTAATTTTGACTAGACAAATTTAACTTAATCGATTTTTCTCACAACTATTTTTTTAAGAGCTGAGCTGAATCCCAATCGGTTCCGGTCTGACCGATTCGGCTTTGACAATATTAGTGTAGGACACAATTCCAAGCTGTCTGCCAAATTTACCTTATTACTTGCTACTTTTCAAGTTTGATTACTTTTAGTTGTGTGGAGTTTAGCTTTGATTTCCCTCAACCTTAACTATTCTATCTTTGTGTGATATTCGGTCTTAACTGCGAAGATTCGCGAATTTATATGTGCAAATCAACCTTGAAAAGATAAAGTCTTCATTGTGTTGGTAAATGGCAAAATTATGGGGATGCTAAAGTGTGAACATCATAAAATAGACTTGTCAACACGTTAATTTTGTTTTGTTAATTGATTTGCTATATTATATATTATAATTATTTTACATATTTATTTTATCATATATTATAATTTTTCTAATTTTGTTACATTTAATATTTATTACATGTATTATATGTTACAATTTTTATGATTTTTAAATTTGCTTTGCTTTGAAAGTTAGTGAACAACTAATATCTATGCATGAATTGGTCGTTCAAAATGTACTTTTATGTTTTTTCATATAATTTGTTATATTATTAAAAATTATATTTCATAATTTTCATTTTCAAAGAATATAAAAATACATTTTAAAATGTAATTCATAAATAATTGATCACTTTTTTTTTTTTTGACATATTGAATTGATGTGAACAATAATCATGTCAGGGTAGTAAATTCCAATACTAGTCATACTATGTCTTTCTGTAAGTTAGATGATTAAATTATGTGTAGACCTGTCATTGCACCTTCAACTTCGCATTGACTTACCATTGTTTTAGCCCAAACGCAAAGTCTTGCTCAAAGTAAACGCAAAGTCTTCGCATTGACTTAAGTTGGCTTAGTTGATCAAAGTAAACGAAAAGTCTTGCTCCATGGATAGTTGTCGCCTTCGGCAGTTTTCTTGGAACGGCTCCACCATATTTCTTCCCTCTTTGTCCCCACAATTCCTGTGGGCGCCAAAGCAAGAAGATGGGAAGAATTTAGACCGCTAGGGGAAAGGGACTAGTCTTCTGATTTGCCCTTTAAAATGCTGAATAGTCACCAATTTATATACTTTATATTGTAATTTCCTTTATTCTTCTATTTTGGTTTATTTTCCATGTTACTTACTCAACATTCCTTAATTTAAAAATAAGGCAAATTACCTCGGTCAAAATTCTTTTAGTTTACGAATCACTCAACTTTTGGCTACTAAAATATTTCAATTTGATCACTAATAAATCATTTAACTTTTGAAATTAGTTACGTGTAACTATTCCGTTTAGTTTGACCATTTGAATTAACAAAATGATCACTATATGACAAGCACATGTCTATAATTGGGGATATTTTTGTCACATAATCATCTTTACTTTTCTATCCACCATTATCATTGTCTCTACCGCCACCAATTTATAACTACTCCACCATTCTCTCCAATACTTTTTTCCTCATTCTAGATTTTTTCCAAGAAATCTCACAAAAATAATGCACAAAATTATTAGAAAAACCCCAACAAAAATCATAAAAAAACAACTGTCACCACTATAGACAATGGTGGAAGAAATCCCTAAAAATAATGTCTAAAAATCTTCCAAGAAAACCTCAACACTATAAAAAAATTGTCCAATATTATTAGAAAACCCTCATAAAAATTACAAAAACAACCGCCACCTTCATCACCAATGCTAGAAAAATTCATGTGGTTGATTGAATGTGGTATTAGTGGCAGTGATGGCGAAAAAGGAAAAATGGAGAAAAAGAGCAATGGAAATAGATGAAAATTGACAAACTTACACTAAAAATGGTCATTCCTTCAAATCAAATGGTCAAAATGGACAAAATGGCCACAAGTGACTAATTTTTAAAGTTTGAGATTTGTGATCGAAGAAAAGTTTAATAGCCAAAAGCATACAATTTGAAAAGTTTAATTTCCTTTGAAATAATTTGCCCTTAAAAATATATTACCAAGTAGTTTTTAACCTAATTTTCTTATTTTAGGATTTATGTTTTTAAAAAATTACCCTTTTATTTTAGTTTCTTTACCTATTTTCTTTTTCAACTATGTATTTCATTTATCATCCAATTGCAGCTACGGCATTTGTGAAATCATTAGCTCAAACTATTGTATCGACTTGTGTAGAATGTAAAAATCCGATATATAAAATCACGATGGAAAATAATAAAAACAATTTATTTGGAGACAAACAATATAGTAGGAAAAAATCATACACTTCAAAATACAAACGGTAGGAAGAAACTCCTACTTCTCACAAATTTATTTTTTCTTGGAGTCTCTCTCTTCTTTATTTTTCTTGAGCCTTACTAAAACTAATAATCATGGGGTCCTTTTTATAAATCCCATGCTTAATCAAAAACAGTTAGGATTTGATAATCAAATCCTATTCAAAATCTACTTTCCTATAACAATTCAAATCTAATTCAACATTGAATTAGTAAATCTTAATCAAAATATAATTTGCTAAATAAGTTTGGTTTAATACACTAACAATGCCTCTCTTAAACCAAACTTGTCATGAAAGCAGCTCCAACTCTATCTCGAGTATGAATTTCTTTTGAAATCTCCTTTGCCATGTAGATCACGTACAATATCAACTTCTTGATCTTGATCTTGATCTTCATTATCACTTGCAATCTTGTCATTGGTGAAAATTCATACTTTGAGAAACTTCTATTTTGCTCTTCTTCTTGATCAAAAAACTCATCCATATTGACCCACTTTTCAAAACAATAATCTTCACTATTACTATGCAATTCAAAATATTCTACTCTACCCAATTTCTCTTCTTGATAAAGAGATTCAAGTTTTCTCTCATCTTCTTTAAGCATGTCAATAGTTTCCAATTTTTCTTCTAAATTAATGATTTCTTCATCAACCAAAACATCAAAAATTTCTTCTTGTTGCTCTGCCGAACCCATTATATCTTCTTCATCTTTTACAAAATCAACTTGGTAATTTTTATAATCCATCTCTTCAAAATTTTGACTTTGAACATTAGAGTCCAAATTGGAAACATCTTCTTCCTCAATTATTGTAATATCTTGAGGTTTTGATATTTGTTCCACTGACTTGTTTTCTAATACAAGCTTCCCATCAATTATTTGCTTATGAAGAATTAATGACTTTTGTAATTCTTCAATGCTCAAAGTTGATAAATCTTTAGTCTCCAATATAAGTGCAACAACATAATCAAACTTCCACTACAAAAATTAGCCTTTAGTGACAACTCAAAGTGGTCACTAAATATATAATAGTCGTCACAAATGAGATTTAGTGACCATAATCGTGGTCACATGGTGGTTTGCAAAGGTCGGTTAGTAATACTCGTCGGTGACATGGTGGTCACTAATTGGTACAACTAGTGACAAAAATTGTGGTCATGCTCTTGCAACGACATAAAGTGGTTACTAAAAATGATATTTTTAGTCACTAATAGTACATGGTGGTAACAAAAAATAGGAATTGGTGATCACTTTTAGTCACGACATATGGTGGTCATTAAATGAAAGAAAGTCAACAAAAGAAAAAGGAATTGGTGACCACTTTTGGTCACGACCTAAGGTGGTCATTAAACCAAAAAGTCAACATCATTTGCGACCACCTAAATTCGTCAACAAATTGTAAACAAATGACCATAATTAGTAACGAAATATTGTTGTCAAGTATTGTCATATGAACCATTAGTGACCACATTATTTTCTCACCAATTTGTCACTAAATTTATTATTTAGGACTAATTGTTCATGCTACAATAGTTGTCATTATTGTTAAAATAGCATATAAGATTATGATTGTTGATGACGATTTTTTTGGTTAATAAAAATGTGTTGGTGACCAAATTCAAGTCGTCACTAATCTTTTAAATGCAATATCAAGCCATCTAAACAATAGTGACATTAAAATTCAGCATTTCCTAATTTTTTTCCAATCCAAACAACTCAACATTAAAATTTTTATCAAACCATCCAATCTCTTTAATGCATTATTAAATGTAGTTCCAAATGAAATACAACATTTCCTAATTTGTTCAAATCTTGTGTTTTCCAATACACCCATCCAAACAACATCAACATTAAAACTAACAATACAACACCAAGCATGCAAAATAAATCAACATACCCACATCAAGTATTCATCAATACATAAAACTAACAACATTGACAAAGAGTTAGGACAATGTCAACCTAATAATGTATGAAAACAAAAGCATAAGCATCCAAAGTTAATGATGCACCAAAACAAAAGCCGCATTCCCCACAAGATATGACAGTTATATCGTTTACACGACAAAAGATTTAGGACAATGTCAACCTAATGATGTACTAAAACAAAAGCATAAGCATCCAAAGTTAATGATGCACCAAAACAAAAGCATCATTCCTTATCCTACAAATGTACGCTACTAAATTTTCATTATCTATCATGTCATATAGAATCAAAAGGAACCCTTAACTTTGGATGCACCAAAACAAAAGCATCATTACTTATCCTACAAAAGTACGCAACTAAAATTTCATTAGCTATCATGTCATATAGAATCAAAAGGAACCCTTTAAACACGAACCAAAACTAGCATACTCCATGCGAACGGTCCAAATAGCATCCACTCCATGTGAAAGATGAGTCACTGCAAACATTCCATAGAAACATCAATGAAAATCAAATAAGTAAGCACTTATGCAAAAACACAAACAATCAAGTTAGTATTGAATTTAAAAACACCAAATACAAAATAATATTAGAAATTATGAAGTTACTATTAAATCAAAATGTTTCTAACTTCTTTGTTGCATCTATAGTGAAAGCAAAGAAGCTAGAAAAATTTGCAAAAGCCAAAAGAAAATCTAGATAGATGAAAACAAAATGAAAAGTCAAAAAGAATCTTAGAGTAGTACTCTCACTCGAAGGCAATATCTATAGTTATATACGTGTTACTTAGTAATTGCAACTCATTGCATTTACTTGGGGTTTGTTCTTTCAATTTTCATCTAGTCTAAGATATGTAATGGAAATGGAAACCAAAACCATTTGAGAATTGAGATAAAATGTAATGAAGTGGGTAAACAAATATATTAAGCGACATAATATTAGCAGCGTTTCATTTGCCAAACTATTTCTACATAAAGTGATAAAGCGGCCTTAGCCCATCACGTTCAACATTATCAACATGAACATGAGACTAGTCAAAAACATAAACAATGAAGAAGAGGTCACATCACATTAACCAAATCCAATAACATTATTTGTGTATTGACATCCATACACACATACAGATATTAACAGTAAGGGAGTGACCATCAAGACATTGTCCAAACCCATTAAAATAAACATATGACACTCGCAAGAGCTTCAATAGCAGCAACTATAATAAACAAAATCAGATTCGATTCAGCAACAAAAAACATTTAAACAACACTAGAAGTGTGAGAGTCAACTGACACTCAGAAAATCAAGAGCAGTAGCAGTATAGCAAAAATGTGAGCACATGGGGACCTGTAACAACTTAATTTTCAAAGATATACGAGCAAATTTTACTTTAGCTATATATCAACCTTAGAATCTAACCAACACCAAATTGGAACAATAGAAGGCGGACTCACATTTTTTCATGTCCACTCAACCAAGCTAGGTGCTCCATCATCAAATCCATCTTTCATTTATGCAGGCTTGTTGGTCCTTCAATGCGACTAGCTCGATCATCATTTCCTCGACTCTTGCTTTAGCTTCTTCGACTCTTTTCCTCTTGTTTGACACCTCTACTCACACTTCTTATATGCTAGGATCTGTTTCTTTGGAGCGTGAACCTCTAATATGGCCAGTATAGTACCATTCGGTGTTTGTTGGCATATCTCAGCACGTGTCTTCATCATAATGGCCTCCATTTCTCTCATACTCTCCTGCAATTGTAGAAAATACTTATAAATAATTACAATATTCGTAGCATAATATGAAAGCCAATGTAGAACTAAAAACATACATATAATTATCACCAATTTAATCACGAAACATTAACAAGCTGAAATTTATCTCGAAATGATAATGAAATGCCAAATTCGATAGTTTGTGGCCAAAGAATCAATTTTACATTTACATGCATCATGAAATGAATGTTATCATAATATAAACTAGTCCACTATGTTTTTCCTTTTTCCTATTAGCGATCAAAGAGACCTCAACCAAAATTGCAATCATCCAAAATATTCCGATGGCGACCAACATCTTAGGCATAGAAAATGCATACAGAATAGAACAAGCAACAAAATGTTGACCCCCGACAGCCATGAAACTATATTCGGCAACAACAAAATGAAGCCAACAGAAAATGTGGTTGTGTAACAACAAAATGATTCCCAGTTGATGCCCTACTATCTCACATAGAAAATGTCTAGCAAAATTGCAATCACCGAAAATATTCTAGCGGCACCCAACATTCGATCGTAGAGAATGCATAAATAGAATAGAATAAGCGACAAAAAGTTTTCCGACCGGTTAAGTTATGAAACTATATCCGGCAACTACAAATGAAGCCAATAGCAAATGTGGATGTGCAACGCAGAATGAGAAATCGACAAATGATGACAAAAATCCAGCCTCCTTCATATCCTTGGCTCCTTGGGTGAATATAGTATTCAAGACATGAAGCTTAATCGATATAACCAAATACGCATAAAATCGAAACCAAACTATGATGGTTTTGTTTTTCCTTTTCCTTTTTTTGTTTTGTTTTGTACTCATTAAAGAACCAATTTTTATACACTTGATAACAGGAATAATCAATCAAGGAAATAAATTAGCCCACTAAGACAAGTCAATACTTACCAATTCAACCATCCGAAACTTATAGAACTAAAATTCCTATCCGAATGATGATGAAATTGCCAAATATTTGGCGAACTAAACAAAGAATCAATTTTACATTTATACATGATAAAAGGGATGTTGATCATACACATACCAAAATTTCAGCAACCTTATCATTAGCCATTTTCCCCTTTTTTTGAATAATGAGAAAACTCATACGCATCAATGGTGAAACTTCTCTACCTCCATTATAGCCTAACCAATATCAATAATAACATAATACAACCATTAACAAATTCTAACAGTTTCTTTTTGTTTTAAAAGTAAGGATCATGAAATACAGATTACTTCATGTATTGTCCTTGCAATTGACTTTGACCCAATTGTGGAATAAATGGTACTTTTGCTCGATTTTCCTTGTTTCTTGCTCCTTTTCGCAAGCGGACAAACAACATTACTAAATGAGTTTGGTAATGAATTTTGTTGCAATGAAATTAGAAATTCCAAGAAAACTAGTTGAGAATATTTGTAGACTGAAAGTCTTCCGACACAAAGTGATCACAAAGAATCTTCCAATCCTCAACACTAATATTATAGGGCATGATGTTTGGCCCTTTTTTATGGATATTTTGAAATTTCTTGTACAATCTATGTTTGTTAGTTTTCAATTGGTTCATGAGCTGCCTTTTCATGACCTTTCTTTGAAGACTCACTATCATCATAGGTGGTGTTTACCTACCATGCACACAAAATCCAAACTTACAAAACATTTAATCATGCGCCAATTATCAAATTGCAACTAAATTTATGTGTAAATAATAATGTAAGTGATTATATTGTAGCTTTTTGATAATGTGATCTTTCACTTCCTGAGTGCTTAATTTCACTTCTCCATCCAATACGGCATTCTACCGCATTACGGCTAGCCTCGGTGATGATATCTTGATTGGATTGGCCACAATGCAACCAAAGATCTACATTGATCTCAAAATTCATAGGTTCATTTGGGTTTCGCCTATTCGCTAACCCAATGTTCCTAGTGAAGCCCTTTCTTTTGATGTTGCTTATATTGTGAGCGAAAATATCAACCAATTAAATAACCATAATAGTTGTTGTTCTTCTATAGCATACAAGTTGCCAAAGCGATGTTATGACCATGTGAAGAACAACAATTTTCGACAAAATAAGCAAATCGCTAGACCTATTTCATATATTATGCTTTTGATAAAAGTAACATAACTAGGAATGAAAAAAGCAATTAAAGTTAAGTTGGCTTACCTTCACTCGCGTCATTTTCTTGGCTGACTATGCTCGTTCATCACCTCATGTGATTGATGGGAGGATGATGGAGTGAAGGTCTTTGTCATTTCTTTGGAGTTGATACCAAATCTAGCGATCGCTTAACCATGCGCTTTGCACATTCATAATGGGTGTAAATGGCATATTGTCACTAGTCTCTATAAAGGGGTTTAGTGATCCTTCTTTACGAGACATGGGCACTATCTATTTCTTCCTCACCCCTAAGTTGGAAGCCGGTTGAGGTCTTGCATGGAGTGAGTCTAGCACTCATTCGAGTTAAGTGCTCTTTCTAGGTGAGGAATGGGCCTTGCCTATTTCTTCCTCATCCATATGTTGGAAGCCAATTTGATCTTGCATGGAGTGAGTCTAGCACTCCTTGCAGGTGAGGTGTGGCACATTTTCGATACTAGCTATGAAAGTGGGCTTTTTGTTACTCATTTTCTAGGAGATTTTGAGTAATCGCTTTTGCTAATCCCTTTCCAAGTCCAACCATGTCCTATATTCAATGCACATGATAAATCAAATCAAATCAACATACTTATGAAGCTATGGTCCATACGAGATCTAAGAGACAAACTTGTATAGCACTTATCGTCTATGGAATCGAACTTTATGCTCTAGCTTTTCTGCGAAGAAGCGAGTGGATGAAGAATCGATTATGGATATTCCTTTGATCGGCTAAAGATAAATTCTTTAATTCTATTACGTGATAATCGAGATGGTCCACGTCATTAAAAATCACTCTTTAATAGCAAAAGGAGACATGTTAGGAGACACGCTTTGTTGCATTATTTTATAGAATGTGGGGTTATCACTTTGGTTGATGTGAGATCAAAGGATAATGTGGCGATGCTCTAACAAAGGGTTTAGCCAAAGATCGAATATTTCAAGCGATGGGAAATGAGGTTAAAGACTGTAAGATTGTCTTAACCTACATTGTTGGTTGTTTGAAATCGATTCTCCCTTTATCGGCTTAGAAAGGCACTAGTTTATATGTTTCTACAATATTCGATCATTGCTATGTCATTCCACATTTGATGACATAGACTTCTCGAGGCAATTTGCATCATTTAACATTTGATGACATAGACTTCTCGAGGCGTGCATCATTCCACATTTGATGATTGCAACTTTGGAAGGAATTTTGATATGAACATTCCACATTGAAACATGGAAATGGTTTTCTATTGAGTAGACTATTCAGGTTTTGTTCTTAATTGAAGTTTAATGGATTTGGTCTTCTATAGAATAGACTATTTAGGTTTTGTCCTTAAGCGAGACTTAACTATGATGCACGATACTAATTTCTAGCCTATAATTCGGTGCTAAATTCTTTTGTAGAACTAGATCTTGATTTGTAAATTAAACAATTGGTTGGATTCATTTATATGAAATTCATATTTGTTGATTTACAGGAGTTGGTAGAGCAAGAGGAGCAAATATGGATTAGAATCTAGACCAAGATGACTTACTTGATGAGTGAGGTCACCTAGGGAATGTGGGGATTAGTTTTTCTTTGGATCCGAGGAGACAATTCTCTATTACCCATTTGGATGGAGTTCATTTATTTGAGACTTACATTTTGTTATCTTTATTTGTGGACATCTATTATGCTTGTCATTGTACTTGTGAGGCCTTGGGCTATTTTGAATGGCTCACTTGTACTTGACTATTATGCATTTGTTAGTTTTTGGATTGCTTTGAGAATCTATTTCAAATGTTATGAGTTTAGACAGAGTCTAAAACTCTTTGATATTTATGTTGGAATCTTGATCTCAAAATAGATTCAATACATCTATAGTCTACTTATTTAGATTGCAAATGATGATTGTGCTTAGTAATAAATTGCTAAAGTTCCATGATCCAGGTCTTCTGTCTTGGCCTGAATGAGAATGATCTATGTTTGACTAGTCATTTCACTATTGATTGGCATGTGGATTATCCATGTTTGATTGGACATTACAACATCTCTTGTATTGTACAATTATATGTAGAACATAGGAGGAGTTTGTTAGGATTAATTATATTAAATCTTAAATATATGTTTTAATATAATTAACAATAAGTGAATATTTGTTATAAGTTAATTGGGTAATAACTTATTGACAAATATAACCACTGGTAGTACCTATAGGGTCTGTTGAGGCGTGATGATGGGTATTTCATATTACGATACCCTAGTTGTAATGGCTTAAGTACCATCGTCTATTTTTCTCTCTGAGAAAACAACCCAATCTAACATTGTATGCAAAGGATATACTAGTTCATTCACAAAATTTCATGTTTCGAATTCATTAAGTATAAGATGATAATGCTTTTGTTAAATGAAAGTTTTGGGAGGAGTGATGCTCATTTTGTCTGGATAAATGGTCATTTGTAGAGCAGTAAAATTGAAATAATGCGACATAGTAAACTTTCATGGTGTTTCATGGAGAAGAAATTAAGAATGGAAATGTCTCTAAAGAAGTTCTACGCAGAGTTTTCCTCAATGCATTTGCAAGGAAGTATATGATTGCATCTAACGAGGAAGGCCACTCTCAAAGTTGTTTGTATCATAGCTTTAGCTTTTAATCAGATAATATGAAATGCATGATTCCAAATAAATTCTAGACGTGAAAACACATAGCCAAAGGATTCATCTTTGAACAGGAAAAAGAGTGAATATACGCGGAGTCTTAAACAAACTGACATATTTGGAAAAGGTCTTATCCTAAAAATTTATTTCTGTAAAGTACTTGTAAACCTGGAAGAATCACTGGACCTTGATCCAGATTCCAGAGCTTGCATAGGCACACTGAAATACCAATTAAAATCTGAAGCAGGAGGCACATTAAAATATCTTTGCTAATTGTATAGTCTTCCTTGAACTTAATGTAGTCTTAGTTTGTCAAAGTGAGTGTCCTTCCAAGACAAAATCTGAAATATAGCCTGCAACAATGCAAACACCAGCAATGCAGAGGCAGCAGTAATCGAAATTATGCCCCAAGGACCATGCATATACTTTCGCCTGAAGCTTGCCTTCCATTTATTTGTACGTATTTCGCAGTGTTTGTTCACTCTTCTGAATATATCACCATAATGGAAATTTCCACTTGGGCCAGTGATGCAATTATTCATCCTGCTGAACATGCGACAGACGACTTCATTGTCACCTACAAAACTATGAAGAATTCCACGACGAGAGTTTTGCCACATCTTCATCAGACTTAATGAGGCAACTGAAAAATATCACATAGTCTGTCACAATGCTGAAATTAGTATCTCCACAATATTGCTCATGTGCGATGAGATTCCTAAGAAAAGATTCTGTTCTGTCTTCAATGGTTAAAACTGGAATTCGCAATGATCCATTGTTGAATTGTATGTCAAATAAGACTTCATGATCAATCTTCTCACACTTGATTCCAGCCTCTGCAAGTTCAGTTGAACATCGGATCAAATCAAGGTTGTCCATGTTCCACTTGACATCCATGATAGGCTCAAGCTTCTGGCTCGACCAATTTCTGTGGATCAAGTCAAGTAAATGTTTGATGTTGCCTTGAAGAACTCCAATTTTGTGTTTTTTCCCATGACCTGGGAAAAGATCATTAAAAAATCCCAAGGCAAGATTGATGAATTCATCCTGTTGGCCTGGAAGCTCAATCATTTCATACAATTTAGTCAGAATGAAGAAAGGAAGTTGATTTTCAAACAACATTAAATCGCGCTGCAAGAAATCCAGACTCCATTCCATTCTGAAAAGAGTATCATTCTTGTACTGGGAATCTTTTAGCATCTTGAACTTAAGCAATAATTCGATGATAAAGCAGCCATCTAACACCATCATTTCAACAAATTCAACGGGTGAAAGGTGATCTATTGGCTCTGCATAGTATTTTCGTGCTTCTTTCTCCAGTGGTTCAATAGCAGCAAGATATGTTGACACGTCCTTATTTTTGCGCTGAAGCAATAATTTCAGGAACCGCAACTTGTGTTCCTCCATCATTTGAAGATCAGATTTATTGCGATGATATGGTCCAATTGCTACAATCTCTGGTTCATAAGCTTTCTTGTTTACGTTTCTCAATGCATCATGTACTTTAAATATGCACCTTTGGGATTCTAATCCAATGACAACACCACTGAGCTTTTGATGAATAGGAATGTGAACATCTGCTGCCTCACTAATCGGCATGATCTCTAGAGAAACACGCATCATTCAATTGGAATCAGTAATAGAATGTAGTCATTGAATATGGATTCAGAAGCTAAAGCCGATAACCAATTTTTATTTATTTATTTATTTATTTTTGTGGTAAGATAGGAGGGATTGTAAGTAGGAGATTTCAAGTTCCAGACCTCTAGTTATGAAAGACAACAATAATAGTAACCAAATGCTGTGATGAATTTAATGTATTTTGACCAGGTTTCATACCAAATCAACAATTTCTGGACTTAAAGCTACTCATTACAAAGTGCTTATGCCATGACTTTCATGTGCAGTGGGGGAAATATTCAGCATTAACTTGCACACATTTATGGTCGATTCCTACTGTTTTAAAATTAAACAAGCGTGAAGTTAGAGAGATTTGAGACTTACCACCGTTCATGATGGACATAATCCCCCAAGGTTCGAGACTTAGCAGCAGAATCAAATTTCAAGTTAGAAATATCAGTAACCCTCTTTGAGGTTGTGGATCGATTTCTTATTCCATATACATGAATTTCAAATAATTTAATGTTTCTTCATATGTATACATGGTACAATCTTGTATCACTATTATAAAGCGAAGTGTTGCACACAAAATGAAGATTTTTGGCCATCCAAACTAGTACCGAAGATAAGTCATCCTCACAAAAGTTCTGTAAAATAAAAGTTCTACGATAGATTTTGCCAGAACGTGATCATCAATTATAAGTAGAACAAATTAAGCTCTGAAGGATTAAAAGATCACATATGAAATCGGCAGTGGAAAATATTCAGATGGGAGTAAACTTACCAGATGAGGATTTCACAAATGCTACCTCGGTAGAGCAGAATATCAGCACACAGGAACTACAAATGTAGGACTATTTTTCCATCAGAACCTGATATTTAATGAATGGTCGAAGGAAATTTCAGGAATTTCATGTGAAATAAACTTGGAATTTTCATCCCAAATTCAAGCGAAGACTCATGTCTGTAAGCATCAAAATGGGACCCTTTCCCAAGGAAAGAAATGGAAGTTAGGTGGAAATATGTGTAAATTTCCCTGCCATTTTGTAATTGCAACTGCTTAGACCCAACTTCAACATTATTATGATTAAAAAAAAAAAAAGGAAGAAAAACTTTGTTATAACATTTTTAAGTACTATCTTTATTTAAGTATTTATGTTTCGATTAGTAATATACGTCAAAAGGTATCATTGATATCCCGGCACTTTACATTTAAAATGTACTAAAACAAATCTGAAAAAATAACATGCATTATTGGGATGGTCCAAAGTGAGGACCTAAAGCTCCGAGAGGATGGATAAATGGTTGAACTTGGGAGCAATTTCAGAAAAACCACGGTTCAAACTCGTTAACGGCTCCAGGGCTTTGGGCATATAAAAACAGTGGAGGTGGACCTAAAAGAAATTACCGCGTTTCTTGACTTATTCCCCGATGATGATCTATGTCCAAATTTCGCACCTTCACTATGCGTAGTGCATGTGTGCAAATGCAAACCGCTAATTTGGACACTCTGGGGCGCACGGCACCTTCACTATGTGTAGTGCATGTTCTTGACTTATTCCCTCGATAACGATCTATGTCCAAATTGTTAGAATATCATGTATGCCATAAACAATTTATAGGCAGCGAAATTAAATATGATTTTCACCGTGATCAATTTGATATCGTATAAAATAAAAACCTATTTTGATGGTAAAGATTGTGTCGTCGAAGGAAGTTTTGTCAACCACAACGCACGGATATCTGGCCTCTAAGGTATCCACACGAACTAGTTCTTAGGATCCTCCTACGATTGATTAACATCAAACCAATATGCTAGTTCCAATGAGTCTTAAAATTTTAGAGTTCAAGAGAATTTTAACAAAACAAAAGAAGAACTTTTTCTCTCGTCTTACGATGAAACTTTTTGTCGTCAAAAGCCTTAACGTCACGCTCTATAGAACTTGGTGTCTGCCTATTAAAGGTAAGTTCTATCTATCATTGAGAAGTCTAACAAACTGATCACATTCTACCGTGATAGAATTCTTTTAATAAAATTAAAACTAATTTTATTTCAATTAAGATAAAACAATTTTATCTTATAATAACTTATCAAATACGAGAGATTTTAGGGTAATTATTTTACAAATTAACCCCCATAATTATCACATAATTATTTAATCATTTTAATCCAAGAACAAATTCTTTATGTGTGTGACCCTTTAGGTTCTTAATCACTTGGCAATAAATAACAAATTATAATCTTAGATTTAATTGGTTTTAGAACAAAACCAACAAACTCCCACTTGGACTAAAGTCAATTTAGTCAAGAGTATTCTAAGATCAAATAAATTAAACAACTTTAATTTATCATTAATTCAATAATTAATGAGCTTGTATTTATAGATCAAGATTGGCCTCTAGCTAGGCATCATGACCACCCAAGAGTTAAGAAAAGTCAAGTGGTTGACTTCACCTTTCCATGAACCAGAATCCGTGTAATTAATATCCTTTCACCATACTATATCCCTAATTAGTACAAGAGTAAGGTATAAGTGCCAATTCTTAATGTACTAATTATTGTAATTTCTCATTCCCGAAATTCAACTCCTTTAAAATAAATTTAGAACTCTTCCAAATTTATTTACTCGTTTGCAAACATTTTGAGTTGATATTTCAACAAGTGGCCATTTGTGGGATATAGTCTTCTTACTATTAGAAGCGGTGAATCCTTTATTGATCATAAATCATCTATCAATGTTTCCTGTTATACCCACTACAAGAAAAACCCCTTTAGTGACAGAATTTCTAGTGACGGAAAAGAATCTCGTCACTAAATATCACCTTTAGTGACCAAAACTTTTGTCGTCACCAATTTTTTGTCTACTCCCAATTTTTAGTGACGAATCACAGAAAGTCGTCACTAAAGAGTGTAGCGGGAAACTTTCCCGCTAAAATGGTCGTAATTAGTGACGAGAATTCAGTGACGACATTCATTATCGTCACTAAAATAATCATTGTGACGAAATTTTATCGTCACTAAGTTTTAATACCTTTTAGTGACGATATCTTTTTCGTCACTAATGGGAATACGTTTTAGTGACGCTATTGTTTCGTCACTAATTGCTTATTTTTGTTTTTTTTTCCAAACCAAACTGATTGTATTAAAGTGAAAATCCCCAATTAACACATTACATTAGTGTCCATAAAAATACTAGGCTTAAATAGACATGCGTTAACACAAAGTATCTAACCCCAGTAGGGATTGGTTAAGGCCTAAACCCGCTACTGATATATGATTTTTAATTAAATTCTTGATTATATGTATATGTGTGAAATATCAGTAATTAAAAAATAGAAATTTTTTTAGCGCATTATAAAAATAATTTTTTGGTGCAAAAGAAAATTTAATTAGTAAAAAAGTGACAATGAAAAAGAAAATAGTTGTAATCTATTAATTCATTTTTTTTATACATAGGGTTTAAGTGTGTAATATTATTACATATGGAGATAGAAAAAATTTATTTTAGTGTATAATAAAACATAATATTATAAATTTGATGAAAAAATATATGTGTTAAGCTAATTAATTTGGGATAGAGTAGATAAAATGTTTTGGGCTAAATTACTTGGGCCACAACTTATAAAGGATTGGGCTTGTTTTGAGCTAAATTGCTTGGGCCACAACTTATATAAGGATTGAGTTTGTTTTGGGCTAAATTACTTGAGCCACAACTGATATAAGGATTGGCCTTCATTTTTGTTTACTTAAGAATTGGGCCATGTAATTTACTTATTGGGCCGAAGTTAACTTTTGAAAAATATAATTTTTAATTTTTAATAATTGTACTAAAACACCCAAATATATATGCATTTGCCAACATTAGTTGACGTACGAATAGAGTATTTGTTGTAGATACACTATTAACTCGAGAATTTACGCATATATATGAATTTGACTACATTAAATGAATTTACACATACAAGTTTAATCACTTTAAATATATAATTTTGTTAGTAGTAATAAGCACCTCAAGAACCAATTAGTTTACTAGTTTGACGTACGAACTTGGTTTAATAATATTATTAATTATGTTTGTTGTAGTCATAGTTTATAACTAATAAGAAGTTTTACTAAATTAGCCATTTTTTTGAGATGGAGAGAGAGGGAGAAAATGTATAATATTTTCACTATTTTAATTAAATTTGGCTCAAGCCACAGGTGCCACAACCTTATCAAGAACAAGACTGCTCTGACATTGGACTAATAAGAAATGGCTCAAAATTGTATTTTAGTGTATAATATTATTAAATATGGAGATATAAAATATTTGCTTTGGTATATATATAACAAAATTGAATATTATAAATTTTAATAACAAGATATGCATTGAGACATATAATTTGGAATAAATTAAATAAAATGTTTTGGATTAAACTAATTGGGCCACAGTTTATATAAGGATTAGACTTAGGACTTACCACTCAGCCGTATCACAAGGATACTAGTTGGCTTGTTTTTAGTAAAGAATCACAGTTGCACTAAGCATATTCTTCATTGGGTTGAGATTTATTAGCTTATTTATTTTATCGTTTTTAATTTAAAATAATTATACTCTAACACCTTGAAGTTTATGAATTGGCACACATACGTTTTTTTGTGTGTTAAAATAAACTATTGATTAATGGTAATTAAAAGTTTTGATATTTATTACGAACCTTATTTCTTTATAAGAAAATTAGGAATTAAAAATATATAGTTTCAAACTAATTAAAGCCACTAATGTAACATTACAACACAAGTAGTGATTAATACATGTACATATATAGTTATTCGTATAATGTATAACAAAAGTAGTAAATAGTTATACAGTTATATTCTTTTTGTTCCAAAAAAGGAGTTCGGTTTCACTAATATACAACTTTTTCTTTTTAGTCAATCAAATGGAAGTACAACTGATTTTATATCACTAATTTCCTCATTAAAGGTATTATATGTCATACACCCTTTAATGTAATCTATCTCATTGAGAGTATTTTGGATATTTTGTTGAATGATCAGTTTTGACTTTTGAAACTCAATTATGTTTTGAGACAACACTTCTTGAAAAACTGAGCTCTTTCTTTTACAGGACAAAGGGAGTATCTATATATACATATATAGTTAGGACTAAAATCTATAGTATAAGTAGTTAATACATATATATAGTAGTTATATAGTTATAATAAAAGTAATCATTACAAAGTATAAGTAGTTTAGTGCGTATATACACATACTTTTAATATACCTAATTTCTTGAATTTCAACATAGAAATTTAAATATTATTTTTCTCTATTTTTTTAAAAATTCACTTTTCCCATTTAATAACTAATTAGCAATTCAAAATTTAAAATTTTAAAAAATTTAAATCAAAATTTTATTAAACTAACATAGTATTGTAAAGTGAAAAATTAATGACGATTAAAAAAGTAAAGATTTTTAATAATTAATAATTAAATAAAAGTTTGAATACTTAAAAACAAAATGAGGGAAAATGAATTTGTTAAGAGGAAAATTGACTTTCAAAATGTTTTTACTTTTGCCAACACTTAGTCAAATTTTCAATCTAACGCCAAAAGTTTCTCCGCCCAAACTTCATCTCTTCCAAGTCATTTTACACAAAACACATTTGGGAGCTTGTGAAACCTAAACATACTGTCTCAATCACCGCCACCCCCTCCCATTTTTGCCCTTTCCGAATTCCCTCATCGGCTAACTCTCCGGTGCCTCCTCTCACCACCCCAATTTTCGCCACCTCTCTCATTGCCAGCTTCATCCACCGCCAAAGCTAACTTGGCCTCATTGCCCCATCATTTGCAACGCTCTCTCAGCTTGAAGCTCCGCCACGTAGCTCTTCTCACCGCCCCAAGCTCGTTGTCAAGGCAAGGAGGTCACTCATCGGATTTGATATCCGCTTCTTGAAATCCGCAAACTTTGGTAAAGAACTCTTTTTCCCCTCAAATTTTTTCCCCTGCAAATCTTGTTTTGTGATGGAAAACAATGTCACCCCAGGCAAGGGCATCAACGGAATGGCGGTGTCTTTCCATGGCGGAATCATATATTTGTTTGGCAAGGGTGGGGTGGCTCTGGTGTGATCAACAATGACGGTGTTGGGGTTGAGAGAGGGACGAGGTTCTCTAGCACAACTTGTCGAACATCTGATGGGTGTCCCAACTTAGTGAAAACTACATCACTTCTTTGGGCAAGGTTGGCGAGGGTGAGAGCTATATGAGTCCTTTTGGATTGGAGAGTAGAGGGAGTGGACCATAGCTACTCAGATATGAATAACGAAGCCGAACACTATGGTGAAAAATATACTGTGAGTGTTGACAAACACACACCTTCAAGGTTGGTTGTTACACAACTTTAATAAGTAGTTTTGTTTCTTGTGTTAGCCAAACTGCATTTCTCTGAGAATTTTGTGCCGATTGAAGCCAAGTGTGCTATTGTTTTATGCTAGACATTTTGGATTAAATTTTTGAAGACCATTTTCACTATGTAAGACAACGCTTGTAGTGAAATAACTTTTGTAGTTTCAAAGATGACTTGTTGACTATTGTTGAGTTTTTCTATTGATTAAATTAGTGTATGATTTTTCATGTTGTCTTGGATTAAATTAGTTATACAAAATTGTGGCTTTGACATGAGCACTTGAGTATAACTTTTCAATTTTGCCAAAGATGTCATTGGTAAATTCTGAAGAAAGGTTTGCAATCTAAACTCAAAAGAGGCATGTAAAGTTTGGATTAGAGATGGACTCTGGTTTAGGAGAAGGATCATCAGGATACTCCACAATGGATGACTATGAGTCATTGATTTCAACTACGGATGCCGAGCTCTTGAAACGTGCATGGCAGAATGAGAAAGCTGCACCTCATTCTCCAATTTGAGGTCGCTTTGATTCAGAGGTCACGTAAACAAATCCAATTGATGGTATATATTTGCCATTATAAATTATATGCTTATAAAATAAATTTTGGGCCCCTAATTTCACAATGCATCTTTTCGAGTGTGAGTATTTTTTCTAATTTATTGTTAGTGATTGTCTTTAGAATGTTTTAGTTTAGAGCATGGTCATATTATGGAGCTTAATCACATTTTGATTCATTTTCAAATATCTTTTCGCATTATATTTGTTTTGAGTATGCATAATTTATCCTCTTGTCAAATGAGGTACTAGCACCTGCAAGATTATTTTTAGGTCTTAAAAAGTAAAAATATTTTTGAATTTTGTTTGCCAATTGTTTTACCAATGATTCTTTTGTGGATTTTTTTTCATTTCCTTTATTTAGCCTTACTTTTATCCATCTTCTTTGTTTATTATGTTTAAGATGCATGATTAGGATTTTTATAGTTATTTTATCGTCCTGCAATCTATATAGACTTTTGGTTTAAGTGTTGATACATGGCCACAATAATGAGGCTTTCTGTTTTTCTTTTTATCTATTGTTCACTATCTTAGTTCTGCTTTACTTGGCAAGACTTAGAACTTGTAGTTCTCAAGTAGTTTTTTTTTGTGCGTCCTCCTTATGCGGCACAACATTAATTTTGGCTATGTCAAACTTTGCTTCAGTTTTTCAAAGAACTGCTAGCATTTGAATACAAAAGTATGTGGCATGGCAAGACCATTATTATAATCTATCATTTTCATTTTCTCTGCTTCTTCTTGGTCTTATGAGTTCTTTTGCTTTAAATTAATCCTCCAATGATCTGCATGACTTGTGTTTGAATTTTTATAACTTTAGTTAAAAATCTGACTAATGATACCTTTAAGAAGACTAAATTTTGTATAGTAAGGCAGAGGAGGAAAAGTATGTTTTCAATAGTAATGTTTGGAAAATTATGTGTGTGTTTGCAAGTATGTCTCAAACTGTTTTCTGCTTTTACTCACTGCTTTTTACACACTTGAGATTGAGAGATTACTTTCCTTGATGATTCTATTACATTCGGTTGCACATTTCTTGTGCATTTTTTGCGCTAATTTGACCTCCTTTTTGTAAACTTTTTTAGTAAGGGATCATATTTTGAAGTGGGGTCTACGTATATCTTGTAAATTAGTTGACATGGCGGATTCATCTGTGGGAGTGAAAGAGGGGGAGCTTGCCGTGAGAAACCAACAGCTGGTGGTGGATGAGAATCTCGAGATGTTTAAAAAGGCTGCTTGGACTAACAGCTCTTGCAAGCCCGGCAATGGCGTTGCTTCTATTTGCAATGACAATCTCGAGACATACTGGCAGTATTTTATCTTTTACTCCTCTCCCTCATTGAGCTTTAGTTTTTCCTTATCTTTCCATTTTTTTGTGTAGGGAAGAGGAATATGTCATAATATAGGACTCACTATGTTTCTCATATTGGATGTTAGATCAGATGGAGCACAGCCACATCTTGTGAATATTCAATTTCAAAAGAAAGTAAAGCTTCAAGTATGTTCTTTTAATTAATCAGAATTAGTTGTCATCAAGCCTTCTTTTTATTTGATAATCCAGTTCTCTTATTTGCTCTCACGATATTCAATTGTTTACTAGTTAGTAGCCGTGTATGTGGATTTCAAGCTTGAGAGTTATACTCTAGCAAGATCTCTATTCGAGTGGTGATGGATTCCACAACTTGAAAGTAAGTTGGGCTTTGTTCCTATAATGTATCACCTAAAACTAATGATACTTTGAGAATGGCATATAATATTTACTACATATGTATTCAATTTTGTTAGCAAGCAGTTTTAATTGCTATTATGCATTTGTATTGACTGTGTTCATATCCATTCTGTTGAATTTAGGAGATAAAAACAATCGAGCTTGACAAGCCCATCGTTGGGTGCATATTTCATTATCTGGGACCGATTCTTGGTGAGCACTGCAGGCAGAGCTTATTCAGTTAATTTTCTTTTTTCCTTACGATTCAGTCAGTTTATTTTCTTTTTGCTGTTAGGTAGTTATACTTCTCTTCCTTTCAGCGGGATCTGTGGGAATGGAAGGATATAAGATGCCAATGTTAACCATTTTGTTTCTGAGCAATAATTTGAGCGGTCTACCTAAAGATAGTGACCTGTATAAAGCAAAGCAGAAGGAAGCACTTGAAAAGTTCAGAATGTAAGTGAAGGTTTGGAATTTCTGTCTTAATAATACTTTTGGTAAATATTATGCTATACAGTTTGGCGAAGCTCATGGACTTGACTCCACTTTTTCAGCTTGGTTGAGTTTGAGAAATGCCTCTTAAATTTGATTTCAAAACGTGAGAATCAAGCATCTTGAGGGTTCTTGGATGAAAAGCTTATTGTTTATTGTTGTTTTTGAAGCAGATTGAAGTTGTGAATTTGTGGGATTTTATGCAGTTTATTGATGTTGATGGGTTATGCTTAAATTGAGTTATTTATTTATTTGTACACTCACCTTTGAATTGCTGATAGTATGAAGGCTGCTGAAAAGTGGGTTTCCCAAAATTGCTACTAGGCATCCTGATTAGTTTACTGTTTTATGTAATTGTCTCAAGTGGGTTTCCCAAAAGTGGGGCTAGTTTCTTTAGTAGGTGGGATGTTAATTTATGTTGCTTTTCTGCATCATGTGGTTTTATTTTCTTATATGTAGTTGTCTTTGTTGTCATTGTTTCATTTTGATTGGATTGGCTCTTTTGCATCTTAGTTCTTTCAACATCTACTTTTCAACTTAAATACTGAACTTCAATTATTGTCTAGGTGGAGAATATTACTCTGATAGAAAAATAAATGACTTAAAGCTTATTTCTGATAGAAAAATAAATAACTTAAAGTTTATTTACAGAGCCTATGTTTGGGATGCATTGTCAAGTGGTTGTATGGAAAATAGTGAGGTGCTTATATAGCCTTTGATTGTCCCTTATGAAACTTATTCATTTTTTAAGGCAATGAAAGTACTTAGAACTGTGATATTGTGTTTATCTTTGCTAAAATAGGTAGACTTTGCATATGCTTAGATTTATTTTATATTGGAATATAGTATCTAATGTATAATTTGATGAATTTGTTAATGCCAAATATAGTAAAATGTTTTTGTTTCATTCTTGTATTGTCATTTGTGCTTCATTAGCTTTCTTTGGAGGTTGAACTATATAGATTGATGATTTATATATGGGCGGTGATTTTCATCTTTGTTGCTTATGTTGATTTAAATTTATAAATTTACATTGGTGTTTCTAGTTCTTTCTTCCACCCATATATTCTTATGATTTTTGCTTGTTCCTTTGCTCTATTCTTTTTGAGATTTTTCTTCCTCATTTTCTTGGGTCTCTATGTTCGATCGTGACGCCAAGTCTTGTCTCTTTATTCTGATCGACACCACCACCTTGAAATTGATTTATTTGCACAGTGTTGAGAAGAGGAATCTTGATGACTACTTGGGAGTGGCTCTAACTACTTGATTGAATTGATTTGTCCTTGAGGTGCATGTTTACTTTCGGTGAGGGCATCTTTTGTTGAAATATCTTTCTAGAGGCTTGATTAAAGTTTTAAATTGTCTGTTGATTGGTAATTTAACCGGTTGCTTCCTTCTTACAGGGAAATATGTTGAACATAAGAATGCAATTTGCTGGTTGTAATACTGCAATGCAAGCACAAGAAATTTAACCGGTTGCTTCCTTTTTCTTTTGTTTGTGAAATTTATCGCTGAACTTTTTGTTTCCTAATATCTAATCGAGCAAAGGTTTGGAGCTTTGCGGTGTCCCTACTTTCTATCCTTTTTGTGATTACCCTTCCCTAAATTGGCATCTAGAGAAAAGTAATTTCCCAGAGAAATTGCATAAGAGGTCGTAGTAGCATATCCCTCTTCTGGTTTATGTGCATCGACTTTATTTTGGTAATCTTGTTGTGTTTTCTAAATCTAGTTCTGTAAATGCATTGAGATCTTTGTGATGTTTCAACATATTGTTTCTCTCTGCAAAATCAACACTTGGCTTTTGGTCTCTGTTGACCTGAAGCATTTATGTTTCTGCTCCTGCGCCTTGAGGAAAGTCTCAAATTGTGCAAGATGAATTAGCTGAAGGTATCAAGGCCTTAGCATTGGAGCTTTCGTAAATTTGAGGACAAGTTTACGCAACACATTACAAGTGGAGAGGTGGGAATTTGTATGTGAATCTTGAGTTTGTTTATGCATGCATATACTTTGCATGTATTATAATAGCAATATAGTACATATTATGCTACATTTTTAGGCTACATATGTGGAGAAACTCTCAAGAAGAACAAGATGAAAATTGAGTTCTGAAATTTGTTGTCATTTTTGATATTTAATGCTTTACATTGTCTTGAAATTGAAGTTTCATACGGTTTTCCTTAATCGTGATATTTTGTTTGTAATTTTTTCTGTTGCACTCGGTGTTGGAATGGAGTTGTTTATGTGGATTTTTGCAGTGTTGTTGATATATTTAAGTGGCAAATAAGTATATTTATAAAAATTATGAAAATTTTAACATTGTGGCTATTTGATCTTCTTGATGAATTATATGTTAAGGGACATATTCATTTTTCTTTAATTGGTGGAGAATGTAGTATGATTATTATAATTCGTTGGTGAAATTATATTTTGTAATGAGATATAATTATGGGATGTTCTTTGCTTCTATGGATATAATTGTTATCGCGACATGATGTTGTTCTTTAATACGTTCTCACATGTGCACTCATAGATTTCATTTCCTTTTTGTCAATGCATGGCACATTTCTACATTTGTCTGAGGAATAAACATTATGTAACATAATGATGCCTAGTTAAAAGGATTGGTTTAAGAGTATGAATTTTGATTTGTGGTTTTGTATTATGTCATGTGATAGATTGCATGGTCATTTCTGTTAAATGTGATTGGTGGAAAACGTAATATGATGATTATCGTTCATTACGATGAATTGTACTATGTCATGAGATGTATAGTTATGGGGTGTTGTTTCCGTAACTAGTCATATTTGCAATTGGATTGGATTGAATTTATAACATTTAGTGCTTTTTCTTTTCTTGTCACAGTGACGCATCCACCACCACATAGCCAAGCATCCACAGATTGTAGACATACTTTGGAATCAAATGGCCGCTTGATTCTTGTTGTCAAGGTCTTAAAATAGCCTTTTGCCTATTTACTTTTAGAATGTTGTGGGAATTATGTGTACATTTTTATTTTGTGGGTTGTAAGATGTTTGGATAATGTTTTATTCTCATGGTTCAACTAGGATATTTAACTTTTATTTTCTTGTATGCTAGGAAAGTCAAATGTTTTCTTTTGCAATGCACAAGTTTATCTTTCTTGCCTTTCTTCATATGGGTTTTGAATGTTGAATGATTAGTAAGATTGTTTTCATTACATTTTCGATGTCGATGATGTTTGTATTAAAATGATAAATAATGTCACGATCAATACATTGATGTTATTGGTGATAAAATATTGAAATATACAATATTATAGCTTGGTTAAGATTGTCACTAATAATGCTATTTAGTGACAAATTTATTTCATCACTAATTTCATTTGCGAAAAATTTTTAGTGATGAGATTGTTTCATCACTAATGCAACGGACGTCAAATTTTTCCGTCACAAAATTGTATTGGCCAACAAATTGTTGTGACAAACATAAAGTCGTCACTAACCATTTAGTGACGACAAAATATATCGTCACTAATTCGGCACAGAAAGAGTTGACCAAGGTTCTTTTTAGTGACGACTTTTTTTTCCGTCACTAAACTGTCACAATGTTCAATCGACGAAATAGTTTGATGCGAAAATTTTTCGTCACTAAATTTCGTCACTAAACGTGCTCAATTAGTGACGATTCTTAACTTTTAGTGACGACTTTTTCCCCTTTTTGTGACGACTTTTTTCCGTCACTAATTTTCGTCACATCTTCAAGTTGTCACTAACGCCATTCATTTAGTGACGACTTTTTGTTTCGGTCACTAAAACCCTTTAGTGACGGAGCATTAGTGACGACCTAGTGACGAACCATTTTTTCACTAATTGATTTTAATGAAAAAGCGACTTTTAGTGACGATATTCCATCGTCACTAAAGCCCATTTTTCTTGTAGTGACCCAACTTCTATGGCACACACAACTAGTTCTGATTATGGACTCATAGGGTTAAAGTATAACAATTCACACTATAGATACTCTTATGATCTCAAGTCCAAGATTACTTAGACTCTTGTCATGTAGAGATTATACCATTGGCACTCAAATAGTTAACCTCATGGAATCTCTACGCGAACCAATTTTGATAGCATGTGGTGGTGTTTCTCAATTTGTTCTCAAAATTATATCTTCCGCATCAGTACGCAATCTTTATGACTTAATAGTTTACGATAAATTATTTATTTAAAGATTATGCCTTTATGTTTATGTCATGAAATTTAAGATTTAACAATTACTATAGACGATCAGGTTTAGCTTGGAACTTCCATTTTTGCATTTTACTCAGAAATTAGAATTGACCTGTAAATTGACAAAGGCTATAGTTTTTAAAGGTCCCTGATCCTGGAGGAGGATCACAAAGTGCTTTGGATCCGAATGACTCTACACCTTCAACCGACACGACGATGAATATGTTGAATAAAACCAGCAAGTTGATGGTAAGTTATCCATTTAGTTTTTCAATCCTTAAATTACATGAACATATACTGGCGGGCGAAACAAGATGGGATTCTATCCATGGCTAGCGAAACAACATGGGAATCTATCCACGCAATAGGACCTTAACTTTTTCGTAATGAAAATAATATTTCATTAATGAGAAGAAATAGTCATTACCACTGAGTACAAAATATAAGTTGATAAAATAATAATTTTATCATTCTAGAAAAAATTTACTTTTGATTTGATATAATTTTTTAAATTATAAAACATAACACAATTAATGCACAATTTAACAAATAATTTTATATTTTTATGGTCATTTTCTAATATAAGTTATACATTGTCAAATATTAGTAATAATAATACAACAATTTTACATAAAAATAGACTTTTTTTGGGGAACAAAGAAAATTTTTAAACTATACATTTTTTCCCAGACAAAAGGAGTAATACATATAGTTCATATAAATTTAAATAAGACTTAACTGTGTAAAGTGTAAAAAAACTCCAAGGAGTATTGTATTATGAACTTAACTAAATAGTATGATGTGCTTGAATTATGAGGTTAAGAGTTAATTAATGATAATGTAACAGCTATTGCACGTCACAAATTGCACATTGTGACAGCTCAGATATTATGAATCACAAAATTAATACTTCCTACATCTAAAAATCATTTTAGATAGATATAACTTTCTTTTAGTAACTAAATATTAGTAATGCATTAGATATATTATTAAATGTCTTTATTTTTATTCTTACTTTTAAATTTTTGTAATATATACTCATTATTAGTAAAGATACTATAATAATTTCATAAAAAGTAAACCCTTTTTAGAATAAAGATAATTTTTAAAAGTGAACTCCTTTTTAAAATAAGGAGTACAAAGGATGTTATATTGTCTAATTCTTTATGCTTTAAAATTAATAAAAGGAAATTATTTTTATACCCTCTTGATATAAACATAATTTGCTGATTTATGTTTGAGTTTCACCATGGAATACTCTTTTATAAGGGGAAAAAATCTCATTGTGGTAACAACTTAGATAATAGAAGGGAATATATGGGAACTGTTTAAACCATAAAATATAGGTTAAATTACATTTACCTCCTCGAGGTTTGGACAAATTACCAATCGAACCCGAATTTGGGTGAAACTACCAATACTCTCTGAATCATAAAACGTTTAACATTTACCCCACGACTCCGTGATGAATAGTAACGGAACAGTAAAAATTTTCACTTTTGGACAAAAATACCCTTCATATTCAAGTTATTAATTTGTACAAAAAATATTTATAATCGATATTTACCTAAGAAATAAAAGAAAAATTATAAATATTCATTTGTATCAATTTTTTTGAAAAGTAGAAGGTTGAGTTGTATTAAAATTTTTGAATTAATTGAAGCAAGAAAAAGCAAATTTATCAACGAATAAAGAAAGTATGGTATGTATGAAAAAAGAAATATATGTTTTTTTATTTTTCTTGGTTTGGTGGATTTGACTATTAAATAAATTTTCTATTTTTGCTTTTATTTTTAGTGTAAATGTCGTTATAAGTATTTTTATACAAATTAATAACTGAGTATGAAGGGTATTTTTGTCCAAAAGTGAAAATTTTTCTTGTTTCACTACTATTCATCACGGAGTCGTGGGTCGGAGTAAATGTTAAACGCGTTTTATGATTCAGAGATATTGGTAGTTTCACCAAAATTGGATTCGATTGATAATTTGCCCAAACCTCGAGGAGGTAAATGTAATTTGCCCTAAAATATATATTCCTTTGGCCTCAAAAAAATTATTTTCAAAACCTTTGTTTACTTAAAAATAAGAGCCGCTTTTAAATATATTTCATATATTATTATTACTAATAATGATAATATATGATCTAAAATTAAAAGTACCATACATCTAATAGTATATTAAATATGTTGTATTTAAAAATTAAAGAAAATGTTATAAACTTTTTTTTTGTAGGGAATGAAAGCCGAATTATATACCGGTAACAATTTTCAAATTGAACTTGTAAAATAAAAATTGAAATTAAAGAGGTATTATGATCATTGGCGGTTTACATCCCCAACCTATTTGATTTCATTATTTTACTTTTTCTTTTTTTTTTTTCACTTGTTAGGAAAATGTATATGATGAATCAACTAAACGTTTTTTTTTTTGACAAGCCAACAAGGCAAATTATTTTATTAGAAAATAAGAGTAGATAATACAGGAAAATGAATAAATTTTTTTAAAAATAAAAAAGCAAGGCTAGGCCAGATACTACTCACCTACCCAGAACTATACTTATTATTCAATAACTGCCAACAAATTCTCTACTCTGGAGACACCAGATTTTGCCAACCTGTCGGCAACACTATTATTCTCCCTTGGGACATGCTGACACTCCCATTGCTTGATTTTCTCCTTCAATAACTCTATATGATTCGAGACATTTTTGAGATGCCAGGGGGCTTTTTCAAGGTACAATAACCAGTTGATAGCATTAGTAGAGTCACTCTCTATTACAAGCACATGAGAGCTTTTCCACACAGACTCTGAGAACACTCGGAAGGCCTCACGAATTGCATAGAATTCAGCCTGGTTTGAATCAAGAATTCCAACATGATTGGAGAACACGGCCTTTGTTCTACCCTGATCATCCCTAAGAATACCTCCGATCCCAGCCATGCCTAGTTTTCCAATAGCAGAACCATCCACATTAAACTTCATTCTACCCGGTTGAGGACGAGACCAAGAGACATTTGCTTTCTTACACTTATGAGCTTGCCTCACTCTTGCATTAGTCGGCTGAAGAAATATATCAGAAATGGATGTTGATGAGGAAGGCCACTTTGCTTTGAACCAAGTTGCAAACCTAATGAAAATCAAATCCATGAGTTGTGATAGCTCGAAACTTTTGTTGTTGAAAGTGACCTGGTTGCGACATAGCCAGATTGACCAGACAATGGCATAAAACAGCAAAATCCAAGGCTGCCTCCCATTGGAATCTGGGAAGGAGTGTTGCCAGCTATCAAGGAAGGTGGACGGATTCCCAGGGCAGGTCCATGAAATTCCCCAAAATTCCAAACATCTTGTCCACACCAACCAGCTACACCTGCAATTAAAAAACAAATGCTGGACAGATTCCAGCTCAGAGTTGCAAAAAGGACAGACAGCTAGCTCGGCTCTAATGATACCCCTTCTGAGCAAACAGCTTCTAACAGGAAGTTTTTGTTGGATTAGCTACCAGACAAAGACTTCCACTTTAGGTGGAGCAAACCCATTCCACACTAATTTCCAAATTGCACTCCCTTGTCTCCGGGGTAGCAACACAGCTTTACAGAAAGAGGAGGTGGAATAAGTACCGCTCGGGACCCAACGCCAAATGATCCGGTCATCGAAAGAGCGACTAGGGTATTGTCCTTGTAGAGTAATCAAAAAACTTTCCCACTGCTGATTTTCCCAATCCAGAGTATTTCTACGGAGCTCGATCTTCCGCACCATTGACCGTCTATCCAGTTACCAAATTCGGCCACACAACCATCTTTGTTAACAGACAATGCAAAAATACGAGGAAAGCATATTTTTAAGATCATACCTTCAATCCACTCATCGTACCAGAAGACAATGTTGTCTCCTTTCCCGAGCAAGGTCCTCATTCCTGATGAAATAGCATCATAGAGCTTATCAGAAGAATTAAGAGGTGCAGTGATAGCTTTCCAAGAATTTGAGACTAATCTGTTGTTGCGCGGTAGAGGGAGTAGACGATTCTTATCCAGGCCGTATTTTTCCACCATGAAGCTCCTCCATAGCGAATTCACCTCGTTGCCAAACCTCCATAGCCATTTTGACAATAAAGCAGAATTTTTTAAATGAAAATCAATCATACCCAAGCCCCCAAGCCACTTAGGGGCATTGACTGTATGCCAGTCCACATAATGCAATCTGCGGTGGTGATCCGAACTGCCCCAAAGGAATCTTCGTATCAATTTGTCCATGTCATTTTTGACTCCACACGGGAGCTTGAAAACAGACAGGTAAAAGATCGGTAAACTTGACAAAACAGAATTGATTAAGGCCACTCTACCACCCATCGAAAGGTACCTGGTTTGCCTGCCGGCAAGCTTTGCTCTCATTTTCTCCAATACAGGTCTCAGTTCTTTCACTGGGAATTGGCTCTAAAGGGAGGCCAAGATATTTAACCGGAAGGGCTTCAACCTTACAGGATAGGTCTTCGGCCCATGCATTTAAGATTCCTGGCTCCACCCCAACACCAATCAAACTGCTTTTATTAAAGTTAATCTTTAAACCCGAACATACCTCAAAGCATTTTAGAATTCTTTTCACATTCAGAACACCCTCTAGTTCAGGTTTGATGAAGACAAGAGTGTCGTCGGCATATTGAAGGTGTGCTAATCTGAAGTTTCCTTGGCCAATTCGTAGCCCCTCAAACAACCCAGTGGACTCTCCTTTTTGCATAAGAACACTAAATGCTTCAGCCAAGATATTAAACAACATTGGTGAGAGAGGGCATCCCTGACGAAGACCCTTTTTGATACCAAACTGCTTCGAAGGAGAACCGTTTATCAAGATAGACATTGATACCGAGGCCAAACAGAAGTGGATCCAACTTCTCCACTTTCTTCCGAAATTCATCTTCAGCATAACAAAATCCAAGAAATCCCAATCAACATTATCAAATGCTTTTTCAAAGTCCACCTTCATCAAAATACCACTTCCGTTATTCCTTCTTAGATAGTCATGACTTATTAGCAATTAAAAAGCAATCGGACAATTATGCTTTTTAGGAATGCAACCGATTATTCCCGATCACCTCATGAATCACACTTTTCAACCGAGTTGCTAAGCATTTGGCGAATTTTGTAGATGCTCCCCACCAAACCGATAGGCCTATAGTCCTTTAAATGAACAGGTTGTCCATTTTTGGCACCAAGGTGATAAAGGAAGCATTAACACCTTTGTCAAAAGTTTGCACTCAAAGAAGCCTTCTAAAAAGACATCATGTCGGCTTTGATAGATTCCAGTGGTGCTTGAAGAAATTCATGTTAAAACCATCCGGCCCCGAGCCTTGTTCCCATCACTGCTGTTTGATTGCATCCCAAACTTGATTTGAGAAAGGAACTTCTAGACTATCCCTTTGAGCTTCAAATACTTTTAAAGTGACACTGTAATTCGAGACACCAATGGCGAGACCTTATTGTAGAGGCTAGCATAATACTTAGCCACGCATCTTTCAACTCCTTTGGTTGCGACACTCTCATTCCTTCGATAACCTGACATCGATAAGGTTTACCCTTCTTCGTGAAGATGCTAGCATATGGAAGTACACGGTGTTCTGTCCCGCCCCGAAGCCACTTACATCCGACTTCGCATCCATGCTCTTTCTTACGCCTATACAAACTCCATAGTGAGCCCTCTTGTTTGCCAACTCAATTCTTTTGTCATTCGAACCGATTAGCAATGTCCAACTTATCCGATCTATCAATCTCCTCTTCCAATCCTTGGATATAATTAGGGTCTCGCCATTCTGGAGCCTCCATCGCTTGATGAGAGGTTTTAGCCTTTTAACCTTAGCCAAATACCGCCTTATTGTTGGATTGAGGCACAGTACCATTCCATTCATTGCGTATCAACATATTAAAACTTTTATTATCAAGCGGTGGTTGAAAAACTTAAAGGTCTCGGCCCCCAATTAATCTCCTCAGTGTTCACGAATATGGGATGGTGATCAGACAAAGACCGTGGTAGTACACGTTGGACCAAGGAGGGAAATTTTACAAGAAAGTCACTTGATAGCAAAAATCTATCCAATCTACTTCTAGCGAGAGTAGACCGGTTATTAGTCCAAGTGAATTGCCCGCCTATCATGGGCAAGTCTACGATTCTGATTATCAATAAAATCATTAAAGTCATTCATGGCGTAAAGATTACTGTGTGCGCTTCTTTCATCCGAGACCGAGTAACATTAAAATCACCTCCAAAACACCACGGTAATTGCCGGTCGCTCTGTTAATTAGCTCGGTCGAGTGCTCTCCTTTCAATGTCACAGTTCGGGGCGTATACATTACAGAAAGCACACTCAAAGTGGGATCCCAACAGTTTTCCACGAAGCAGTATGTATCGCTGCTCTATCACAACCTCAGCACAATGAAAAAATTCTTCATTCCAAACTGAAATTAGACCACCAAAGACTCCCAAAGAAGGGTCCACTCAAAGCTAATGTTATACCCTCTCCAAATAGAATCACCACACGGGTATCAAACTGCTCTAATTTAGATTCTTGAAAAAACCCAACCCAAATTTATGTCTTAACACAAGCTTTCTAACAGCCCTCCTTTTCTCCTTGCCCTAAACCCCTTACATTCCATGAAAGAATCTTCATTATCTCCAAAACTTTAAACACTTGACAGAGAAAATAGGAAGAAAAGCTTAGAGCTATTCTGTACGTGGACCCCTCATCTCTTTCTCCAGTCTAACAAAATGATCTACCATTGCTTCACGATTTAATTTAAAAACAATACCCAATTGAGAACTCACCTCGCAAGTTGATATAGCCTCCTTGAGAATTTTATTGTGGAAGGCAATATCCTCATCTGAAAGAATGAAGTCCTCTAGATTGACTGGTTTACTGGACTTGTCGGCTCAAGCTAAGATTCGGAATTCCCACCACCAATTCATCTAAAGGGACCAACTTGAGGGCCTTTTAGGCGTTTGGGCTAAGAGTCCATTCCCGACCTTGAAGCCGGTGGATTGGGAAATCCATAGCCACCCATCCTCACAAGGCCCATTCGCGCACCACTGAAAGCCCCATTAGTTCAAACTCTACATCACCCGATCCATTTAGCAAATTTTCAGGTGGACCCATTTCTTCCACATAATCCCTATGGCCATAATTGCTCTCTTTGGAACCTTCCTGCTGTATTGAGTGGCCCGATTGGAGCCTCATATCTTCCAGCCCAACGCTGTGCTTGCCTGACCCAGAGAGTCTAGTTGCTCCAGAATCTGCATTTGCTCCTACAGCTTCTGATTTCCTTGGCGAAGTGGTTAAAGCACACTCCTGTAACCACTGCTTCTCGCTTCCTGCCTGTACAAATATGTCAATATTTCCTGCAAGCTCCAGAGGAGTAAGACCACTGTCCAACCTGTTTGACACACCATCTACTTCATTCCACTCTCCTAGGCATTGTACCTGCATCGCTTCTTCAGCTACCCTCATTGCAAATGTCAGAGTCCCATTCGGCGCTAAGTCATCTACCCCCGCTTGCTCCAGGAGAGTAAGGCCAATCCTTTTTGTCTTGGATTACACTTGAGACCATTGGATATTACCCAACCGAATTCATCGAGTTGCGGCTTTACTTTTCTACCATTTTCATCTTCTCCAAGTCGCTCCAAAAGGTAAGATCTTTCACCTCTTGGATTTGATTATCCCTAGGACCAATGGATAGCATCTTCTCGATCTCATCCTGCAACGGAGGCGAAATCGACAAGCCGTCCCTCTTCAAGAGAATCAGAACCAACTCGTCCTCGTAAGCCCGATCCTCCTCAACACCGCTATTGAGCTTCTTAACTTTGGATGACTGATCTCCAACTGGATGGACTACCTCTCTATATAGCCTGCCGTCCCTCAGAGACCCCCTTTTAATCACACGAGGATTTCTGTAGAATGGTTTTCCCGGACCTAAAGCCCTCTCTTTGAACTGAGCTCCCCACGCTTCTTTAATGTATACAGTAATACCATCAATCCTTCTCCGGTTCGAACTGACGCCCTTCTCATCTCCTTTTCGATCGTAGCGGATGAATGCATAGGTCCTTGTCCCTTTGTAGAGCTTTTGAATGTAAACATCTTTGATCGCTCCAAATGAATCAAAATGTCCTTCAATGCTTCTTTCGACACTCTCAAGCTCAGTTCTTGACAAAAATGGAAAAAGGCGGATCTCCTTGATCGCCATTCATGCCATTGTTGCTTGCTATCCCGATCATAACCATGTGCCCGAATCCATGTGACTTCCAAACCATTATTCTTTCGACACTCTCAATTTGAGCGGTGGCCAAAAAATTTCAGAGATAGCTAAAAATGCCTCTAAAAATTTTATAGATCTATAAATTTCTGGAGAAGGAAGTGGTTTAGTGACGGATATAGTGGTGGTTTCTGGGTTCCGTGGGCTTGCTTGGGTCGTCGAAAATGGAAGTTGGTTCTTCTTGCTTACTCTACGAGTAAGTGGCTTGAAGGAGGTGGAGGTGGCGGGTGGCGGATGTAGCAGAATAGTGGTGATGTCCGGTTTTGGTTTGATTTTTGGTTTTGTTGATTGTTTGAAAAGGTAAGATTCGATCAAGAAAAGGAAGATAGATCTATCCATACCTTCCAAGTGGTGAGGAGGGTTAATGGTGACTCGAGGCGTGCAATCATGAAGGATCGCTAGCTCGGAAATAATCCGCCGGTGATGGGTCGTTTCAATTCCTCACGGACGCCGGGCCCAAAGTTCTCAATTGTCCGCCGAGCTTCGGATTTGCGTCACAAGATGCGGATGATCTGGAACCGCCGCGAGTGAAGATGATTGACGGTCGAGGAAGTTGGGTGCGAAGAGTAGCGGCCAGTGGTGGCGGATCTGCCGATCTAGGAGGAGGAAGAGTTGGTGGTGGTTCCGGACACGGTGGAGGTTTGGAGGTGGATTTGGTGGTGGTGTAGGAGGTGGGGCGGTGGAGGTGTTGGAGGTGGTGGAGGATTTGGAGATGGTGGTGGTTTCGGAGGCGTAGGAGGTGGATCTGCCGATCTAGGAGGAGGCAAAAAAGCAGTGAAGTTCTTTGCCGCAGCTTGTTGAATCGGCCGACGGTAAGGTTCGTTGTGGGGGCGATTAGCTTTAAGGACGGAAATAGAAGAGATTGCCCACTCATGCCGTGTTCCTGTTTCCAGCGTTAAGGTTCCGCCGATGACGCGTTTGATTTTCCGGTGGTAAAACTCTGCTGTTGCGCCCCAATCAACTAAACGCTTAATTCTATTGGAAGGTCACAACTCAAAAACTAGCACCAAAAACTTTGTGCCAAATAATTCTATGACTCCAAGGAGATCATCATCAGTCATTGGTATGTAATTTCATTTGCTTAGTTTACTAACCTTTTATTAAAACATTTCTTGTTCATCTATTGTAATGATTCCTAAGATTGGTCAAGAACAAAAATAAGAACAAAGAATAAATCGAGACAAACAAGTTAACGTGGTTTGACTCGACAACTCAAGCCTACGTCCACAACAAAGATGATGATAATATTAATAACAAACACGGAGATTAGAAGGATTTCCAAACCCTTACAAACACCCCACCTCTCACAAAAGCACTTAGGGCCTGTTTGGTTGGCCAGGATTCTGGCTTGGAAAGTAATTAAATTCCTTAAAATTAAAATCTTGCATTTGGTTGGTTTTTTATTTTATTAGGAAAGTAAAATGATTCCTAAAGATGAGGAAAGTGGTTGGAACTTTCCTGGATTTAGAATCCCTATTAAATCTAGTTATTCTGATTACTTGCCAACGGAATTTAATTGAAAAGATACGCGTTTGTTTTTAACCGTTTTTATCCCTATCCTATTCTATCCTTTCTTTTTATTCAACCATCCTCAATTATACTCTCATCTTCTCTCTTCGTTAGATTCATCCAACTATCCCCTCCTTTCTTCTTCTCTTCTCTCTTCTCCTCTCTTAAAATATTTCTACGTAGATTCATGGTTTTTGTGTTAAAATTTCTTTCTATCTAAGGTTTTGTTATCATCAGGTAAGTTTTTTCTATATATTAATATCTATTTTGGTATTATATATTGTCTTTTTGATACATGATCATAAAGCATTGATTATGTTTTTTTTTATTATATTTTTCCAGAAGAAGAAAAGAAGATTTTCTTTTCACTTTGTAAAGATATTTCTTGTAGTGCAAATTCAAATTGAAGGTTGAGAGCAACTCCAAGTTAGCTATTGCATTCTCAATCATCAACAAATGCTTTACACCTATTACGGACAAAAGAAGTAACATTAATCGATCGAAGTGTCTACTACGCTTGTTGGTACGTAAACTCTCTTGAATTTTGTTACTTTTATTGACTATGTTAAGAAAAATGAGCAGTTTTTTCAACCATGGAAGGTGTCAACTACTGATTTTTTTCTCCTTCCTTCTTTTTGAATGTTTGGGAGAAAAACAATAATATGTTCTCAAATTGATGTTATGGTGAAGTCCAAACTTTTTTGGATTAATTGAAGCTGGTTGCTCGTGATAAATTTTATAATTTATACTGATATATATTATAAATATCAACTTTTATTTTAATTAGTTTTAATATTAAGTTTTTTTATTTTTATTATCAACCTAATATTTTACATTTTTTTAACATTAACATCTATTATAATAAAAATAATACAAATTACAAATTTTATAATAAGTATGTAATATAAAATGACACATAAAGTCTAATAAAAATTCTTTCTGAATAAAAAACTTCCAAAGAAAAGTCTCTGCTTTGAAATGTCACTATTTTATGTCCATCGCTACAGAATAATCGAATTGATTACCGTAGTCAAACAAAACAAACCAAAAAAAAAAGAAGGGAGAATTTGAGACAAACTCTATCCGTGTACGTTTCTATTCAATGACGTTACATTATCCAATTCTAAAAGTCACATTTTCATTTTCTATTGAAATCCTTTTTACTATGTTTTTGTGGACATTACAAGCTGCCAAAAATGGCATTTCATTTACTGTTCAAATCTTTTTCACCATGTCTAAGCTGTCCAAAATAAATTTGGACTATTTAGGATGGTTGAGGCACAAACAACTCTTCCACTATGTATTGTATTTTGGATCTTAATGCGTTTTTGTAGCGGCTGGTCTTATCTCAATGATTACTTTTAAATTTTTTTTAATATTTTTCTTTTCGTCATTCAATTTCTTTTTTTAATTATGATTACAACTCATAATTATCTTATAAAAGTTTCAAATTGTTTAATCTAATTAATGTTGTTTTATTTTATTATTCATAATTATCTTAAAAAATTTTGAAACTCTTGATAACAACTCATAAATCTAAATTCAACTTCAAATTTATCATTAAATCTAGTCCCAGAAATTTATCATCCCTCCCTCTCTCTTGGTTAAGAAAAAATAGAAATTTCACCCCACATCATATGTTATAAAAAGATAGCAGTGAATAATTTAAAATAGATAAGAATCCTTATCCTTAAATCCCAAAAAAAAAAAGAGAAGATAACTTCTAATAATTTACAATTAAAATTTAGATTTAGATTTAGATTTAGATGAGATTACATGTACATTGTAATTGAGATTTTGTACGTTGCTGTTTCCCAAATTTCCACGCTAATATGAGTGAGCACACATAATTTGGAGTTAACAAAAGATTTTGAAAGAACCCATATGGAATCTGTGCCCATCACCACTATTTTATATTTTTACAAAACATACCATAATAGGAAGATAATTATTGCACTAGGGGAAGATAATTAATGCTCTTCTTTGTTTCGATCCATGTGATTTAATAAGTATAGAGAATGATGTTTTGCTCATTTTGTTGAGAAGGATAGAAATCCATCGTATGCATTGAAAGGGAACCTTTGTTTTGGCCTAGTTATAATAGAACCCAATTTAGAGAATCTGGTACATCTGCAAAATGAAACATCAATGTATAATATGATGAAGACAAACACGTAGAAATTGAAAAAATGGGAAGGAAAGGATTGTATCCATATCCATTGCTGTTTCATAGCTTCCACATGTTGCATAAATCGGTCTCAAAACGACGAGTGCAGAAGTCTCTAGCGAAGCATCCCTTGTCTCCATTTTTTATGGTTATTGGTTTGTTTCAATTATACCTTTAGAATAAGAGTGTATATGTATATATCCTTCAATTCAATCATACTACTTTTAGAACAAAAAAAAAAACACTTGACAGTTAGAAAATATCATCTTTATTATAACTTTAAAAATTTATTAAACTTATTTTATTAAATATTTATTAAAATTTAAAATTATTATGATATGTCCTACATCAATATAAACTGATTTTACATAGAAAATTGTCCTATAAATCTTCACGGTTAATAGTGTTACTTCACAAACATAGGAAAATTTTCCTATAAATCTTCATGGTTTATTATGAATGAGTCAAAAGATTTATTTTTTTAATGTAATTTACTAATAACAATTATCAATTTTGACTAATGAATCTATACAAGATTGGATTATTTAATAGTGCATGTTTTCATATGACACATGTAGTACAAATCAGAGAGGATTATATTATTTTTAATATTTTTTTGTTATTTGGATTAATTTATAGGTGAAGTATTTGAAGAATGGCTCGATTGGATTTAAACACAAGGAGAAAGTTTTTATATCTTATGATTCATAAGCAAAGGCAGCGGTTCAACGTATTAAGAAGTATATTAAATATAGTTTATTTTATTATAACACATTATTATCGAATTTATTATCTGAAAGCTCCATACTCAGTTAATGAATATGATCGATCACGATATATTCACAAGTTAATATATGCTAGTGATGTAACATGTTATGATGAATTACGCATGGATAGGTACACTTTTAGAAGATTAGTTATAATGCTTCGTACCATAGGGCGACTAAAAGATACAAGAAATACGACAGTAGATGAACAAGTCACTATGTTTTTACATATACTTGCACATCATGAAAAAATCATACAATAAAAATAAATTTCTTACGATCAGGAGAAATCGTTAGTAGAAATTTCAACAAAGTACTTAATGCAGTTATTAGACTTCAAGGTGAGTTGTTAAGAACTCCTGTGCCAGTTCCTAAGGATTCCACTGACCAGAAATGGAAATGGTTTAAGGTAAATTACAATTACACTATATAAATATATTTTAAATTTTATAGCAAATATTAATTATACTTAATTTGACAGAATTGGATAGGAGCTCTGGACGGTACTTATATTAAAGTGAAGGTACCTGAAATTGATAAGCCAAAATATCGAAATAAAAAGGGTGATATTGCTACAAATGTTTTAGGAGTATATTCACAAGACTTGCAATTCATTTATGCACTTCCTGGTTGGGAAGGTTCAGCTGCAGATGGTAGAGTCCTACGAGATGCTTTGAGTAGGAAAAATAGATTCCAATATATGATGGTAAGCAAAAAAATTAATTTTAAGATCATAATTAAAAAATTTTGTCAATAATAAAAATGACTAATAATATATTATTTTAATGATATATATATTTTTATTTTTAGGATATTACTAGCTTGTGGATGCGGGATACACCAACGGTAAAGGATTTCTCGCACCATTTAGAGGTCAAAGATATCATCTTAGTGAATGGAGGACTGGACAACAACCAACTAACCGAGGAATTTTTTAATATGAAGCATTCATTGGCTAGAAATGTTATTGAAAGATGTTTTGGAATGTTGAAAATACGTTGGGACATAATTAGAAATACTAATTTTTATCCAATTAAACTTCAAGGTAGGATTATAATGGCATGTTGTCTTCTTCAAAACCCTCGTGAATTGCAAGTGTACAATATCAACAAGTAATATAGTAGTAAATAGAGTATCGTTCCCACGAGGATTGATTTTAATTTTACCAATTACGTACCAAATTGACTAATTTGAAAACAAGCTAGCCAATTAAATTACTTTCTTGTAATTTTAACTAAGCTTATCAAAGAATGAAAATTTTATAACAATAAACAAATACTAGAAATTTACCAAATTAACAAAGATGTTAGAGATTTTGATTTCACTTAATCAATCCTAATTAATTCTCTTGACTTGTCATGCAATTAACTTAAATTCCAAATTATGATGGTGAAATTTCCTAATGTAAATTAATAGCGACATCGGTCTAATAACCCTATTTAGATTAAAATCAACTCACACTTGGTCTAGGTGAATTTAGATTTCTAAATGCATTAAGAATTATGGAAATTCCAGTTCAATCTAAGTAGCCATGACTTAGTTCTACTACCGAAACCACATGAACAACCTCGATTATTACGGTCTAAATTGACTTCATGGTTTAATATCACCTGAGCACATGGATGTTATCTCCTCTCGGTATCAAACTAGCATCAACAATCAATTAAGTGGTGATCAATCACCTAAAAGCATTAAGAACATGATATTAAACTCATAATTGAAATATAAATTGCATGAACAAGTCTTAAAATTAATTATTCATGATTAAGATCCATCTAATCTCTAACAAAAGAAATTAGAACATAATGAAGTTTAAACTAACAACAAAAATAAAAGTAGAGATAATTAACTTTAAAACAAATTCTCAAATTTAAAGTAGACACTGTGTTATAAATATAAAAACTCTCAAGTACTTAATACTTGAAAATAAAACACAATTATAAATTCTTAACAAAACACAAGAAATAATACTACTAAAATTGTTAAAATTAACTAAACAAAAACAAGGAAAGAAAAATAAAATAACTAAATTAAACTAAACTAAACAAAACAATAAAAGACAAAACCCATAAATGAAGACTTGAAGACCAAGCAAATAATGAATTCTGCATGCTTTTCTTTTCTTCACACCCGAAGCTTCATTAGAGATCAAAACAAACTATTGTTTTGATTCTTTGTGAGTCAATCTTGGTGGCTGCAAAATTTAGACTCATTAACTAACTAAACAAGAAGAAAGAAATGATGAAAACTTGACTGGAAAAACATAAGGAACAACATGAAAACAACTAAAATTATGCAGCAAAATGGTACTTCAAAACCCGTAAGCATGCAACTGAAATTCTGAACAAGTTCATTGAAAACATTCGACTGGAATTTGATGAAGACAACCCATGAGCAGCTGCTGGAAATTGCTGAAGAAATCCGAGAATAAGAAGACAAATTTGATGAAGAAAAACCGTGAGCATGCAGCTGGAAAAACCAAGAGGAAACTGAACAAAACCGAGACAAGAAATTAAGTAGAAAAGCTGGCAGAAAAACCGTGAGAAACAAGAAGAAGAAAGCAACAAACTGTGGCTGTAATTTTTCTAAGAAAACCGTGAGAAACTACAACAAAGTTTAGACAAAAACTGAGAAGAAGATGACCGAAGTTCTGAAGATAAAACCAACACAAGAAGCTGAAAAATTATACCAAACTACAACGAAGAACAAGAAACTTGCTGCTGTATTTTTCTAAACTAATGAAAGCAAGCACGGCTGCTACTAAATTTAACTAAAGAAAGAAACTAAAAACTGAATAGATGTGCTACTACAAAGAAGAGAAAAACAGAAAAATAGAAGAGTGGGTTTGCTAAAAATCTGCTATGAAGAAAACTAAACTACAGCTAAGGAAAAGAAGAAGAAAAAAATATGGAACTCTATGGATGCTCCCTTGCTGCTCTCGGTTGTGTCCTTTTTATAGAGCAAAAGATTGGTTGTAAATTTCTACATTGTACAAATCTAAATTCTTCTTTGGTTTGCTCTCTTTGTCTTCAACTTGTTGCCCGAATTGGTTTTTACCAAACTTCTTTCTTTTTGCTCGGCTGCTTCCTTCTTGTTCAACTTGTTGTCCGAATTGCTTTTTAACCAAACTTAGTTTGGTTTCCTCTTTTGTTTGTTGTGGGTAGTTGGCTAATTTTTTTCCATGCATCTAGAAGTTTTCTTCTTTGTACAACTTTGTTTACTTTTCTTGTCTTTCTCTCGGTTATGTTACCAATTTGCAGAATGCTATTTTTTCTTCTTCCTTGTATTTCTTATTTTTGTAGCATTCTTGGAGCCTTTTCTTTTTTCTTTTCCTCGGCTGTGTTACCTTCTTTTTTTTAGCTGAAATGAGCTCTCAAATTGTAGCATCTCATTGGCTTTTGAAAATGACAAAATCATTAGTTAGTCCTTTGATCTTCAAATTAGAAGAAAAATTCAAGATTAAGCTCAAAAGTTCTAATAATATTAGAAAACTTAGAAATCATGAAATCAAAGGATAATTTGGCCAAAATATGTAAAAACAAAGTAAAACACAAGCCAAATTCTAACCAAAATTAACAAGAAAACTCTATATAAAATAGAGTTATCAAAACCATATAAGATTAAATATGCCAATTGATCCTATGGAGGCCTGTTTAGATGATGTGCCTGAAGGTGTGGAAGAACCAATTGACTTGGATGGTGAAGCTATCACTAGCATTGAACCAACACAAGAATGGACAAATTGGAGACAAACTTTAGCTAATCAAATGTTTAACCAATGGATGCAAAATAGGAATGCTCACTGACAAATATTATAGTGTTTATATAAGTTTTTAAAACATTTATCTATAAATTTCAATCAATGTTAGTTGTGAATTAATTTTTATTTATTTGCTTTTGGTTCATTTCACATTGTGTTATTTCATTTAAATATTAATACTATTTGAATTATTATGTAGTTTATGTTTATTTTTTGTCACATATTTTATTTTTTTTGAATTTCTTGGTTAATTATAGATATGTCTCGTCGAGGTAAAGGAAGTAATCATGTATGGACTGTTGAAGAGGATGCAAAATTAGTAGAATCTATGCTTGAATTAAAATTAAGTGGAAATTTTCATGGTGAAAATGGGGTTGGATTAAAGAAAGGATATCAAAAAGAACTTGAAAGGATATTACAAGAGAAATTACCAGGTCATGGTCTTAAAGAAAAGCCACACATTGTCTCGTTGCAAATTGTTGAAAAAACAATATCATGCTATATATGATGTGCAAAATACTGGAGGTTTGAGTGGTTTTGGTTGGGATGATCAGAAAAAATGCGTGACAGCAAGTGCAGATGTATGGGATGAATATTTGAAGGTAAAGTTTAATACCATATTTGTTTATATTTTAGTTTTAACATTAATAATAATAAACTAATAAATGTTGTTATTTTTGCAGACACATCCTGATTGTACATTCATGAGAAACAAATCTTTTATTTATTATGATCAACTAGCAATAATTTGGGGAGAAGATAGAGCTACTGGAATTAATGCTGAAGCACCTGCAGATGTAATTGAAGAATTGAATAGAGAAGAAAATATTAATCAAAATGCTGAAGAATTTGATGAAGATGATGACAACTTTGAAACAGGAGTACCCAACTCTAGAGGTGAAGGTACTTCAAAAAAACCTGACATAAGCGAAGAAGAATCGATGGTTTGGTTTTAGGTTTGGAACATTTGACTAATGCTCTCACATCTCAAATGGAAAAATCGATGAGCAAATGATAAAATTTCTTTGAAAGCATTGCAAGTACTAGTCATCAAAGCATAGATAATCGCAAACTTAATGAGGAGCTACACAAGGTGGAAGTTTTATCACAACCACAAAAACAAAGAGCTGCTATGAAACTTGTCCGTGATCCAGATTTGTTGGATTATTTTTTTACTCTTAATGACGATGAAAAAGATATATTTCTTATTGAGCGTCTTGGTCCCAATTAGTTTGGAAATGAATTTTATTATTTTATTTTATTTTATTTCATAATTATCAAGAAGTTTTAGGATATTATTATTTTAGCAAATATTTTATTTTAAATTTGAATAATTTAGTTTGTATTAGAATTGTGAACTTTTTAAGATAATTATTATGGTTTTTTTTGGAGAAATATTTTTACTATTTAACTGTTTTGCTATGTCTTATTTTTAGTTATATGTAATATATATTTTCCATAATAGTATAAGTAAACAAAACAAATTAACTTATAAGGGTAGTTTAGGTAATAAAATGAAATACACATTACATTCCTTAGTTTAGTCAATAAATCCAAACAATGAAAAGAAAATCTTGATATTTTCCTCACAAACATTCTTATTTCTTCCAAAACATGAAAATAATCTGTTGGTATTCACTTTCCGTGTAATCATTTTCCTAGAAATCATATTCCTAAATAACTTTACTTTCCCGCGAACCAAACGAGCCCTTAAAGCTTTCTTTGAAAACTCTCTCAATTTCTCTCTATGAAAAGACCTCAACTACATCTATATTTATAGACAACAAGTAGAGAAACAATCCTAAACTGATAGAGATTCAATCTTAATCTCATTTAAATTAGTGTTACAAAACACAGAGGATTATATAAAGGTTCCAAATCCTAATTGAATTATGAAAATACCAAATTAGAATATTAGATAAAATTATCTAATCCCATTTCAATTTGGAAACAAGGCATAATCCAACAAATAACCACCTTGACTTGTTTCCTATCATAATGTTTTCATCCATCCAAACATTCCTATCTCAATCGCACACATTGACCAAATCCAAGGAATGCTTGAACTTTGTCAATGTAATGGACTTAGTCATCATATCTGCTAGATTATCTATAGTCCTAATCTTCTTTACTGAGATTAACCCTTGAGACAAAATTTCTCGAACAAAATAATATCTAACATTAATGTGTTTGGTTCTCTCATGGTACATTTGGTTTTTCATCAAGTGTATGGCACTTTGATTATCACAATAAAAAGTGTTTTGCTTTAACTCCATACTCAATTCGCCAACCAAACCATTCAACCAAATAGCTTCTTTCATAGCTTCTACCAAAGTCATGTACTCTGCTTGATTGTAGACAAAGCAACGATTGATTGTAACATAGCCTTCCAACCGATAGTACAATCGTAAAGTGTGACAATATAACTCACAAAGATCTTCTTTTGTCCAAGTCTCCTACATAATTTGAATCCACATAACCAACGAGTTCGTCGAGTCTACGATCTCGCTCATATACTAAGCCATTGTTTACTGATTCCTTTGAGATACCTTAAGATCCATTTCACGACTTCCAGTGATTTTTTCGAGGACAATGCATGAATCTACTCACAACACTTATTGCATATGAAAGATTTGGTCTAGTGCATATCATGGCATAAATAAGATTGCCAATTGTACAACCGTATGGAACATGAGACATACACTCCACCTCCTCCTCAGTACTAGGTGACATACTTGTTGAAAGTTTAAAATGTCCAGCAAGAGGTGTACCAACTGCCTTGGAGTTTTGCATTCCAAATTGCTGAAGAACATTCTCGATATAACTCTTCTGTGATAGATATAACTTCCCTGCATGTTGATCTCTTGTGATTTCCATTCCCAAAATCTTCTTCGCTGCACCCAAATCTTTTATTTCAAACTCACCTCTTAACTGAGATTTTAAAGTGTTGATTTCCAATATGTCTTTGGAGGCAATCAACATATCATCAACGATAACAACAAATACAATAAAGAACCACTAGAGAGTTTCTTACGATAAACACAACTATCAATTGTTTCTAGAAAATCCATTCCCAATCATGAAAGTGTCAATCGCTTGTACCATTGTCTAGGTGATTATTTTAAGCCATATAATGACTTTTTCAAAAACAAACGTAGTCTTCCTTGCTAGAGACTATGAACCCCTCCGTTGTCGCATATAGATTCTTTTATCCAACTCTTAGTGTAAGAAAGCTATCTTGACATTTAATTGTTCAAACTCCATATCAAATAGAACAACCATAGATAATAACATACGAATAGAAGTATGTTTCACAACAGAGAAAAACTTCATTAAAATCAATACCTTCCATCCGTAAAACCCTTAGCAACTAATCGTGCTTTGAACCTTACATTGTCAACCCTTGGGATTCCCTATTCTTTCTTGAAAAACCACTTACACCTAACAGTTTTTGTTCTTTAGGTGGTACAACTAGCTCTCAAGTTTTGTTTTTATGAAGAGATTCAATCTCTTCATTCATAGCAACCACACATTTTGTGATTCAAAACTTGCAATGGCCTCTCGGTATGTAATGTGCTCTAAAGTCTCAATATCATCCGCCACACTTAGTACATAAGACACCAAGTCTGCATATCCATATCTCTTTGATCGTTTAATCTATTTTCCCTCTCTATCGCGAGCAAGATTGTAGTTTTCTTCTTGTTGTACTTGTGGTGCATCTATACTAATGGTGTCCACCACGGTTTTAATGGGCTCTTACGGAGTTATCTGGGAACTTTTCAAAAGTTTTAACCTCAAACTCCACTGTTTCTTAATACTCTTGTCTTTATTAATGTTAGTCTTCTCTTCTTTCTTTGTGAATAAAGCAAACTCATCAAAGGTAATATCCTGTGATAAAAACTTAGATGACTTGTCATTGAGAACACCATAATCGATAACCCTTCACTCCATCTGCATACCCTAAAAATATGCACTTCCTTGCCCTTGGCTCAAGCTTACCATCCTTAACATAAGCATACGCAGGACAACCAAATACTCTCAATTCAGAGTAATTTGTAGGGGAACCTGACCATCTTTTTTCAAGAGTCTGACAATTAATTGCTGTGGATGGAGACTAATTTACCAAGTAACAAAGTCGTGTTTGCAACTTTAGCCCAAAATTCCTTGGTTAACAGAGCATTAGAAAACATGCACCTTACTTTTTCGAATAGTTCTATTCATCCGTTCTACAACTCCATTACATTGTGGTGTATATGTACTGTCGCGATGCCTCACAATCCCCTTATCCTTGCAGAACTCATTGAATTCATCTTTCTGAATTCCATGCCATTATCCGTTCTAAAGCGCTTAATTTTCTTGTCGATCTGCTTTTCAATCATGGTCTTCCAACACTTGAGCGTCACAAAGACTTCATCTTTGTGTTTAAGAAAATACACCTATACCTTCATTGAATAATCATCAATAAATGTTAACATGTATCTTACACCCTTTGAAGGAACTTGAGAAAGGCCCCAAAGATCAAAATGAATATAATCAGTACCTTTGGTTTGGTGAATTCAGTAATAAATTTTACCTGCGTTGCTTGCTTGAATCATAATACTCACAAAAATCCAACTTCTCTATCACTAGTCCACCAAGCAAACCCGTTTGCTTAATTTAGACATCTCTCTTTCGCTCATATGTCCTAATCACATATGCCAGTTTGGTAGTATCCATGTTATTAGTCAAACTAGAAGAGAAGCAAAGACTTTGTCACCATGCTACCTTGTAAAATATAGAGTGTCTAATTCATTTCATGACCATTAGTACACTTCTAAAGATACTCGAACTCTACCTCCACATTTGTAGCGGCAACCAATTGCATCAAGTGTTCCTAAAGAAATCAAATTTTCTTCAAGTCGGTACAAGTCCGACATCCACAAAGTCTTCATCATACCATCATGATTTTTAAGTCTTACTATACTATTCCAACCACTTCACAAGCAATATTATTGCCCATGAGAACTTTACCACCATCAGCAGTTGATAAATAGTAAGCCGGTCCTACGTGAACTCATGTGGAAAGTGCGATCAATCAAGAATCCACTCTAAGCGAGTAATCAACAGTAACAGTGAGAACATCTGCACCCTTTGATTCACCTTCAGCAATTCCAGCATTTCCTGTAGAGCTCACTATCTTCTTCTCTTGGACATCTGGACAATCCCTTTTATAATGCCCCTTTTGCCCACAGTTATAGCACTTGTCATTTTTCTTGGATTTAGATTTCGATCGGGATCTTCTTTTACCCCCTTTTTCTCTTTCATTCTTTGTACCTCGTATAAGCAATCCTTTTGCAACTCATTAGAGTTCAATGATGTTTTACATCCTTCATAAAAATTGAGTCATGCTCATACAACAAAGTATAATCAAATGATTATAAGATTTTGGTAAAGAACACAAAAAATAAGGACTTGATCCTCGTCTTCTAATTTCACAACGATTTTATACAAGTCTAAAATAACTTTATTGAACACATCTATATGTGTACCAATGAGTGTACCTTCCTTCATCTTCAGTTGTATAACCGTTGTTTCAAATACAACCGATTTGTGAGATACTTTGTCATGTAAAGATTCTCAAGTTGTAACCAAAGTCCTGTGGGTGTTGTTTTTCCAACAATTTCTCTCAAGACATTATCCGCCAACGACAAAACAATTGAGCCATATGCCTTTTCTAAGAATTCATCCTTCTCATGGTCTGTCATTATTTGATGTAAATGTTCTTTACCCTTTAATGCCCTCTAAAGACCTTCTTTACATAAAAAAGTATACATCTTCATCTTCCACAGTCCGAAGTCATTCTTCCCATCAAACTTGTCATATTTGACAGTAGCCATCTTGAACTAATCCAAGCTCTGATACCAAATTGTTGTAATTATTCTCAAGATTGTTCAAGAATAGAAAAGTAAGAGCAAAGAATAAATCGAGACACACAAGTTAACGAGGCTCGACTAGATAATTCAAGCCTACATCCACGACAAAGACGATGATGATATTAATAACAAACACAGAGATTATAAGGATTTCCCAAAGCCTTAGAAACACCCCACCTCTCACAAAAGCTCTTAAAGCTTTCTTTGAAATCTCTCTCAATTTCTCTCTATGAAAAAGACCTCAACTATATCTATATTTATAGACAACAAGTAGAGACCCAATCCTAACTTGATAGAGATTCAATCCTAATCTCATTTAGATTAGTGTTACAAAATACTGAGGATTATATAAAGGTTTCAAATCCTAATTGAATTATGAAGAACACCAAATTAGAATATTAGATAAAATTATCTAATCTATTCTAATTTGGAAACAAGGCATAATCCAACATCATCTCTAATATTACATTAATAAATCTTGAATACTTGATTTCATATTTGCAACTTAAAATTTGAAAAAATAATCTAATGAACCCTTCTAGCCAATCTAATCACCAAAAAATCTACTCTAGATCGGTTTCATATTTATTTGTAGTGCATTAATCTAATTATATAATTTTAAAATAATATTTTTATTTGTTTAACCTTGTACATATAGATAAGTGTTTTTCTTAATTATAAGCTCTCCTCCCTAATTGTCATGCCCACCAAGGTTAGTTTTGTATACTAACTTTCATTTCTTCTTATTAAAAAATAATGGCGTTTAAAATTAAAATAAATAAATAAATAAAAGAGAGAAAAGTTAATAGGATATTATGAAATATACCAACAACCAATATCATGAGCTTTAGGGCCTATTTGATAATATAAGTTATTGTTTAAAATTAATGGATTAAGAGATTTTAGTTTTAAGTTATTTGATAATGAAATTTTAGTCTAATTGCTTAAGCATTGCTTAATTTCTATATAAAATTTAAACACAAAACATTAGCTTTGCACTTATTACTTTATGTCTTCATTAAAATTCTTTAACAATTTTTCTAAATTTATCCTCTTTGCCAAACCAATCAATAAACTAAAATTGACAAAACTAATTTTATATGTCAGATCATTCAACCCTCATTTGTATGTCTCCTTCTCTATTTTTAATAGGACATATATTAAAAGTTTTTTCCATTTTTTAATAAAAAGGTTAAATAAATTTTAATTAATTTATATTTATTTCATTTTTGTATTAAATATTAATTCTAATAGATTGTATCTTTTACATATTTCATGAATAACATTTGATGCTTAATTTTAGAAAAGATATTAATATTTTTACATATAAATTAAAGAACTAATAAAATAGTAAAATGGTATAATTTGAGTAATTCAGCACTTAAATCAAATATTTATCCAATAAGATTAATTAGTTCAGCATTATGATTCAATATTAAAACATTCAAATCTGACATTACTCTTTTGATTTTCAATTTTATCAAATTCATCAATCTAGCCAAAAGTGATTATCTTTAACTAATTAATGATTTAGAAAATAGTGCATTTTCAAACCTTATATAATATGTAAATGTTTTTAATATATCTAGCAATTATATAACAGAGAGAATGATATTTACGAAAAAAATATGCATTATCCCCATGAGTGAAGATTGCCTATTTTATGAAGAATCGGCACTAGTCAATTTAAATTAGGAATAATATATTAAAATGTCTCGAACTTAGGTACTGTAATTGTTTTGACCAAATCTTTTAATTTTAATAATACGATATCTGAACTTTATAATTTGTAACAATAGTGGCCTCTAACTAAAAAAAGATGAAAATACCCTCCTTAATAAAGCATATAATTTAAAGTTCTAAAATAATTTTTTTTTTAAAAAAAAAGATAAAATTTAAAGACAAAAATTTAATAAAATTATTTACACTGTATAATAAATTTTTTTAAACTAAAAAATAAAATTTAAAGATGAAAATTTAATAAAATTTAGAGACAAAATGACAAAAAATTTGAGGTTTAAAAAAAAAGTATCTGTAAAAAAAACATTTTTGAGGTTAAAAAACAAAGAATCATATAATAATTTTTTGTCTTTTTGCATTAAAAATTTTAACAAAATTTTACATAATTTTATTAAATTTTTATCTTTAAATTTTCTTTTAAAAAGTTAATAAAAAAAATTAAACTATATCAATTTTTTGTCATTTCTATCTTTAAGAAGGGTATTTTCGTCTTTTTTTCAGTCAATGGCCACTATTGTTACAAATTATAAAGTTTAGATATCGTGTTGTTAAAATTGAAGATGTCAAAGCGATTACAACGTTTAAGTTGGATATTTTAATATATTATCTCTTTAAATTATGAGTGTATATTGTACAATCTCAAAATCAAGCTAAAAATTACTATTATTATTATGTGGACTATAGTATATTTTTAAAAAATTAAAACTAAAAACTAATGAAACAAAAAAAAATTATCCCTTTGCACTAACGAAATTATCTATCCTAACAAAATCGAAGGAAAAGCCCAACTGAGTTATAACCAATGCAACAAACTTCATATCATAGAGTTATTTAATCACCGCTGTTGAATTTTAAATTGTCGAAACTAAGATTTGATCAAGTAAGTTTTCTTTAAAAAAAAAAATATTATATACATTCCAGGCATTCTCACTTTTAATGCAATAAACTAATCATATAATTTTCTTTTTCTTTTTTTGGCACCCTATAATGTAAATAGATTGTATCCCTATTTTATAAATTATCCTCCTAATTATATATGACTGTGCAATTTTATGTAAGATAACGAATGCATGAAATGTTTGCTCATTTTCTATAACTTACCTTTTCTTTTCCTTGGTTATTAATCAACTTGACTAACCGAGTTGGCCTGTGTATTAATTCCATGTCGTGTTCATCTTTGGAACAGAAGAGGCTAATCAACATTTGGTACAGAACTGCAAATCATGCGGTGGCAAGTTTAAAGAGAATGAAAATAATATATCTAAGCGACGAACCAAACGTCCATTTTCTATCACTAATATTATATCTAAGCGATAAGATCTAACTTACTTCCATAACCAATATTGTATTTAAACCATAATATCTAACTTAGTTCGACATTGATATTATATGTAAACGGCAACATCTAATTTACTTCCATAAACAATATTATGTTTAAATGATAATATTTAATTTACTTTGACATTAAATGTATCACTTATAGTTGCCTTATGTTACAATGTAATTTTGTCCATTTAAATGTATCATTTTCAGTTGCATGCTGTTCTAATTAATCATCTAACTCTACCAGAGTATCTTGCTGAAATAACTGTTTTATCATATTTTCTAAAGCGTGTGTTTGGTTTCATATTTGGAGTTAGTTATCTTAGAATTGGTAACGTTTGATAAGATTTTGTTTGAATTTTATGGATTTTCTCTATGATTCAATCAATTATTGAATTTTTTCTATAAAAAAATGTACTCTTCCTATCCCAAAAAAAAAGAAGTCCATTTTCAATTTGATACAAATTTTAAAATTATATGTACAATACACTTGATACACTATTAAATTTACAGTTTCTTATTTTTAGCCTTACTTTTATTATTAAGATCATACATTATTATGATTAGTAAAAGTGATATAAAAATTTCATATAATACTAGATTTTTCTTAGAACAAAAAAAAATTGAAATTGAAATTTTCTTTTTGATTTTTTTTTTCCCCATAGCATAAAGAAACACCATGTATATACTTCTTACATGACTTGTTCATCACTGGAACAGATAAGGCCAAAGATCCCGAAGAAAATCTAGTCTGCCAATTTTGCGGTGTCAAATTTAGAACCTATAATACAATGGGGAGTAAAGAAGAATTTTTGTTGGGTGATTCTTACTGTAAACGTTGCCAAAAACAGATTGTAGATGCGAACCTTTGGGGCATTAAATGTATTATATGTAATAGTAATAATGTTCTCCCACCTAAAATTTTTATATGCATATATTATTATGGGTAAATTATATCTATTTCTTTTGAGTTTTGATTTTATTATCAGTTGCCTTCTAATGTTTGAGAATATTACAATCTTCCCTTTTGGCCATTCAAAAGTTAGTTTTTGTTTCAAAATTCGTGAAATAACTTCAAAAGTAGGCATAATAGAGTTTAACTCATCTTTTTACATTGAATTTGTATTATAATTCTACTTATAGTTATGCATAATGTATATCCCTTTAAATACATGTCTTTAATTTATACTCCCTCTTTCCCCAAAAAAGAGTCCACTTTGGGTTGGTGGGAGTGGTGGTGAAATTATTGTATTACCTTTACTAATAATAACATATAACTTAAATTAAAAAGTAAGGATAAAATGTAAAATTATATATTTAATTGTGTATTAAATATGTTAAACTTTGTAACTTAAAAATTTGTACCAAAATAAAAGTGGATTCTTTTTTAGGATGGAGGAAGAATCTTAATTACATTGAAAACACTTTGCCTAATTTTTAATCATTTTATGAATTTCATAATAAAAATCAATTTCTTATGTTACATATAAATTTCATTTTGAAATACGTTTTGAAAACTGCAAAGTACTATCCCAATTATTGTATGTTATAGTGCCAACACTACCTCCCAATTGATATATATTATATTAAAAATTTTGCTTAATGTGATCAATAACGCGAGAACTATGGCCTCATTATTATAGGTAAATTCAAATGTTACCAATGCACCCTAGAAATTTTCAGGGCATGGAAGTGAAATTGAGGTTGTTGAATGCACTTTTACATAATGCAGGAGTGAAAGAACAACATAATACCCGATATTTAGGGTTGCCGATGAAAGTAGGAAAATCCAAAAGGAGGTCTTTCAGTTTGTCCTAGAAAAGTCTCGAAATGCATGCAGAATTGGAAGAATAGATTTCTAAGTTTGGCACTTCCTCATCAAAGTGGTGGTTAATGCACTTCCTACTTATGTTATGGGATGCTTTAAGCTGCCAATGGGTATATGCCAAGAAATTTGTAGAATTTCTGCTAATTTTGGTGGGGTGTACAGAAGGAAGGAAGACAGAAAATTCATTAGAAAGTTTAGAAAGAAATGATGAAAGTCAAGTGTGAGGAGGAATGGGTTTTCAGGAGATCCAAAATTTCAATGATGCATTACTTGCTAAACAACTTTGGTGAGTAATTACTAAACCTGAGTTGATGATGAGCCAAATTATGAAAGCTAAGTACTGCCCACATGAGGGTCTTCTGAAGACAGAACAAAAGGAAATGCGTCATGACTTTGGAAGGTTGCATGGGGGCAAAAACGTTTTCAGACTTGGGGCAAGATATAGAGTAGGGGATGAAAGATCAATTCGGGTGTGGGAGTCTCCTTGGATTCCTGGGAGGTGGGATTTCAGATTAAGGTGTAGTCATCCAGAATAATAGCCAGTGATGTGGGTGAGTGAACTGATGCCTGGAGATGGCAGCGGCTAGAACAAGCAACTCATTTTCAGGATATTCCTGAAGCTAGATGAGCAAGCTATATTGCAGCTGACATGGGAACCATTAGGCAAACAAAACAAACTGATTTGACATTTTAGTAGAGAAGAAGAGTATACAGTCAAATTGGCTTCTCATTAGTTGCAAAAATCAGACAAGAAGAGGAGCCGCAAGCTGAGAGCAGCAATCATAGATACAACATGTAGTCCATGTGGAGGAAACCTAGAAACTGAACATGAAAGGTAAATTGCAGCACTTTGTTTGGAGATACTGCAATGATATTTTGCCACTCAATGTGAAATTGCAACAAAGACGAATGCCAATGGACTCAACCTACCTCATGTGTGGAGATGGAGAAGAAAGGCTGGAATATCTTATGCTCACATGTCCCCAAGCTCAGCACATATGGAAAATGGCCCTGGTGACTTGGAGTCATATAGAACAAAGTGGAATTAGATTCAAGGAGTGGTGGCAATTCATTTGTTCTAAAAAGAAAATTGATTTATGGGAGGAAAGAGCACAACTTACGGTCTACATACTATGGATGATATAGAAGGGTAGGAATCTATGGGTTTTTCAGGGAGAATGGATAGAGGAAAGGAAAGTGGTTGAATTGGTGAAACAATCATGGTTGGAATTTCAGCAAGCCATAGTTTTGACTAGATAGCTAGGATCAAGAAAGCATGTTAGTGGCTGTCTAATATATAGGAGGTGGAGCATAGCAGGGAATCAAGTGGTAATTCTAACCAATCTTGTTGTTAATATGGTTAGTTTCTCTACTAGATTTATGTTGTGTTGTTTTGTTTTGTGGGAGTGATTATGGAAAGGAGGAGATATAGTACTTGACATGTAGTCAATTAGTTTTAGCCTAATTTAGTGCTAAGAAGAGTCCATCTTGGTGACATTGGATGTACACATTAACTTTTGCAAAATTAATACAACTATCAATCATTTTGGGGGAAAAAAAAGAATGCATTTTACAACATTAAAAAAAAAAAAAAACAAGTACATTGGCAAAGTTGCTGCATTGACAAGACTTATAAGAAAATTCATGGCTAGTGTTGCATGGAAGTGAAATTTTCTCGAATGCACTTTTACTGATGTGAAAGCACATTTGCAACGATACATGATGTGTCCCCAATGAAAGCGAATAAAAGTTGGTACAATTTAACCATAGGGACCTAATAATGACAATCTTGACAACCTCATAAACAGAGTTAATCGCAATCTCGTTTGTATGATTAGGGAAAGTATTTTGAAGAAACGAAAATTGACTTTAGCCATTGTACTATTTATTAAATGGAACAAATCAAAATATTTTTTCCAACCATTCGGGCAATCCTGAGTGACCACAAGGCAACGCTTTAAAAGTGTTTTTGGGTGTATCAAATTTTAAGTCTTACATTTGAAAGCATTTATGTTCATGAAAAATTCAGATACAATGTCAAGTTATCCGTTTGATTTAGAGGTGAGATTTTTTCTTTTTAACCCTTTATGGTTCACTTGGACATGGCCTCCTATTAGATAAGTTAGAATACATAAATTAGAATAGATGTTGTCAATTGGTGGTTATAGTTTATTTCAGTATGATTAGAAAAAATGGTAGATATAGTTTATTTTATAGAAGACTAAGAAATAAGAAATAAATGTACCACTGCTTGTGAACATGGAATTCGTTTGTGACTAGACCGTCCAATCAACTTTGATAAATAGCCAGCATGTCTATATAACTTATAAGATTAGATTTGAGTGAAATAATAAAAACCCATATCCATCATATTTCGAAAATATACATTTAACACCAATGCTTTCAATTGGTAAAGAACTCAACAAGTTTCTTTGAGAAGTTTGAGGAAATAACACATCATTAATGCAAAATATTATTCCTACAAGCAAAATTGTAGTCACTCTTCCGAAACCTTCAATCAACTTTGCGCTACCAAATATAGTAATTAACATGGGATTATTTTATTATTAGATAAAAAAAATACTTTCTATCCTTAAATATGGAGCGTGTTATTAATTGCACTATATGTCACATACAATTATTTGTCATTGATTATTAAAGCATCCATTTTTACAAATAATAATAATAATAATAATAAAATTTAAAAAATCCAAAAAGATGTTTTTCTTTTCTTTGAATACAATATTTATAAAATATAAGAAATATTAAAAACAAACATTATTATTCAAAGCATTAAGTGAAATTTAGTTACATAAATTAGTTTATTAAAGCAATTTGTTCTTAGATATTTCTATCACTAAACAAATAACTAGTATCACCTTTAGGGTGATTGACAACAGGGTTTTAAAATGTGTGTATGTGTTAACAAGAGTATTTAGTTGCACAATTTCCCCTACTTTTTATAAAGAACACATTTCAGTGTTGAAAGAACTACTAAGTTCAAGTGCAAACATAATTATATATAAAACTTCCAAGAATCGACAAGAAATGGTAGAGTGGAGAAACTTCGATGAAATTACAGTGGTGGAAAATTTCCAAAACATAACAAAAGAATCACATCAGAAGAAATTTCGTTGTGGCTTCCTCGCTGCTACAACTTCAGTTCCTAATTAGTCCTCTATTATTACTGGTTAATTCCTACTTCTATTTAATGGCATCCTCTCTATTACTACTCCTCAGTTCCTGAACACTCCTCTATTATTACTACTGATTCATTTGTACTTCCATTTAATTCCAAGAGAATCCAAAAATTTACCACAAGTTCTAATATCGTACCATTGCAAAAAAATGACTTATGTGGAAACACCTTCCTCACGGCACCATGATTCCTCGAATCACGGAAGAGATGCAAAAGGTTTGTCAATTATAGTGGGGTAAATTACCAAAATCCCCTATGATTTATGTTTATTACCGATCGAATCTCGTGTTTTGCCAAAACTACCAATACCTCCGAATAACTTATGTCATATTTGGCAACTTCAACGAGCAAAATGACAAAAAGGGCCAACAAATGTGCAAATGCAAGTCGTCGTCCCTCCCAAAATCATCCCCAAAATCCACAAAAAGAGCTTCACCAATGCAATTAACTATGAGAAAAAGATGGTGGGTAGGCCTTGGGAGGCGGAGAAGTTTGGAGTTTCTCTCCTCTCGTCATCCAACCAGAGATAACGCAGCTAGAGTTTCTACCGCCTCTGCATAGCCATGAGGAAGGACGCAACTCAAAACAATGTTCGAGCTTTTGAGGGTTCAATATGCTTTGAGTCATATTAGAAATGCTGCAAGAATGCTTTTGACTCTGGACGAGAAGGACCCACGACATATTTTGAGGTGAAGCACTTTTGAGGATGATGAGCAGTATGGGCCGCTAGGCGAGAGCCAAAACAAGCTCAATTAGGTCTTGGATCTCATTGTTGAGAACTTTCTTGGCGCCATTTGCAAACACTTGTGTTCAAGACTAGTATGGCAAGTTGATCCACCATCCCAAAGTGCTCTTTAGGCAGAGGTGGTGGTGGTATCCTAGTAGAGTAAAGAGAAAGAACATGAAACCAGCTACAAAGAAGGTTGTTGGTGGTGATGGAGATGAAAAGGAATAGGCCATGGGTTTCTTCAGAATGTTTATTTAAAATATGGAGGATATTTAGAGGTTTCTTTTCTGTCAGAGTAATATCGTCCCTAAATTGTTTGTGGTGTTTTTGAGATCCTCAAATGTAGGAAGTTTTGGATGCTAGCCGTTTTCTTCATGTCATTATTAGGCTTTCATTGCTAAAAAAACAAATTGTGTGCAAAATCACCAATTTAATATAATCCAAGCATTTATTCTCCGTTCCTTTGCATTTGTTGTCGCAAAATGGTACATTTTCATTTCTTTGAGAAAGGCCATTGTTGGGAAGCTTTCTAAGGCAAAAATAGCAAACACAAGTGGAGCGAGAGAGGATGGTTGATAATGGATTTAGCAATGTGGATGACTTCTCTACTCGATTCTTTGAGTTGCAAAACACCTCGGCATTTGGTCCGTAAAATAAATTCGACCGGATAGGAGGCGGTGATGAAGAAGACACCCTAATCGTGGGCACCTAAAAATAAGGTCTTAGACTCTGAGGCAAGAACTCTCAATTCTTTTACTCCTACAGTGAGAAGGAAATTTTGTCCTAAGAGGAAAATTTTTAGTAGACTTTTCTATCGTTATAGGCATGATCTTTTATTGTGGACTCATATGTTAAGAATTTTTAAAATTAGGGAATATTGGTAATTTTGACAAATTACGAAATTCGATTGGTAATAAATATAAATCACATGGGGTTTTGGTAATTTACCCATTATAGTACGTACCAAAAACATTCTTGGCAAGACGGAGGAGTCAATAAACCACATATCACGGATTCGATTCCTATGAAGTAGTTGTTTAGCCAATTCGCGATCGTTGGCGTTGCTAGTATTAACGGCAAGTCTTTGGTGGCTAAGAGACTAGTCCCACGCCTAATCAACGTGATGCGTGTTCGATGATCCCTAACTGGGTATGTGAGACCTAATGGCTCATGTGACAAAGGAGTTTGTTGAGAGTTTATATATGATGAGGAATAATAAATATGAGATACCTCCTTTTGAAAAAAAATATATATATATATAGAGTGACCTTGTTTTCTTGTCTAATCAGAGCATCACAGGTCATCTCACCTGCTATATTTTGTCAGCCAGCCAGGAGCAAGGTCTATAAAGTTTGAGAGGACGCTTCTGATGACACGACACGTGATCAGGTTTGGCAACATCCAAAACATTCTCTTCAGTTGAAGACGCACTAAGTTTTGTACTATATTCCTTAAAAATGGCACTAAATTTTACACTGACAATATAGATTCGTTCCGTACATCTTTAAAATTGTACACAGGATAAATTTTGCACAAGATTTTTGTATCGGATTAATTTTTGTTTTGAATTTTCCGACTAAGAAAGGGCTGAAGGTGGACCCAAATCTACTACACACTTTTCCACCAACGTTACAAGATGCATACTGGATCAAACCACCCTATGTGTTATAATGTAATAAATATAAAATAATTATTTAAATATTAACATTAATATACAAATATACTTCTTTATTCTTTAAAAAAATTATTTTGAAAACTATTTATTGTCTCCAAAAATGTCTACTTTTAAATCAAAATTTTAAAATATCTTTTCTAATAATAATTGTATATACCTACAATTAAAAGTAATGATAAAAATATAAAATTATATATTTAGTTAGTAAATTAAGTATGTTGTACGAATAACTAATAAAAAGTTATATTTTAATTAAAGTAGACTCTTTTTTGGACGGAAGGGTACTATAGATAAATTATTTAATTTTTAAGTGTAATTAAATTTAGATTTAATATAAATTGTATGAAATTCTAAATGTGTGATTAAATAATTTTGTGAAAATTAGTATAAAAATATTTTAAGTAAAGAATTGTGCATAAATTATAAGAATTCTTTTGTATAAATATTTGAAATATTCACTTTCAAAGAATTAAAACTTTATAAGTAACAAAATAAAATATTCTATAAAAAGTAATAAAATATGAATTCTATACAAATTTAGAGTCAAAATATAATTCTTAAAAGTTAATGTTATTTTATGCAAAAAAACTAAGAGATAATATCAAAAACCCCCTCGAGGTTTTATGAAATATCAAATTGGACTCGAGGTTTGAAAAATATCAGAACCCCTATAATAAAAAAATATCAAACACCACCCTTGATTGCTAGTCATGAAATAAGTTGGTAATAAGACGAAAATGCCCTCCGATATAAAAGGAAAAAAGTATATAGTTTAAAATTCTACAATAAAATTTTAAAAATACAAAAGGCAAAATTTAAAGAAAAAAATTTAACAAAATTATTTACACTATATAATAAATTTTTTAAACTAAAACATAAAATTTAAAGATGAAAATTTAATAAAATTTAAAGACAAAATGACAAATAAAAATTCCATATAAAAACAAAGTATCTCTACAAAAGAATTTGATGTTAAAAATTCCATATAAAATCAATTTTTTTGTCATTTTTGTCTTTAACTTTTATTAAATTTTCATCTTTAAATTTTATTTTTAGTTTAAAAATTTTATTATATAGTATAAATTATTTTATTAATTTTTTGTTTTTAACTTTTGCCTTTTTGTATTTTTAAAATTTTATTTTAGAATTTTAAACTATATACATTTTTGACTTTTATATCGGAAGGTTTTTTCGTATTTTTCCAACTTGTTTCATTGACTAGCGATCAAGTGTTTGATATTTTTTTATTACTGGGGATTATTGATATTTTTCAAACCTCGTGGTCCGATTTTATATTTAATAAAATCTCGAGAGGGTTTGATATTATTTCAAAACTAATGACCAAGTTAAACATGGTTCAACCCATCGTGACTTGTCAAATCGGGTTTGACCAAGTTTTTTACATCCATTTTTATGCAAAAACTAGAGGAAACACCTAAAATCGTCCTTCACATTTTAATAAATAATCTTTTTCATCCTCTATTTTTAAAACGGGAACAAATAGTTTTTCAAATTTCAAGGACCAAAATTTGAAAAAAAATTTCAGAACTAAACGTTCCCGTTTATAAAATTTGAAGGACTAAAAGTTTTCATTTATTTCACAAATAGTACAAAAAGTTCTGATTTATGAAATTTAAAGGATTATTTATTCCTATTTTAAAAATAAAGGATGAAAAAAATTATTTAATAAAATGTGAAAAATAATTTTGGGTGTTTTCTCCAAAACTATATTGAACACTTGACCAATTTGATCCAATTTTAACAAGATCGTTTATTGCATTAACTTTTGAGACTTAATATCAATTTGATTAATAATATGGAGTTCAAGGTTTCTAATTTTTCTTGGCAATTTAAACAAAATGAGTAATAGGATTTAATTTGTTACCGTTTAATAGGAGCTAAACTATGATGTTAATGTTTTATTTGGTATGAAATTGGCTAATTTAAAGTGTTTTTGTCCTAGGAAGTAAAGTTGATGGACTAAGGCAAAAAGATGGAATTTAATGGAGATTTAGAAGATTTTTGGAGGAGCACTTCTTGAGCCAAAACAGAAGACTCTTTTGTTTTACACTTGCCCACGTCTTAAAGGATGAAGTCTTGGAGGTGAAAGTCAAAAAAATGCACGTGACCACGTCTTGAGCTGAGATAAAGAACCGATGAGCTGATAACTTGAATTTCAATATTTGAATTTGTCTTTTGATTTCAACTTTTGTAATTCAAGTTAGAATGGATTTGAAGACAATTGATAGGATTAGATAGGATTAGATAAGATAGGATGGTTGGTTAGGAATTTAAAGTTTAAAGACTTAGGATTTGTTCGAGAGATTTTAGGAAGGTTGTTAGAGAAGAAGGCTATAAATAGGAGGGTTAGGGAACTTGGAAGACATAAGTCTTTCCTTTAATTCTGTGCAGAATTTTTCCTTTCTCTTGTACTTCTCTTTCTCTTTAGATTAAATATTGGAATAGTTTTGCCATCATGAGTGGCTAATTTACTTTCATTCCGCTCCAAGGTGTTAATGCCAATATATTTAGTGAGGTTTTGCTCATAGTTTCATAATCTTTTGCATTCAAGTAATCATTATTTCTTGCATTCTATTTTTATGGATTTTGAATGATAAATAAATTGACAACTTATTTGCATTCTTCTTTCTATAGCTATCTATTTGTTCTTGATCCGTAATTGTCCAAACATTTAGTCCAAGTAGCACTTAAATCTTTTGCATGTGTAAAGTGACAATAATCATGCATTTATGATTTAAAGGGAATTAATGATACAAAGATTTTCAATTGTAGCTATCTCAATTGTTGGTTTTGTTTTAACTTTTTAATGTTCTTAATGCTACTATCAAATGATATGGAACGCTATCGCCTCAGTCATTTGTTAGTAAGGTTTGTTATGAATGCTAGGTTCAAACAAATAGAATAGGAAAACTCAAAATTTTGTCATGGCTATCTGCGAAATTTTCGGTTAAATGCTTGAATAAAAAGTGTCTTTAGAATCCTATGATCTAGATATATTCGTACAACTACACTTCCTTGGATCGGAGTTTGGTAGGATTGAAATATTTCTTTTACATATTGCTAGTAATTTCTTTAATAATTTTTCTTTATTTATTACTTTTAGAATTGGCATTAACCTTCTTCTTTATTTCTTTTCATCTCAAGTGCTAAAACCCCCTCACACATAGCTCCTCGTGGGATTCGAATCGTCCATTACTACTACAAATCAATTGTAGTTAGTTGAAGATCTCAATTAATTTTGGGGCTTGACAAGACCAATGAGGATGAAAAATTACGATTGAAATTCTTTTTTATTTGTTCAAATTGATTTGTGCTTTAAAGATAATAGTAGGGGTGGCAATTGGGAGAAAATAGGTGGAATGAATAGAAAATAAATAGGATTTAGTAGCCTATTTCTCATTAAGCTTTCAAATTAAGAATAAAATTTAATAAAATTAAAAATTTATAATATCTATTAAGATTTCATTAAAATTTTCCATTGAAATTTTGAAGGAGGTTGTCAAAACACTATCGGATAGTCAGCCATCGATAGCTATCTAACTGCATTTGGCCAAATTCCGTGACGTTATAAAGTCCGGTCAAATTCTCGTGTGGTCATCACAATTTGATCGGCCAATAGTTTGGCGAGAATTTGACTATTTGACTGCCCATTGCCACCGTCATTTTAAAACAAAATAAAATTTATTTATTAATAATGCATATAGAATATTAGAAGTTAAAAATAACTAAAACTCGTTATTTATTAATTATTTAATAATTACCTATTTTAATTTTTAATTGGAACCTATAAATAACTTAATATCTAACCAATAAAATTTCATTTCAATAAATTTTCTCCATGGCAATGAACACTTATGGAAAGGTCAATAACTTTTATCCCAAAGTTTGGTATAGTAATGACTTCACTTAATATTTTTGTTTTCTAATGGTACAAATGATTGTTATGATCTAATTGTAGAGATTTTTCCAGGTGTTATCGGACTCGGACTAGTGAACCGGTCCCTACACCGGTCCGAGTCACACGTTAGATCGGTGATCCTCTTTTTTTCCTTTTTCTTTTTCAAGCTTGTTTCTTCTTTGAAACAAGCCACATATATATCCCTCACTTTCCACCGATACTTCACCATCTAAAATTTTTCTGATTGATTCCGTATAATTGATTGATTTGTCATTGCAAAACATAATCCTTGAAAAATGGTGTGATTCCAAACATTTTCGAGAAGATCCAATGTCTACGATCCGTTTTCCACTGGATGTAGCGGACTGTTTGAAGGCTGGCCATTCAACGCCGTCCGCCCATTCTCCGATCACCTCCATACTAATTTCCCCTCGTCGCCCTCCGAGAGGCGGCGTCGTTTGCCCATGCCAAGATCGATCGGAAGAGGAGACAGAAGGCGTGATGTTCTCGGAGGAAGGAAGAAGTGAAGGTGGAGGTGGAGGACGATAGGATCTGTAGATCGTGAGGAGAGGAAGAGGAAATTGAGGACAAAGCGACACACAGCGCGGCTTTGAGAGAAGCGGTGGCAAATTCTTCGAAAGTTGGGCTTCAGAAAATGCCAAAGTGGAACAAGTTAAGGCATCCATGGAGAATGGGGTTCTAACCTTGATCGTGCGAAAGAAGAGATCAAGAAGCGCGATGTGAAATCCATTGAAATTTCTCGCTAATATTGTGTCGTCTCACGTCTGGACCTCCTTTTTACCTTTGCTTTTGTTTTGCATATGTGTGTGTGTGTGGTTGACCTTTGACAGGGATGATGATATTAATGTTGAGTTTGGTTAGCGCCTTTGCTGTAAACAAATGTTTTTGGAGTATTAATGGTAGATCTATGTTTCTAATTATAATGACTTCTTTTCTTTTTTGTTGGGTTGTGATATGTATTATGTTGTTGAGATTATTCATGTTAATCCAAATATTGGCCAGAAATCAAATTATCAACCATATTCTTTAGGTTGTGTGTTGTTCATTATTTTTCTTAGATGACGTTTTTATATCAATTCTTATGAGTGTGAATTTTGGATTTTATTATGTTATTATGACAATATCAATTGTCTGGTTGCTTGTAAGTTAATATTTTATATTTTCTCTATATTTTGATATTATTTTTATTTTTTTATTAATTTTATAATTAACCCACAGGTTGGACTATTGATCCAAGGTTGAACCATAGACTAATTGACCCAAAACTTTGAGAATTAATGGCGGTTGAATTTGATAACTATGGATTTTTCAAATGATGTCCTTATACTATGTCTGGTGTTTATTATCCTACTACTCATTTATTTATGCAAGAATGTATTAATATTTCGTTGATTTTAGAAGAAACTAAAAAAGACATTTTATTAGAAAATACTATTAAATCAATGGAATTAAAATGGCTAAACTATTATAGAGATATTCCATCTATTTATTTAGTTGCTTGTGTTTTTGATCCACGTTGTAAAATTGATGGTTTATATGATTGCTTGCAAGCTTATTATGAATATTTAGGATTAAATGATAATGTAGATATTACAAAAATAATTTCTTGTACTAGAGCCTTAGTAGTAAATGTATATGAAGAATTTTGTAAGACTTATAATGGCACTCTCCCATCCTCTCAATCTAATAGTAGACAAAATGAGAATTTAGGCATTAAAATGAATAAAGGATTAGAGATTATCATGCATAGGCATAAAAAATATAAGGTGGGATTAGGAAGTAACTCAAATAGATAATTATCTAATAACACATTTTGAGTTTGATGATAATGTAGAATTCAAAATACTAGATTGGTGGAAGGGCATTCGATCCAATACCCAATTCTTTCTATGATTGCAAAAATGTTTTAGCAACTCCATGTTCGATAAACGATTCGTAGAACAAGCATTTAGCGTAGGAGGCATATTTTAGATGAAAGGCGTTCAAGTATTAGTCCCGAATCATTGGAGGCTCAAGTTTGCGTTGATGATTCGACAAAGCACAATATCGACAACAAGAGATAGATCGTGCGAATTAGAGTTATTTGATGCAATGGGCGATGAGACACCACCAAGACGGAACAACAAGATGATTGAGGTAAGTAGGGATTACTATAAGGTAAGAGAACTACATGGGCTTTGATTCCTCTACCCGGAGGATATGTAGGCGCTTAATTCATTAAGTTCAAGTCCCATTTAGATTTTTGATGATTTCTGTTTGGAATTGTATAAAATCGTTTAGAACCGTATTAAAATCGAATCAAATCGCTTTTGAATTAAAAAACCGGACCGAACGTCGGTTTTAGGCAATCGAACCGTCTTAAAGGTTCGGTTTGCTCTCATTTTTTAAACCGAACTGGGCCTCGATCTCACGCCAGGACTATCCTTATGATCATAGGACACACCAGCCATATATGGTCCCCACTGTATTTTGTCTCTAGTAAAGAGCTTTCAACAACGTTAATTTCACTTTAATGCCATAGTAGTCATGAATTCTCTTGCGGTGCGTTTGTGCCATTAATCTAGTCAACGTCGAAATTTTGTCCGGTTGATTTAGATTTTTTTATTTTAATTTTTTGACAAGCCAAAAGGACATAGAATTTTATTAGAAACTAAGAGCAAAGTTACAAAGAAGATGTCCAAATCTCCAAGGACAAAATCCACCACAAAGGACCACATGAGCATGTTATTACTATATCAGTGCTTGAATTTTTGGACGAGGACTTTTTCTTCATATTGTAAGGTTTGTATACAATTATTTATATTTTAATGAGTTGGAATTGGTCCAGGTTCATATACAATTATCTTAATTTTTTTAATTTTTTTATCTAGTGGTTTAGTTTCCAACCTTTCATACAACTCGCTTAAATTCCTTTCCCCTATAATAGGAATAGAGTAGGACTATCGATCGTATCAGCAAAACCAAAAAAAAAAAGAAAATCTTTAAAATCATTAATCAAATTTGACATTATGGGAACTAAATTGGTATATATATAAAGCCTTGTTTAGCTGTCTTATATTTGTAAAATAATCAATTCATATGTGGCAGGTTTATCTAAGTGGTACGTTCAAGATTTGAAATATTCATATATGTAATAGAGAGGAGGAAAGGTAAGACGTAAAAGAAATAACACTATATTAGTGCCAATGTTACATCCAATACTTCATTAAACTTCACTAAGGCACTAGAAGTTGCAATCAATATTTTCTCAAGAAATAAAAAGGGAATGGTAAATAGCATCAATAATCCCTTAATTTGGTTTTCAAATTCGATTTGTTCCTTCAATATTCAAAAAGTTTTAATTGAGCTTTTAAACTTAGTAATTTAGTTTTAGTCATCAATATTTATTTTTAAAATATAAAAATATATTTCAAAATGTAAATTATATACCCATAATTTTTTAACTATTTTATTTAGGGGGCTTGGTATAAAGGGTGGGCTTAGGAATGGAATGGATTTGATGAAAGGAAAGGTTTGGAATAGAATGGAATGATAATATTATGTTGTTTGGTATTATTTTGTAATGGAATAGAATAGATTTTATATTAAAATTAAAATTTAATATTAATATTAATAAATTTTATATTAAAATTATAACAAAAATATTATTATTTTACATTATATGATATTTAACAAATTATATCTTGTTCAAAAATAGTCAAAGTACATGTCAATTTGTAGAGAAAAATATTTTCTACAATTTAATAAAATTTGTTTTTTTAAAAAAAAATAGGTAAAATGGGGTTGCAAACCTTTGGGGGGTTTGCAATACCCTTGACATGTGGCGCCGCCAATTGGGTGCACGTCACATTCGCACTAGCAGCACAAGACTGTCAGCGCCCAAATTTTTTTTTGTTTGCTCCAAACGACGCCATTTTGGTGATTTAAAACCCGTTGTTATGGGTTTTGTATGAAGGAGGGGAGGTTTCTTTAAACCCATACCAACAAAACAAACACTCTTTTTTGTTCAAACCTTTCCATTCCCTTCCCATTCTCTGTAACCAAACGGCACCTTAAAATTCAATTAAAAGGTTTCAAATCCAAAACCTTTTAATTATAATCCTACAACTTCCAATTATGTTTCAGTTTGGCATACTCCACTAGCGTTAAAAACAGACATCATCACTTCCTATCAATATAATATGTTCAACACTGAGCATTGTTTAATAGTCCAATTTAGTACAAGAAGGCCAAAAGGGATAATGCAAGAACTTCATTACCCAACATATATATTGCAAGAACTTGATCATTTTCTAGTAAAAATTTGGACGAAGATGTTGAAGTTACCATAGAGAAACGATTGAAAAGGGTCATACAGAGATAATGGAAGATATTAAAAACTGTTAACTTTATATCATCATAATCATCCCTATTGTTTCTCTTATAGTTTTGGTAATTCATTCTTACTGTATATAGTTGTATTGTATCCTTGTAAGTTGGCTTAAAATCCTAAACAATAGGCTAGATTTTTGTCACAATTTCTATATATTATTGTTGTACATTCACGGTTCCATGTCAAATGAATCAATATTCAATTCCAGTCAAAAACTTACGAAAAGAGCTTAATTTCCACCATTCAGAAAATGCATGAGTAAAAATTTGCGAGATGCAAATTTCGCCATAACAACGCCACCATCTTCAGAAAGGTAGAGTCTCCAACAATCTGTTGATGACATTTTGGAGAATTTTCCTCTGCAGCTTGAGTTTACGTAATCTAGAGAACACGGTTTAGTTGAGATGAAATTTCGGGAGTATTCCACGTAATTACTATTCGGTTCATTGTACTAATTAACTACCCAGAGCTCCATCAAACAAAATATCCTGAATCATTGCAAGCTGCAGAAACACTTTCCTAAACGGATCATGATTCCTCCAGAATCTCTGAAGAGATGCAAAAGGTTAGTCAATTATGGTATGCACTACCAAAAGCTTTGTTCTTTCAATTTCTGGAAAAGGTTTTACACTATTTTTGTTCACATAGTGACCTGCTAATCATTGAGTTTCTTCTCGTTTCAATTAGGGCAGGCACCTGATGTGCAATATCGGCTCATTAGCGGACCGGGAACAAGGCCTCCAAAGGTTGAAACGATCTCTTATGAGACTACAGCGTCTCAGGTTTGGGAATTTCTGACCTGCACATGAATTATTAGCGTATTAATTTACCTAAAGTTGAATGTCCTGTTCAAAAATGATCTGCGGATGGAATTGATCTAGTGATCTGATCTGATAGGACCAAATCGAGTCGATTTAATTTTTTCACTAAGTCGGATCTGATTGGATTAGAAACGATCCAATGTGATCCAAATGAATTGATTAACCTAGTCCTTCACTCCTTCTTCGTGGTCGTTGACCTCCGGTCCTCCACCCCATTCTCCTACTTCCTCCGGTCCTCCAGTTCTTTCTTTATTTTAATTTGAGGGGATTCCATCTTATTTTAAAAGAAACTGCACAATCTTTAAACCCCAAAGCCTTTGAAGAACCTCAAAAGCTTCAAGCTATAAAAAGAATCCCCAAAACCACGACAAAGAAAGTCTCTTTTCTCCAGTTTTCAATGTTCTTGGCCATCTTTTCGCTTTCCTGTTCCCTTTTTCCTTCTCACTCATCAACAATGATGAGTAAAAGGGCATCTGTACAAACCCATTTTCTTTCACTCGGTACAACAGATCTGAACCTTCCTCTTCCTTAACACCCAAAAGGGACTTTAGCTCTAAGGCGTTCAACAGCACCCACTATAGCCACCGAACCTCAATAGAATAACCCAAGAAAAAAACCTAAGCAAACAACCAACCTATAATTGCCTAGTGCTTTTGTTTTGGTGTATAACTTGGTGCTACAGGAGAAAGAAAAACACAAAAATGATCTGTTTTAATTAGGTACAGAAACCAAAAGTTGAAAAAAAGAACGAACAAACTATAGTTAAGAAAGACTACAAAAGGACACCAACCAAAACTACCAAATGCTGACAGAGGGAGAAGAGAGAGAAATGGGATTGTTCTAGGGTTCGTGGAGGCGGGGCTAAAATGCGTACCAAAATGTAGATGGATCTGCAGAGTAGAGAGGTTTTTGAGGTCTGAGAAATGCTTAGAGGGTGCTTGGTTGTGAGGGAATGAAAAGATAACAAAAATGATAGTGGTGGGGAATAATAATAAGTTCTTTTATTATAATTCTGGTTAGTTTGTGTTGAGAAATGATGATTACTAATTATAATTATAAATTAATTGTAATAATTACTATTAATTAATTAGTCAGTATTAGTTAATTATTCATTATAATATTAAATTAATCTTAAGTAATTAATTATTTATAAATTAATTAATATTAACTATACATTAATTATAATAATTAATATTAATGAATGAGATTAATTAATTATTAATTATAATATTAAATTACAATATTAAGTAAATGAATGATTAATTTAATTAATCTTAATTAATTAATTAATTAATTATTAATTAATAATAAGTTAATTATATATTAATTATAATAATTAATATTAATTAATTAGTTAATATTAGTTAATTATTTATTATAATATTAAACTAATTTTTTTAATCATTATTAGTTAATTAATTTTTTTCTTGTTTAATGGAACTCATTCCTCCTTATAACCCCAATATTGGGGAATGAGGAAACCCCAATGGGATAATCAAAACCCCAAACCAAGCAAAGGAAATGGGAAGGAAATACTTTGAAATTCATTCATCCCTCTCAAACCCCCAAAACAAGCACCCCTAAATCTATGGAACTAAGTAGAGAGTGAATACTTCGAGCGTAGAGGAGGGAGGGGATATGAGGTACCAGCGTTAAATATTTTTAGGGGAGTAGAAATTAAAATATTCCCCTGCTATTTGTAACTTGAAAAAGAAGAAGAGAGGAGTGTGAAAGATAGAATTGAAATAGTCTAAAATAATCAAAAGAATAAATGCTTATCTTGATAGATGATAAAAGATTATATTATTATTTTTGTATAGTTCCTTCACCTCATATTTTTGAATTTTAAATTTAACTTTGATATATTATTTTATCACCATCAATCTAGTATTAAATTATAAGAACTTGAATTTGGGTTCTTTAGTACATAATCTATTATATGAATAGTATTTCAAATATGTTTTTGTATTTTTGAAATAATAATTGTGAAATAAAAATATATTAAAGAAAAAAATGTATTAAAATGTGTAAAAATATTTTTGAAAAACTGTCCGCCTTAAATATTCTATCCACTTCCTCAACTCAAATCTTCATCATCCTCGTCGCTCTTCTCATCTGTTCCAAGGCCCACGATATTGACGCTCTTCATTTATCTCTGGTGGCCCTGCAAAAAGACTGTTTAATTTCGGCCACCTTTCATGAGCCCACCATCATCTAGAGTGCCATGATGAAGTTGAAGATGAGAAAATCAGTATGAGAATAAGCAAACAAAACAGAAAAAAGAAAAAGAAAAAAAAGGGGACGATTCAACCTTAATATAAAAGGAGAACTCAAAAAGAAGGTGCCTTTTTACTAGCCAAACACATGACCATCATGTGTTGGGGCTATTAACTCAACACCAATTCTCGTTAATTTTACTAAATGCATCACAATTATAAATTTTAAAGACTAAATATGTTAATTTTAAAATATTATATTAAATGATAGTACATCAAACATTAAGAACTAAAAATATATATTTTTATAAAAGAAGAGTGATTGTAGTTTTTTCTTTATTCAGAGATATACTTTAAATGTTTAACACTAATGATTTGACATCTGAGCTGCATGCCTAAACCATGAAAGAGTTCTATTTATACACTAGAATAATAATTTTCAAATTGTACTATTATATGTAAGCATGACTTTTACGTGTCCCTTCTGCAATTGTTGTTTTTTCAGCCTTTTTCCACTTATTGATTATGAAAAATATGTTTGGTGAATCAACTAATGTTTCATTCTTAAGAAGGTTGAAACTCATGAACCAGCACCCGAAAACAATGCATTCAATAACTCCTCTATGATATATTACTGGTAATTAATGAGATCTTACTCTTTTATATGTTCCTTAATTAGTTAAAATCATTTATTTGAAATTCTTTGCCAAATTGTTTGTTTTGCATTACCAAATGATGATAACATAATCCTTAAAAATATAAACATTAAAAATATATATATTGTCACCTCTTTTGTCTCGTTAAGATTGTCTTTTTAGAGTTTTTTGGGGTTAAATTTACTAATTTTAAGAGTTTCTTATCATGTAAAATTTTTAGTTCTTTGTAATTTTCAAATTTCTATGTGTATATATATATATATATATATATATATATATATATATATATATATATATATATATATAAGCTTTAATTTTGCTTAATCATGGTGAATAATTGATTCAATGATGAATCTATTTAACGAGTAAACTAGTAAATTGTGAGAATCAAGATGGGAAGATGGGATGGAGATAGTATTAGAGTGCAATGTACAATCACTTCTGTTTTTTTCGAAAGAAAGTCCCATATAAAATATTTCCAACTTTTGAACAAGAGTTCGATTTTTCTCACCATATTCTCTCAATTTCTGATTCATTTTCACTTCCTTTCTTTAAAATTAATTTCAGTTGGGTAAATATTATTAAATCACTAGATTGTTTAGTTTCTCTGTATTGTTGCATTTGAAACTTTAAAAAACATGATGATAACAATAAATTTTTCACCAACTATTAAAATTAATTGTATGACCTTGTCATAATACATGACTAACTACAACTTGTTGATCATTCACAGTTGTTGTTGTTGTTGTTGTTGGAGCCGATTGATACTGCCATCCTGATGCAACATTGAGATTCTGAGCCATTAATGACACAGTGAAGGTTTTGATCAAGGGTGGTGGAAACATATGCTTCTTTCATTAACCTGCATGATCTCCACAAACATAGCACTCGAATATTGTGTTATTAAATATTGTCCCACATTAAAAGAACCAAAAGAATGAGACCATCTTAAGATTTAGAAGGTGTCAACATTTTATTGATTTAAACTTTTAAATTCAACTTGGATTTTGGTTACTCATTAACCGTTCTATTAAGCTCTCCATGCGTCATCTCTCTATCATCAAATGGATTCAGTGAATTATTAGTCAAAAATGCTTAAGCCATAATATGATTAAATGTACTGATTGGAGGAAGGTGGGGCGGGGGTGGTTTGTTTCCATTGTTAAATTAATTATGCACCTTTCTCATTGATACATAAACTTGTCATCCATTCATGAACACTAGTACCGATTACAAAGCAAGACAAGATGAATCATCGGCTTCATTATCATGCCAAGCCTAACAGGTCATTGTAAATTCAAATTTGATTGCTTACCGTTCCTCTTGACGGGACAGTTACAGACAAACTTTTTCTGAAGAATTCCTGTCCATGATTTTGTGCAAATAGTATAAAGAGGACATTTGCTTGTTAATTTGATGTGTGGGGTTCTAGTTGTCATACTGTGAAAACATTATTTTACACTGAAACGGAGTGGTCAAGATTGAGTGTACTCAAAACTCTGAGTACTGCAAAGTGGTGAGTAACAAAAGTTAAGGTCCAGCAAGGCTCAGACTAGTCAAACTTGAAAAACAGATGGCGGAGATTGGATCAATTTTAGGATAGTTAAATTTAATTTAGCAACAATTGTATGAAATCCCAAATATATGATTGAACAATTTTGGGAAAAATGATATAAAAATTGTTTTATGTAAAAACAAGTTTTAAAATTATAAAAATCTTTTGTATAAATGTTTGAGGTATTCAATTGTGAAGAACTAAAACTTTTAAGATATTCACATTAGAGGCAAACAAAATGAGTTTTATAAAAGTTTAGGATTGGATTATAATTTTTAAAAATTAATGTTACCCACCTGATTAAATTTGAGTCAACCCTAATTTTGACTAGTCAAACTTAACTTAATCGATTTTTCTCACAACTATTTTTTTAAGAGCTGAGCTGAATCCCAATCGGTTCCGGTCTGACCGATTTGGCTTTGACAATATTAGTGTAGGACACAATTCCAAGCTGTCTGCCAAATTTACCTTATTACTTGCTACTTTTCAAGTTTGATTACTTTTAGTTGTGTGGAGTTTAGCTTTGATTACCCTCAACCTTAACTATTCTATCTTAGTGTGATATTCTGTCTTAACTGCGAAGATTCGCGAATTTATATGTGCAAATCAACCTTGAAAAGATAAAGTCTTCATTGTGTTGGTAAATGGCAAAATTATGGGGATGCTAAAGTGTGAACATCATAAAATAGACTTGTCAACACGTTAATTTTGTTTTGTTAATTAATTTGCTATATTATATATTATAATTATTTTACATATTTATTTTATCATATATTATAATTTTTCTAATTTTGTTACATTTAATATTTATTACATGTATTATATGTTACAATTTTTATGATTTTTAAATTTGCTTTGCTTTGAAAGTTAGTGAACAACTAATATCTATGCATGAATTGGTCTTTCAAAATGTACTTTTATGTTTTTTCATATAATTTGTTATATTATTAAAAATTATATTTCATAATTTTCATTTTCAAAAATATAAAAATACATTTTAAAATGTAATTCATAAATAATTTAGTATTTTTCCGTTTCATCTTCGTCCTGATCACTTTTTTTTTTTTTGACATATTGAATTGATGTGAACAATAATCATGTCAGGGTAGTAAATTCAATACTAGTCATACTATGTCTTTCTGTAAGTTAGATGATTAAATTATGTGTAGACCTGTCATTGCACCTTCAACTTGGCATTGACTTACCATTATTTTAGCCCAAACGCAAAGTCTTGCTCAAAGTAAACGCAAAGACTTCGCATTGACTTAAGTTGGCTTTAGTTGATCAAAGTAAACGAAAAGTCTTGCCCCATGGATAGTTGTCGCCTTCGGCAGTTTTCTTGGAACGGCTCCACCATATTTCTTCCTCTTTGTCCCCACAATTCCTGTGGGCGCCAAAGATAGAAGATGGGAAGAATTTAGACCGCTAGGGGAACGGGACTAGTCTTCTGATTTGCCCTTTAAAATGCTGAATAGTCACCAATTTATATACTTTATATTGTAATTTCCTTTATTCTTCTATTTTGGTTTATTTTCCATGTTACTTACTCAACATTCCTTAATTTAAAAATAAGGCAAATTACCTCGGTCAAAATTCTTTTAGTTTACAAATCACTCAATTTTTGGCTACTAAAATATTTCAATTTGATCACTAATAAATCATTCAACTTTTGAAATTAGTTACGTGTAACTATTCCGTTTAGTTTGACCATTTGAATTAACAAAATGATCACTATATGACAAGCACATGTCTATAATTGGGGATATCTTTGTCACATAATCATCTTTACTTTTCTATCCACTATTATCATTGTCTCTACTGCCACCAATTTATAACTACTCCCATTCTCTCCAATACTTTTTTCCTCATTCTAGATTTTTTCCAAGAAATCTCACAAAAATAATGCACAAAATTATTAGAAAAACCCCAACAAAAATCATATAAAAACAACTGTCACCACTATAGACAATGGTGGAAGAAATCCCTCAAAAATAATGTCTAAAAATCTTCCAAAAAACCTCAATACTATATAAAAAAATTGTCCAATATTATTAGAAAACCCTCATAAAAATTACAAAAACAACCGCCACCTTCATCACCAATGCTAGAAAAATTCATGTGGTTGATTGAATGTGGTATTAGTAGCAGTGATGGGAAAAAAGGAAAATGGAGAAAAAGAGCAATGGAAATAGATGAAAATTGACAAAATTACACTAAAAATGGTCATTCCTTCAAATCAAATGGTCAAAATGGACAAAATGGCCACAAGTGACTAATTTTTAAAGTTTGAGATTTGTGATCAAAGTGAAAAGTTTAATAGCCAAAGTATACAATTTGAAGAGTTTAATTTCCATAAATAATTTGACCTTAAAAATATATTACCACGTAGTTTTTAACCTAATTTTCTTATTTTAGGATTTATGTTTTTTAAAAATTACCCTTTTATTTTAGTTTCTTTACTTATTTTCTTTTCAACTATGTATTTCATTTATTATCCAATTCAAGCTACGACATTTGTGAAATCATTAGCTCAAACTATTGTATCGACTTGTGTAGAATGTTAAAATCCGACATATAAAATCATGCAGTGAAAAATAAAAAAATTATTTGGAGACAAACAATATGGTAAGAAAAAATCATACACTTCAAAATACAAACGGTAGAAAGAAACTCTTACTTTTTACAATTCTATTTTTCTTGGAGTCTCTCTTTTGCTTTTATTTTCTAAGCTTCTAAAAAACTAATCACCATGGGTCCTTTATATAGTTCCCATAATTAATCAAAACTAATTAGGATTTGATAATCAAATCCTATTCAAAATATACCTTCCTAGAACAATTCAAATCTAATTCAACATAGAATTAGTAAATCCTAATCAAAATATAATTTGATAAATAAGTTTGGTTTAATACACCAACAAAGCCTCCCTTAAATCAAACTTGCCATAAAAGCAGCTCCAACTTCATCTCGAGTATGAATTTCTTTTGAAATCTCCTTTGCCGTGTAGACCACGTACAACTTCAACTTGTTGATCTTCATCTTCATTTTCACTTGCAATCTTGTCATTGGTGAAAGTTCATACTTTGAAAAACTTCTATTTGCTCTTCTTCTTGATCAAAAAACTCATCCATATTGACCCACTTTTCAAAACAATAATCTTCACTATTACTATGCAATTCAAAATATTCTACTCTACCCAATTTCTCTTCTTGATAAAGAGATTCAAGTTTTCTCTCATCTTCTTTAAGCATGTCAATAGTTTCCAATTTTTCTTCTAAATTAATGATTTCTTCATCAACCAAAACATCAAAAATTTCTTCTTGTTGCTCTGCCGAACCCATTATATCTTCTTCATCTTTTACAAAATCAACTTGGTAATTTTTATAATCCATCTCTTCAAAATTTTGACTTTGAACATTAGAGTCCAAATTGGAAACATCTTCTTCCTCAATTATTGTAATATCTTGAGGCTTTGATATTTTTTCCATCGACTTGTTTTCTAATACAAGCTTCCCATCAATTCTGTGCTCATGAAGAATTAATGAATTTTGTAATTTTTCAATGCTCAAAGTTGATAAATCTTTAGTCTCTAATATAAGTGCAACAACATAATCAAACTTCCACTACAAAAAAATTGGCCTTTAGTGACAACTCAAAGTGGTCACTAAATATATACTAGTCGTCACAAATGAGATTTAGTGACCATAATTCGTGGTCACATGGTGGTTTGCAAAGGTCGATTAGTAATACTCGTTGGTGACATGGTGGTCACTAATTGGTACAACTAGTGACCAAAAATTGTGGTCATGTTCTTGGCAACGACATAAAGTAGTTATTAAAACATGATATTTTTAGTCACTAATAGTACATGGTGGTAACAAAAAATAGGAATTTGTGATCACTTTTAGTCACGACATATGGTGGTCATTAAATGAAAGAAAGTCAACAAAAAAAAGGAATTGGTGACCACTTTTGGTCACGACTTAAGGTGGCCATTAAACCAAAAAAGTCAACACCATTTGTGACCACCTAAATTGGTCAACAAATTGTAAACAAATGACCATAATTAGTGACGAAATATTGTTGTCAAGTATTGTCATATGAACAACCAAGAGTGACCACATTATTTTCTCACGAATTTGTCACTAAATTTATTATTTAGGACTAATTGTTCATGCTACAATAGTTGTCATCATCGTTAAAATAGCATATAAGATCATGATTGTTGATGATGATTTTGTGGTTAATAAAAATGTGTTGGTGACCAAATTCAAGTCGTCACTAATCTTTTAAATGCAATATCAAACCATCTAAACAATATTGTCATTAAAATTCAGCATTTCCTAATTTTTTCCAATCCAAACAACTCAACATTAAAATTTTGTATCAAACCATCCAATCTCTTTAATGCATTATTAAATGTAGTTCCAAATGAAATAAAACATTTCCTAATTTTTTCAAATCTTGTGTTTTCCAATACACCCATCCAAACAACATCAAAATTAAAACTAAAAATACAACACCAAAGTATGCAAAATAAATCAACATACCCACATCAAGTATTCATCAATACATAAAACTAACAACATTGACAAAGAGTTAGGACAATGTCAACCTAATAATGTACAAAAACAAAAGCATAAGCATCCAAAGTTAATGATGCACCAAAACAAAAGCAGCATTCCCACAAGATATGACGGTTATATCATTTACGCGACAAAAGATTTAGGACAATGTCAACCTAATGATGTACTAAAAGAAAAGCATAAGTATCTAAAGTTAATGATGCACCAAAACAAAGCATCATTCCTTATCCTACAAAAGCACAAAACTAAAGTTTCATTATTTATCATGTCATATAGAATCAAAAGGAACCCTTAACTTTGGATGCACCAAAACATAATCATCATTACTTATCCTACAAAAGTACACAACTAAAATTTCATTATCTATCATGTCATATAGAATCAAAAGTAACCCTTTGAACACGAACCAAAACTAGCATACTCCATGCGAACGGTCCAAATAGCATCCACTCCATGTGAACAATGAGTCACTGCAAACATTCTATAGAAACATCAATGAAAATCAAATAAGTAAGCACTTATGCAAAAACACAAACAATCAAGTTAGTATTGAATTTAAAAAACACCAAATACAAAATAATATTAGAAATTATGAAGTTACTATTAAATCAAAAATGTTTCTAACTTCTTTGTTGCATCTATAGTGAAAGCAAAGAAGTTAGAAAAATTTGCAAAAGCCAAAAGAAAAATCTAGATAGATGAAAACAAAATGAAAAGTCAAAAAGAATCTTAGAGTAGTACTCTCACTCGAAGGGCAATATCTATAGTTATATACCGTTGCTACTTAGTAATTGCAACTCATTGCATTTACTTGGAGTTTGTTCTTTCGATTTTCATCTAGTCTAAGATATGTAATGGAAACGAAACCAAAACCATTTGAGAATTGAGATGAAATGTAATGAAGTGGGTAAACAAATATATTGCGACATAATATTAGCAACGTTTCATTGCCAAACTATTTCTACATAAACCGATAAACTACCTTAGCCCATCACGTTCAACATTATCAATATGAACATGAGACTAGTCAAAAACATAAACAATGAAGAAGAGGTCACATCACATTAACCAAACCCAATAACATTATTTGTGTATTGGCATACATACACACATACAGATATTAACAATAAAGGAGTGACCATCAAGACATTGTCCAAACCCATTAAAATAAACATATGACACTCGCAAGAGCTTCAATAGCAGCAACTATAATAGACAAAATCAGATTCGATTCAGCAACCAAAAACATTTAAACAACACTAGAAGTGTGAGAGTCAACTGACACTCAGAAAATCAAGAGCAGTAGCAGTATAGCAAAAATGTGAGCACATGGGGACCTGTAACAACTTAATTTTCAAAGATATACGAGCAAATATTACTTCAACTATATATCAACCTTAGAATCTAACCAACACTAAATTGGAACAATAGAAGGCGGACTCACATTTTTTCATGTCCACTCAACCAAGCTAGGTGCTCCATCATCAAACATTTGTGCAGGCTTGTTGGTCCTTCAATGCACTAGCTCGGTCATCATTTCCTCACTCTTGCTTTAGCTTCTTCGACTCTTTTCCTCTTGTTTGACACCTCTACTGCACTTCTCATATGCTAGGATCTGTTTCTTTGGAGCGTGGAACCTCTAATATGGCCAGTATAGTACCATTCGGCGTTTGTTGGCATATCTCAACCGGTGTCTTCATCATAATGGCCTCCATTTCTCTTATACTCTCCTGCAATTGTAGAAAATACTTATAAATAATTACAATATTTGTAGCATAATATGAAAGCCAATGTACAACTAAAAAACATACATATAATTATCACCAATTTAATCACGAAACATTAACAACTGAAATTTATCTCGAAATGATAATGAAACTACCAAATTCAATAGTTTGTGGCCAAAGAATCAATTTTACATTTACATGTATCATGAAATGAATGTTATCATAATATAACCTAGTTCACTATGTTTTTCCTTTTTCCTATCAATAGTCAAAGAGACCTCAACCAAAATTGCAATCATTCAAAATATTCCAGCAAGCGGCCAACAGCTTAGGCATAGAAAATGCATACACAGAATAGAACAAGCAATAAAATGTCGACCAACCAGCTTAGCCATGAAACTATATTTAGCAACAACAAAATGAAGCCAACAGAAAATGTGGCTGTGCAAGAACAGAATGATTCCCAGTTGATGCCCTACTAGAAAATGTCTAGCAAAATTGCAATCACCGAAAATATTCTAGCAAGCACCCAACACTCGATCGTAGAGAATGCATAAATAGAATAGAATAAGCGAGAAAAAGTTTTCCGACTGTTAAGCTATGAAACTATATTCAAGAACTACAAATGAAGCCAATAGCAAATGTGGATGTGCAACGCAAGAATGAGAAAATCAGCAAATGATGACAAAAATCCAGCCTCCTTCATATCCTTGGCTCCTTGGGCGAATATAGTATTCAAGACATGAAGCTTAATCGATATAACCAAATACGCATAAAATCGTAAACCAAACTATGATGGTTTTTTGTTTTTCCTTTTTCCTTTTTTTTTGTTTTGTTTTGTACTCATTAAAGAACCAATTTTTATACACTTGACAAAAGGACTAATCAATCAAGGAAATAAATTAGCCCATTAAGACAAGTCAATACTTACTAATTCAACCATCTAGGAACTTATAGAACTAAAATTCCTGTCAATGATGATGAAATTGCCAAATATTGGTAGTACTAAATAAAGAATCAATTTTTACATCTATACATGATAAAAGGGATGTTGATCATACACATACCAAAATTACAACCTTGTCATTAGCCATTTTCCCTTTTTTGAATAATGAGAAAACTCATACGCTTCAATGGTGAAACTTCTCTACCCTCCATTATAGCCTAACCAATATCAATAATAACATAATACAATCATTAACAAATTCTAACAGCTTTCTTTTTGTTTTAAAAGTAAGGATCATGAAATCTGATTACTTCATGTATTGTCCTTGCAATTGACTTTGACCCAACCATGGAATAAATGGTACTTTTTGCTCGATTTTCCTTGTTTCTTTTGCTCCTTTTCTGCAAGGACAAACAACATTACTAAATGAGTTTGGTAATGAATTTTGTTGCAATGAAATTAGAAATTCCAAGAAAACTAGTCCATAATATTTGTAGACCTAAAAGTCTTCCGACACAAAGTGATCACAAAGAATCTTCCAATCCTCAACACTAATATTATCCGGGGCATGATGTTTGGCCTTTTTTAATGGATATTTTTTAAATTTCTTGTACAATCTATGTTTGTTGGTTTTCAATTGGTTCATGAGCTGCCTCTCATGACCTTTCTTTGAAGACTCACTATCATCATAGGTGGTGTTTACCTACCATGCACACAAAATCCAAACTTACAAAACATTTAACCATGCGACAATTATCAAATTGCAACTAAATTTATGTGTAAATAATAATGTACGTGATTATATTGTAGCTTTTTTGATAATGTGATCTTTCACTTCACACTGTTGCTTCTTGCTTCTCCATCCAATACGGCATTCTACCGCATTACACGGCCAAATTCGGTGATGATATCTTGATCGATTGGCCCACAATGCAACCAAAGATCTACATTGATCTCAAAATTCATAGGTTCATTTGGGTTTCGCTTATTCGCTAACCCAATGTTCCTAGTGAAGCCCTTTCTTTTGATGTTGCTTATATTGTGAGCAGAAAATATCAACCAATTAAATAACCATAATAGTTGTTGTTCTTCTACAAGATGCAAGTTGCCAAACAAAGGTTATATGACCATGTGAAGAACAACAATTTTAGACAAAATAAGCAAATCGCTAGACCTATTTCATATATTATGCTTTTGATAAAAGTAACATAACTAGGAATGAAAAAGCAACAATTAAAGTTAAGTTGGCTTACCTTCACTTGCATCATTTTCTTCACCGCTCGACTATGCTCGTTCATCACCTCATGTGATTGATGGGAGGATGATGGAGTTTGAAGGTCTTTGTGATTTCTTGGAGTTGATACCAAATCCAGCTGCCTAACTTTTGTGCGCCGCACATTCATAATGGGTGTAAATGGCATATTGTCACTAGTCTCTATAAAGGGGTTGAGTGATCCTTCTTTACGAGACACGGGCACTATCTATTTCTTCCTCACCCCTAAGTTGGAAGCCAATTGAGGTCTTGCATGGAGTGAGTCTAGCAGTCCTTCCGAGTTGAGTGGTCTTCTAGGTGAGGAATGGGCACCGCCTATTTCTTCCTTATCCATATGTTGGAAGCCAATTTCAGTCTTGCATGGAGTGAGTCTAGCACTCCTTCCAGGTGAGGCCGTGGCACATTTTCGCACTAGCTATGAAAGTGGGCTTTTTGTTACTCATTTTCTATGAGATTTTGAGTAATCGCTTTTTTGCTAATCCTTTCCAAGTCCAACCATGTCCTATATTAATGCACAAGATAAATCAAATCAAATCAACATACTTATGAAGCTATGGTCCATATGTATAACAATATGCATGACATTTCATAACAAATACACATAAAACATTGATACTCATTACTCAATCATCCAAAATTTGTATATGTGATTATAAATTCTAGTAATACTAAATAATGACATGAAAAGTCAAGTATAATAAGTTCATATATGACAGTAATAACACACTTTAAGACAAAATACGAAACCAGGAATACAATTACTCAACAAAGAAGGCATCATTAAGCTAATAATAGTTGGCACTAAGAATATTTAAATAATGGCAAAGCTCACATACATCCATTTGCTATTTTGAATCTAATCACTAACAAGGAACTCTTCCTCATCTTCCTCACAAGATTTATACCGATCGTAATCAATAATATCACCATCGATAAAAGATTCATCAATATTATGATTGTTAGAAGTTGACCCTATATTCACATTGCCTTCAATCATTGAGGAATCAACCACTTGCAATATGTTTGTACCCACTTGTCAAATATGGCATGTCCATATTCAAATCAACAACAAGAGTAAGTTCTGAACCTTCTCCCGATATACTTGACATTTGATCTGCACATTTTCAATAGTAGCTATGAAAGTGGGCTTTTTTGAATATGTGCAAATTGCCTTCGAGACCACAAGTGATGTTAGACAACAATAAGAAACCACAAGTGAGGTTAAAATGATATTCCAACAACTCGCACAAGCAGTATTGTCTAGTCCCAGAGGTACATCTTCATTTTCTAGTTGTAGCACACCAAAAGCGCAAAAATTCATACTCCCAAACCAGCACAACACATCCACATTATTGAGGAAAGAAAATAAAAACAAGATTCACGGTGTGGTATAGTCGGGTACCACACAAATAATACACAAACAAACTCCCAAATCAGTACCCAACATATCCATACAAAAGAGGAAATCAAACACAACAATAGCCGAGGATGTGGCATAGTCAGTATCACACCAAAAAAATGCAATAGAATACTCCTTAATACAAAGAAACATACCCACATTATGCAGAAATCATATAGAACTATGATTCACAGTGTGGTATTGTTAGGTACCACACAAAAACACTCCTAGATCAAGACAACAATTTGTGGGATGAAAATAATTTGCAACACATACATGATAAAAAATCCTAAAATTTAGTAATAACAAAATAGCACACTGAAATGCCAAAAAGGAAAGATGAGAGTTCGACTTCATATGCCAACTATTCAAGAATAATGTGAAGAAAACAGTTAGAAATTTGGGTTTCAGAGCTATGAAAGTAGGTACTTTCTGCAATTGGGAAGGTCAAACCACATAAACATTGTCAATTGGAAGGTCTAATTTCGCAATGGTAGAGTATGCTATTGTTCAAAAGATGAAGGAAAAACCTTTAGAGATGAACTCCAACAATGGAAAAGAAAAAAAGCTCCAAAACAATATTGGAACGTGGGAAGGATAGTGGTAGATTTGGAGTACAAAACAAAAACAAATTCAGCCATGGTGCATCGGGCATTGAATCTTGCTGTATATGCACACATTGCAGGCATCCTCTCACAAAACCACTAGCCCATTTTAGCACTTACCTCACTTGAAAAGGTCAAGATTCGGTGATGGTGACCAAATTCTTCATTCACGCCTTGCCAATCTCTCTGCAAGAAAGCCCTAAATTTTGTAATAAATTCATCTCACATAAAAATCCCAAAGAAAATTGATCACTAAACACAAATGCACACTTGTTTGCTCACCTTCAAGAAGAGAAGAAGACTATTGTCTAGCTACTAGAATCGGTTGCAAGAAATGAGTCATACTTTCGGGTCTTGCATTTTTCTAAGTGTTGAAGTGCAATTTTGAGTGAGACTAAGTAGGGAAAAAGATTATTTTAATAGAAAGCAAGAAGTGAAGTCAACTTTACTTTTTGGGTGATGCTTTTTCCAAAGTGTTAAATGGAGTTATGAGTGGGAGTAAGAAGAAGAAGACTATTCTAATAGAAGTAGGAAGTGAAGTCAACTTAATTTAATTGTCGGTTTTGTTTTTTCTAAAGGATGAAGTGAAGTTTTGAGTGGGAATTTTCCAAGTGTTAAAGATGTGCCTTTTTTGGTTTGCCGATTATTTTCCATTGAACATTTTCTATTCTTCTACCTTTTTTAGAAGATCTTGTCAATAATAAATTGTAAGAACATTCAAATTTAATTTTTTATATCTACTTTTCTATCCAATGAAATTCATTAGTTTATAGTTGGAGTGAAAAGAAAATTTATTTATGAAAATGAAATTATTAAGATTTTAAAAACTAAAATTCTAATTAATAATTTAAGTACCAAATTAAATTTTTTTAAGGTAAATCAAAGGAATAAATAAAGTCGAAAGTTTAATAATTAAATAAATAACTATATATATTGGATATTTAAGGCTTATAAAAATAATTTATGAAAAATTTAATTACGCACTTATTCAAGATAAAAGTTTATCAAAAATTTTAAGTAATAAAATATAATAAATATCACCTAACTAAAACTATGACATTTCTTATTGAATAAGGACAAGTTTTCTCACACAAGCCAACAACATTAGAGTCTCAACCCCATATAAATTGTAGGTCAGTTATTTTACTTTAAAACTAACACAATTTTCATCAATGAATTGTTATTTTGTGAGTTACTCTTTTACGCTTTTAGTTTGGATTCACCTTTGACACTGTATAAGAATATGTAGAGTTCAACAAATCTAGAAACACTAGAAAATATTATTTTATAAATATAATTACCAATATTTGATATTGTATCTATCTATAACTATATACATATATGAACTACTTATATAATGTACCCACTATACATAAGTATTAAAAGTTATGCACTTAAAGTAATTAAACTTATGTGTATCTTAAACTAATTAAAATTATTCATGATTTTCGATAGTATATTTTAAAACTAACAAAATTATGTACTTAAAGTAATTAAACTTATGTGCACATGTTCATAAATATCAAGGTGTCATAGTATAATTATTTTAAATTAAGAGTCATAACATAATTAAGCCAATGAAACTCAGCCCAATGAAGAATATACTTAGTCCATTTGTTACTCTTAGCCAAAGAAAGCCAATTAGTACTATTCAATAATGTATTGTAATACTAAAAAGACTCTGTGATTAATGTACAATTATATGGACAAAACAAAAATATTATGGTGTCTTAGTACAATTATTAGAAATTAAGAGTTATAATATAAGTAAGCTAAATTTGGCATAAGGAAAAATAAACTTAGTCTAATAATTATTCTTAGCCAAAGAAATCTAATTATAATTAATTTATAGTGTATTTAAAAAGTCTCTATGTTTGAAGTAAAATAATGTAGGCAAATTCATATATATAAGGGTGTATTTGTGCAATTATTAGAAATTAAGAGCCATAAATTAAAAGTTAAGTTTGGCCTAATGAATAAATTACATAGCCCAATTATTATCTTTAGCCAAACAATTCCAATCATTATATAAGTGGTGGCAATCAAAGAAGTTTTTTTTTTTTTTGTTAGTGTAAAATTATGTGGACAAATTATGTGTCTTATAATGCAATTATTAAAAATTAAGTATTATGTGTCTTAGTACAATTATTAAAAATTAAGAGTCATAATACAAATTAGCTAACTTTGATTTAGTGAATAAATTATGTAACCCAATCATAATTCTTGGTCAAAGAAGGCTATCAATCAATAGTGTATTTTAATGCTAAATGATCATGTACTTTAGGTAAAATTATATAGTAAATGTATAAATATTAGGGTGTCAACATACAATTAATGAAAATTAAGTGTCATAATACAAATTAGCTAAGTTCAACCCAAGAAAATATTTGTTTAGCCCAAACCTTATTTCTTATAATATAAGCCCAATTAATATAAAGTTAGGCCCAATCATACTAATTTGTTGGTCCAATCATAGGTCCATTTGTATGCCCAATTAATATGTAAGCCAAACCAACGTAAGCCTAATGATAAATCCATTGTTAGCCTAATCAAAACCTTTTAGTGACTACAAAACATTGTTACTAAAAGTCATAAATTTAATAACGATTTTTTGGTCACCAAAACATATTTTGTAACTTTTTGTGACAAATGGAATCGTCATCACCAATCTTGGTCATTAAATGTGGTCAACTTATGGTTATCTTTTCACACTATAACAATTAGTGACCACGTGATGATAACTTTTTCTTTCGTCATTAAAGGATGTTATTTAGTGATCACTTGGTGACCGCTTTCAGTGGTCAAGAATGAATACATTTGTGACCAACCTTTTGTGACTACATTTTTCTAGTTGCTAAAAGCTATTTTTGGTGACCAAAAATATTGTTGTCACCGCCTTTTGGTCACTAAAACCAAGTTTCTTGTAGGGTTCATAGATAACAAATAAAGAACTTTTTCCACAAAAAAATTATAAATCGACAATACACCCATTAAATTCCATTTCGTTCTTGATATCTAACAAGCGGGAAAAATAGTTCTCAATCATTTCAAATTTTTCCATGGCACATAGCTCAAACTTCAACAAAAACACGTTATTTTTTTCTAACTTGATCTATGCCAATAGAAGCTCTTTCTAAAATATCCCGTGCTTGTTTGGCAGTTTTAGCAGTACAAATTTTATGAAAAATTGACATATCAATTGCTTGATGAATTTAAAATAAGGCCAAATATACCTTTCTTTTGGTTTTGGCATTGGCATTATCTGGTACCTCCTTTTGAATGAACTGTAGCAAATCGTATGCTTGAAGGTGTGTTTCCATCTAAATCTTCCCAAATTTATAATTTTGCTCTCTCATGAGTTTTGGAACAACACATATTATGTTCCAATCATCCATCGCTAACAAGCAACTTTTAGCCTCCCTTGCTAAAAAATCACCAGGATCAAGAAACCAACAACTAACGTTGTTGGCTCGATACCACATGTAGGATGTAAAAATCCTACGTATAAAATCACGCTGTGGAAAATAATAAGAACAATTTATTTGGAGACAAACAACATGGTATGAAAAAACTATACACTTCAAAATACAAACGGTAAGAAGAAACTCCTACTTCTCATAAATTTATTTTTTCTTGGAGTCTCTCTCTTCTTTATTTTTCTTGAGCCTTACTAAAACTAATCATCATGGGTCTTTTATATAGATCCCATATTTAATCAAAACCAATTAGGATTTGATAATCAAATCCTATTCAAAATATACCTTCCTATAACAATTCAAATCTAATTCAATATAAAATTAGTAAATCTTAATCAAAATATAATTTGCTAAATAAGTTTGGTTTAATACACCAACAATTCTAGTAATTTTAATTAGTCATCAACTCAAAGACCTAGCATGAATGTATAGCTTCAAAGAAATATTTGATGGTATTGCCAGTAATGAACAAATTAAGCCAATCCAATCAAGTAGGCTTCGTTTGGATTGTGAATTATTTGAGAAAAATTGTGATTTATTTAAAAAAGTTGTATTAGAATGTGTGAAAATTTTGGTGGGTATTTTTAATATAAAAGTATTTTGGAGAAGGAGAATTTTTAAAAAAATTATGTGAGAAGAATTTGAATGAGAAATTTTAAATTTTGAAGTAAATATATATTTGAATGTTTTATTTTGTTTAAGAAAAGTAATGTTTTTGTAAATAAAAACTCTGTCCAAACGAAACTTAGTTCTTACTTTAGTTGTACTCTATTTTTATTACTTCTTGCACAAAAAAAAAAATCACTTTAATTTGATACTTTTCATGTTTAAAAGTAGTTCAATTTTAATATTTTTCAAAAAATCATATAAAACTATTGTATTACTCCTATTAATAATAATGTATAATTTAAATTTTAAAAAATGATAAAAATATAAAAATATACATTTCATTGTGTATTAAGTGTGTTGTACCTTATAAATTAAAAAAACATATTGTATGAAATCAAAAGTAAATTTTTCTTTTGAAACATAAGAAGTATATATAATTATATGGTACAATATACTTACTTAGCTATAATCTTAGATTTAATAATGAATCATAGATAATTTTTATTAATAATTTTTATTTGAAAGTGTACTTTCTTTTAGGCTGAAAAATTTAAAAATAAACCTTCTTTTGGAACAGAAGAATACTAATATTTTATATCTATTATGATTAAAAGCATAATCATCACAAAGTTTGTATCTAGAATCATAATATGGATGAGAGTGGGTTATATGATTATCTTCTTTGATTGATAGTGAGAGTTGAGGAAGAATGTAATTGTGGGGAAAGAAGGTTTTTGCATTTGCTAATGACTGAGAATTTGGGATGGTCAATTTGTCCATTTTGACACAAATAGACGTCCATTTGTTTGTTTTTAATTTTGTTTGTTCTTTATTTAGATAGAGAACTACAAAGAATAAGATACGTATGAGCACATGATATGGTCTAACCATTTACATTTCTTTTCTTGATGAGTTTTATCTAACAATACTAGGATCAAATTTTCCTCTAAAAGAAACTAAGAGTATCACTACTTAAAAATTTACAAAAACAACTAATTTGGTTCTAGTAGATATATGTCTTCAACTTTGGTATAATGATTTTAAATTTTAAAAACTAAATATCTTTAATAAAAAATTACAAAAAATAACTATTTTAGTTTTAGTAGAAAAAAAGCCCTAAAATAACTATTTATGTATTTTTTAAAATTTCTAATGTAGAAAAAATTAAAAACACAATAAAATTTTATTAAAATATTGAGTTGATACAAGAATAGGAAATTTAATACTAAAATTAGTAAGATGAAAGTAGATACTAATTGTATATCTTAATATAAATTATAAAATTTATGTCTATTTATTACAATGTATAAAATAGAATGCCACACAAAAGTGTAATAAAAATTCTTTACTCAAATTTCCTAAACCTCACTATTGTAACTTTAAATGTTCGTGGTTACAAAGTTAATACAATTATTGACCTTTCGAGGAAAAAAAACTATTGTAACTTTAACATCCACTTCTATTTCCATAGTTTTCCGAGAAAGTTAAAGAAAGGGTGACTGCTAGATGGTCAACAGACGTTGATAAAAATGAGTTTAAGAAAGGGATTTTTCATTTTTTCCTTAGTTGAAGTTTCAAAATTTTGTTGATAAAATAGCTGAACATTTGATGAGGAATAAAAATGCAAACCACGACAAACAAGACCAAAAACTTGACCGATTAAGAGAAGAATTATATGTTGGGATTAATTATATTAAATCCTAAATATATGATCTAATATAATTAACAATAAGTGAAGATTTGTTATAAGTTAACTGGGTAATAACTTATTGACAAATATAACCCTATTAACCGCCTATAGAAGTGCATGTTGGGGGTAGCGATGATGGATATTCCACATTCGATACCCAAGTTGTAATGCCTTAAACACCATCGTCTATTTTCTCTCTCTACAGAAAACAACCCAACCCTAACAATCTTAAGGCATTAAAAATTAACTTTTTGATTCGTTGGTTGTTTTTGAGCGAGTAAATAGTCCATCTTATAGCCCTCGACGAGAGGAATTCAACGGTGCAATCGGTTTCTCGATCGGAGGTCGGAGTTCGCCGGGATCTGAGTTTAAAGTTCCGGCAAGTGAAATCTTTCTCTTCAAATTTTGAAAGATCTAGATGTTTTTAGCTTGCAAGGTCACTTGTGTTGTGTTCTCCTTGTCAAGGCGATCGTTTTGAGAATCATGGCCTTAATCGGAGCTCGGACGACGGAAACGGCGACTAACATTCCGATGAAACCTTGGGTGATGGCGCGTGCATCTCATGTTGAAAAAACATTTAATCGATTTCGCGACTATCGTTGACTAGGCGTTGATTATGTAGTTGTTGATTGGGGTGTTGACTGGTGTCGATCGTGCGCTGATCGCTAACGGGCGTGACTGCTGGCCGCAGACCATTGAATGTTGACCGTTGGTGATGTTGACTTTTTTTCGAGTTATTTTTGAGTATTTCGCCATTCCGACTCGTTTTGACATTTGCATTGCTAATTTTGAGTGTAGAGTAACTTACAAAGCGATTGATCGGGGTTGAAGGCCTTGTTTGATCGTGAGAGCTTGTTGGACATCAGGTGCAGTTGTTTCAACTTTTTCATATTCTTTTATTACCATATTTGAGATGGTTAAAAGTGAAACACTAGAGATTTTTATGCTTGAATCATTTTCTTGGTATGGAATATACAAGATAGCGCTGAAGCAAACTTAGGCTAAAACATGGTTCTATATTCTATACTATACTTAGTACTTTTGAAGAGACGATTGAAACAGTTGACAGGCACGATGGGATAAAGATGAGGATTACTGTATGGATTATTTGTTGAATTGCTTGTTAGACCATCTGGCGAACTCTTATGCAAATGTGAAGACAGCTAAAGAGATTTGAGACTCACTAGATGCTTGGCTCCACAAAAGTGAGGAGCTATCCAAAATTCATTTAGGGGATAAGTTCTTCAATTTGAGGTTCAAGAATGATATGGAGATCTCCTTAGGTCGCAGACTTAGAGAATATGGTGGAGAAACCGAATAAAGAGGGTTTGAAATATCCGATACACTTCTAGCAAATGCCATCATAAATAAGCTACTTGCTACTTGGAATTCTTTCAGACGTATGTCCGAAGGAAAAACAAAGTTGAGCTAGAGGAGCTAAAGTGGCTCATTGTTATTGAGAATGAGACACTTGTCATGAACAAAAAGAGCTAATTAGGAAGACTCATAATCGCCTCATGTTCACCTCAAAGCACTCAAGCGATAGCTATGTTGCGAATTTTACACGCAAGTGCACGTGATCGTTAACAAGTAATATAGAGTAAATATAATTTATCGTTCCACAGATGATGAATTATTAAATACCGAAATTAAAATAGTTCTAACTTTATTTGAAGAAAAAAAAATATTTTTAAGCTAAATTAAAAGTAATTTTAAAACTTAATTAAAACTAAAATTGAAAACTAAACAAAGCAAGTTAATGGATTAAGTTGACGAAAGATCTAGGGTTTTCGATTTCACCTTAACTAATCCATCCTAATATTAATCTATTTCGTAATCTAATTTAATTTCCTGGTTGATAGTCGAGACTCCCTAATTTATTTATTAGTCCCTCCCGAGATCTAATAAAAATCCTCCTAATTGCTAACTCATCATATTCCTATGTGAATTACAACAATTATAAAGTCATTAATTTCTATGGATTCTCACGTAGCGTCTACACAAACCATGCAGATATATTCCTATCCTACATGCAATTCATGGCATTTATCTCAAAGAACTTGACACATAACTCCCCTTCCACTTGTTATGATTAACAAATCGTCTAATTAGTGATCAAGTAATTAGAAGCATTAAGCACGAGATAAACACTCAACCATGGAAAATTAAATCAAATTATATTAATAGAAAATATTAAGACTTCATAGTTAGGCTACATGAAACCCTAGAAAAGAATTTAGTTCATATTAATATAAAAGAATATCACAAAAATTTAAACATGATTGAAAAGAAAAATAAAAGATAAAATCCAACAAAAGCCGTAGATGATTGGTACTTAAAAATAATACTTAGCCAAAAATTTCATGACAAAATACAAAACTTAAATTACTAAAATTGCTAAATAAAACTAAAAACTAAAACAATAAAAGAAAGCTAAAATTGATAAACTAAAGAAAACAAGAAGAAGAAAAAATAGTATAAAATATGTGAGGAAGAAATTGCTGCCGCTTTGTTTGCTTCACCAAGCTTCTAGAGGAAAGAAAAAAATTTTGTCGCTTGCTTTGCAAGTCAAGCTTAGCGATCGCTTGTATTTGCTAAACTACTGCAAACAACAAGAACAAAATAATGAAGAAAGATCAAGAAAACAACAAAAGGATGGCTGAAAATTTGCTGCAGAAAACCGAGGAAGGCTGCTACTCTAACTAATGAAAGAAAGAAAAACAAGACAAAGGATCGAAGAATGGTTTCCTCCTTGTTGTTCTCGATTGTCTTCTTTATATAGAGCCAAAGGTTGGTTGTTTCTTTTAAATCTTGCAAACCCGATTCCTTCTTTGCTTTGCTCTTTGTCTTCAACTTTAACTTGGTCTCTTTTGTTTCCAAATTCCAACCATATGTTGTTTCCAAATTAGTTTGACTTAAGTCTCCTTCTTTTCTTTCTTGTTTTCATTTCTTTCTTTGTTTGTTTCCTTTTTCTCTTCTCTATCCAACTTTGTTTCTTCTTTCTGCAGTTCTTCTTCTCATTCCCAACCAACTTTGCTTCTTTTTCTTTGTGCGAATTTTGGTACCAAATTTCCTCCTTTTTGTTTCCTCGCTTTTCTTTTTTCTGGTGATTTTGTTTCCCACTTGATCGGTTTTTGTCTTCTTGTCGCTAAAGAAATTTCCTTTTGTTTTGTGTTGTGCAAATGTGTCTTTGTTCCCAAATTCATTGCCCACTTACTTTGTTTCCAAATTCAAATTTTGGTCTTGTTTTCTTTCTTTTTTCTTTCTTGACCTTTATTTCCCAATTCGATTGCTTACGTTTGTCTTCTTTGGCGTTGCGTTTCCTTTTTGTTGTCCAAAGATCTTGTTGTCTTAAATCGGCCAGTTTCTTTGTTTCCAAATTTCAACTCGGTTCTTTAATTTTTTTTAAATTGCAGCAACCACTAGTTTAATTTTGTTCATCAGTCAAAAGTGTTCTTTCATCAAGCTTTCGGTTGTTTGTAGCCGAAGGAGATTCTTTCCTCTTTTGTTTGTGGGCAAGTGGACTTCTTCCTCCTCCGCTTCTTCAGAAATAAACAAAGGTGCGGTGGCCGTTTTTTTCCAAATTGCGGCAGTTGCATGCTCTTCCTTCTATTTTGTCAAAAATGCATTTGAGGTTTTGTTCTTCTACAAAGAAGAGTCTTTCTATTTCCAATTTGTTTGTGCACTGCATTGAATGTCAAAGTGCAAAGATGGAATGCATGCAAATTGCTTTTATTTTGTTTTGACCCACATTTGTTTTGTCCTTTCTTGCTTCTTTGTTTGTTTGTGGCTTTAGAATTCTTGACTCAAAATGCAGCTTCAACAATGGTCCAAGACCATATATAGAAAGAAGGTCCTTCAATAAAGAATATAGTGAAATCAAAATAGAGAAGCCCATCAAGCAAACATTTTAAGCATCAATACTACCGCAAAGAAACCTTGAAGCTTTTGCCAAGAAAATAATATTTTGCTTTATTTGTCAAATTTTTCCTACAAAGCTCCAATCTAGCCATCAATAATAAAAACACTTAATATTCACATAAATAAGCATTTTAATCACTTAAACACATGGAAATTGACCTAATAAATATGCAATTATACCTCTTATCAAGCTAACTATGCTACTCATTAAAGGTTTACAAAGAAATCCAAGTCCGAGAAAAGTGAGCCTACTAAGTTGGAGGCCAAAAAGCCCATATCAAAGAAAAGGGAGAAGGGCATGTGCCACAACTGTCAGAGGTGGGGCCACTGGGCAGCTGATTGCAAGCTTCCGAAGAAGTAGAAAAATGGTACAGCATAGAATGAAACCAATATGGTTGCAGATGCATCGAGCCTCAAGCCTTTGTTGGTATGATCGGAGCCGGAATGCCGCTCTACCGAGTGGTGGCTAGATAATGGAGCATCCTGCCATGTCACTAACGACAAGTCCTCGCCATCGATGTTACTAATGTGAAGGAGACCATGTTGGTTGTTAGTGACACTACAGAGCTCAACCTTTCTTCAGGTAAGACACTAACTTTAAAATCTGTTAAAGTAGTTCCTGAAGCTCCTAAAAATTTAATTTTCATGAGTCTTTTAGACAATGCTGGCATGTGCTTTTCATTTGCATCTGGTAGAGTAACTTTGACTGTTAACTCTCATTATTTTGGATTTGCATTTATGATAGATGGCATGTATAGGTTGAGTTTGACAAATGAAACTGTATGTCATGTAAGTTAAAAAATGATTGATCCTAAGTTGTTACACAATTGATTAGAACATGTTAACTACAAGAAAATGGTTCAAGTTGCGAAAACTCATCAAATTCCATTAAATACATCTACTCGATTTGACAAATGTGAAGTGTGTGCTCGACTAAAATCACTAGGAGACTTTTCCCGGAGGTAACTAGAAGCACACAACTTCTAGAGTTGATACATTCGACTTGTGTGAATTTAAGGATTTCACAACCAGAAGTGGTTGGAAGTATCTGGTAACATTCATAGACGGTTTTCTAGATATTGTCATTTTATTTGTTGAAATCGTGATGGGTGTCAAAACCACCAAAATAATCCTTCTTTGAGCTTAGTTACGTAGATAGTGATAAGAGAGTCGAATTCACAGAGATTGGTTAGATTTACTTCTTAAACAAAATAAAATAAAAGAGGGGTTTTGTATTATGAAACTAAGCAAGAATTAATTAAGACAACTAAACAAATTAAATAACCAACTAAAAATATGAGAAAAAATTAATAAGGAGAAGTTTCCAATGAAGAATTAATTTTGGTATTGATTCCTTGAATTGATCATTGATTCAAAGATGAGTTCTTTTATCTTGAATAAATTGGTTATAGTTGTTGAAGATCCGTCTTCTAACAACTAATCTTTTCTTAATTTTTCGATAACCTTCAAATCATCCTATGAGTTATGTGCATTAATTGCATTAAGATTAAAAAGACCTAATTACTAACCAAGAAACCCTAAACGCCTTGTTTATTTAAGTTAGATTATATATTTTCATAACATACAATCTACTGGCGTTAATTATCTTTCGACGTTGTTGTTTGTCACTTTAATTAGAACAACCAACCCACGATTAATTATTCTAAATGACTATCTATTGAATTCAACTATCAAACAATAGGCCTTTTGTCTAACAATTCAATCCAATAATATAATGAAGCATAGAAAATATATAAATACTCAAGAATAAAAGAAATAATAGAATTAATGGAATCAAACCACAATATATAAATACTCACAATTGTTCGAATCAAACCTTAATTAATCTTGATTGGAAAAATAGAATTTAACTAGACATAGTAAAAGAAAGCATCAAGAAAATTAAAGGATGCGGCTTTTTGTCTTTTGCAGTACCGTTGCTCACTCTAGAAAGATTGAATTGCAGTGATGTCTTTTTGTCTCCGTGAAATAATCAATTTATAGAGGTGCGGCTTGGTTTCTCAATTTCTTTTGTTTTCCAATTCTTTGTCCCGCTTTCTTCTTTATTTCCTAATTTGCTTTGTCTTCTTGTGCGACTCTTTTCCTTATTTTGTAGCCATTTCTTTTGTTTGCTTTTTCTTTGTTTCCTCTTCTCTTTGTTTTTTATTTTGTGCGACTTTCTCCAAGAAATAAAATTGTGGCTACTATATTGTTTCCAAATTCACTACCCATCGTTTTCTTTTTCCTCTTGCTGCATTTGGAGTTTTCTTTTTTCTTTAAGCCACTTGTTTCCTTTTGTCTTTGTATAGGTTTTTCTTATTTCCTTTTCTTGTTTGGCTTTTGTCTTGTTGTGCAAATTCGATTCTGCTTGTTGTTCTCTTTCCTTTTATCTTTTCTCCAATTTGCACTATGCTATTTGTTTCTTTTTTTCTCTTTTCCTTGTGCCATCACATACACCTTCTCCAATTTTCTTTCCTTTTTGCAACTTGTTTCTTTCTAGAAAAATAAAAAGGCGATAAAGTTTCTTTTGTTCACTTTTTCTTATCCACCCTAACCATCCATCATAAAAACAATTAATATCCATACATATAAGTATTTTAATTACCTAAAACACAAAAGAATTGACCAAATAAATATACAATTTATACATGCTATCAAATCAAAAGATGAGTTTTTCAAAAGTTTAAGCTTTTCAAGTCTCGAGTAGAAAATCAATTGAACTTGAGAATTAAAAATTTAGAAGTGACAGAGAAGGAGAATATTCATTGTGAGTTCAATGAATTTTGTACCACCGAGGGCATAATACTTGAAACTACGCTTACTCGCCTCGGTCAAATGGTATAAGCGAGAGGAAGAGCGGGACTTTAATCAAATGTTAAATTCCATGTTACGTACTACTAGCATGCCTTCTTGTTCGGAGAGAAGCGGTTTAATTGCTAATCGAATTTTGAATAAAGCGCCACATTCTAAATTGAACCCTACTCCTTATGAGTTATGGCACGAACATTCGTAAGATTGATACTCTAAAGACTTGAAGCTATATTGCTTATGTGAGAATACAAGACTCTAAGAGACCTAAAGTGGGACCTAGAACAATCACTGTGTATATCTAAGTAGTGCAGAAAATAGTCATGCAAACAAGTTTTTGGATCTATTCACTAATGCAATGATAGAATCCAGAGATCTGAGAATTCTTTGAGAATAAATTTCTCAAAAATCTAGGGTTAAGTGTTTACGGACCTACATATGTGATTCAGAATCTCCTATAGAATCAAGCAAGCCCTTCGACACTAAATCCTCACACTAACAATTGAAACAACTTCTACTAGAGTATCCACCAGGAGAAAGTTCCCAAAGCGTATGGTAGTGACTTTGTCACATACTATTTAGAGAATGATCCATTTTCCTATAAGGAGGCGATGAGATCTAGGGATTCTCTATTATGGAAAGAAGCCATTAATGATGAAATAAGCTTTCTTTTGCATAACAACAGTTGGTAGTTAGTTGATTTGCCAAAAGGGGCTAAGACTGTGAGTTGCAAGTGGGTGTTGAAGAAGAAACTGAATAGTAATTGATCAGTAGCTCGGTTTAAAGCACGTCTCGTAGTTAAGGGCTTTACACAACAAAGTGGAGTGGACTATTTTGATGTTTACTCACCTGTGTGTCATCTATCCACTATTAGGATTCTTCTTGCCATAGCGTCTATTGAGCACCTTATAGTGCATCAAATGGATGTCAAAACAGCTTTTCTAAATGGAGAGCTAACTAAGGAGATTTACATGAACCAACCTAAAGGGTTTGTCATGAAAGGTCTAGAGAACAAGGTTTGTAAGTTAAACAAATCCTTGTATGATTTAAAACAAGCACCTAAATTGTGGCATATAAAATTTGACAAGGTTGTAAAGAGCTACGGTTTTCAGACCAGTTACTCAGATAAATACTTTTACTTCCGTTTTGTGTCAAATAAGGTTGCTATTATTTGCTTGTATGTAGATGACATGTTGATTCTCGGCTCTGATCTTTCTGTAGTGAAGGACGTGAAAGCCAACTTCGAAAAAGAATTTGACATGAAAGATCTTGGTGTAGCAGACACCATTCTTGGTATGATAGTAACTTTTGATAGACAAGTTATCTCCCTTAGCGGACTTATTACATTGGCGACTACTTTCACAGGGATACGGTGAGTGCAAACCGATAGAGACACCATATGATTACAACAAAAGACCGAGCCCTAATGATAGAGCGTATAGATCGGTTAGATTATTCTAAAGCGATTGGTAGTCTTATGTATGCTATGTGTTGCACTAGACTGATATTGCCTTTGCAATTGGCTTCTTTGGGTCATTTTACTAGTAATCCTTGCAAAGAGCATTGGAATGCCCTACGAGGTGATGAGATATCTTAAAGGTATTCAAAATTATGCTCTCGCTATTTTGGTTTTCCTCTTTGTGGAAGGATATTCGATGCCTCTTGGTGTTGGATGTTGGAGATAGTAAGTCTACAGTGGTTATGTTTTTACACTAGGTGGAGTCATTGTTGCATGGAGATCTAAGAGACAGACTTGTATAGCATCGCTGCCTATGGAATCGTAACTTTATGCTCTAGCTTTGCTACAAGAAGCAGTGGATGAAGAATCGATTATGGATATTCCTTTGATCGACTAAAGATAAATTCTTTAATTCTATTCTCGTGATAATCAGCAAAGTGGTCCACGTCATTAAAAATCACTCTTTAATAGCAAAAGGAGACATGTTAGACCGAGACACGCTTTGTTGCATTGTTTTATAGAATGTGGGTTATCACTTTGGTTGATGTGAGATCAAAGGATAATGTGGCGATGCTCTAACAAAGGGTTTAGCCAAAGATCGAATATTTCAAGCGATGGGGAAATGAGGTTAAAGACTGTAAGATTGTCTTAACCTACATTGTTGATTGTTTGAAATATCGAATCTCCTTTGTCGGCTTAGAAAGGCACTAGTTTATATATTTCTACGATATTACGATCATTGCTATGTCATTCCACATTTGATGACATAGACTTCTCGAGGCAAATGTATCATTCCACATTTGATGACATAGGTTTCTCGAGGCAAATGTGCATCATTCCACATTTGATGATTGCAACTTACTTTGGAAGGAATTTTGATATGAACATTCCACATTGAAGCATGGAAATGGTTTTCTATTGAGCAGACTATTCATGTTTTGTTCTTAATTGAAGCTTAATGGATTTGGTCTTCTATAGAATAGACTATTTAGGTTTTGTCCTTAATCGAGACTTAACTATGATGCACGATACTAGTTTCTAGCCTATAATTTAGTGCTAAATTCTTTTGTAGAACTAGATACGATTTGTAAATTAAACAATTGGTTGGATTCATTTATATGAAATTCATATTTGTTGATTCTGAGGAGTTAGCATAGCAAGAGGAGCAAATATGGTTTAGAATCTAGACCAAGATGACTTACTTGATAAGTGAGGTCACCTAGAGAATGTGGGGATTAGTTTTCTTTGGATCTAGAAGAGACAATTCTCTATTACCCGTTTGGATGGAGTTCATTTATTTGAGACTCACATTTTGTTATCTTTATTTGTGGACATCTATTATGCTTGTCTATTGTACTCGTGAGGCCTTGGGCTATTTTTGAATGGCTCACTTGTACTTGACTATTATGCATTTGTTAGTTTTGGATTGCTTTGAGAATCTATTTCAAATGTTATGAGTTTAGACAGAGTCAAACTCTTTGATATTTATGTTGGAATGCTGATCTCAAAATAGATTCAATACATCCTGTAGTCTACTTATTTAGATTGCAAATGATGAGTGTGCTTAGTAATATATTCTTAAAGTTCGTTGATCCAGTCAACTGTCTTGGGTGAATGTGAATGATCATCTGCTTAGACATTACACTATTGATTGGAATGTGGATGATCCATGTTTGTTCGGACATTACACATCCCACTGTATTGTTCAATTATATGTAGAACATAGGAGGAGTTTGTTAGGATTAATTATATTAAATCCTAAATATATGTTTTAATATAATTAACAATAAGTGAAGATTTGTTATAAGTTAATTGGGTAATAACTTATTGACAAATATAACCAGGCAATCGCCTATAGGGTCTCTTTGGGCAAAGTGATGATGGGTATTTCATATTCGATACCCTAGTTGTAATGCCTTAAGTACCGTCTGCCTATTTTCTCTCAGAAAACAACCCACTAACATTGTATGCAAAGGATATACTAGTTCATTCACAAAATTTCATGTTTCAATTCATTTAAGTATAAGATGATAATGCTTTTGTTAAATGAAAGTTTTGGGAGGAGTGATGCTCATTTTTGTCTGGATAAATGGTCATTTGTAGAGCAGTAAAATTGAAATAATGCGACATAGTAAACTTTCGTGGTGTTTCATGGAGAAGAAATTAAGAATGGAAATGTCTCTAAAGAAGTTCTACGCAGAGTTTTCCTCAATGCATTTGCAAGGAAGGATATGATTGCATCTAACGAGGAAGGCCACTCTCAAAGTTGTTTGTATCATAGCTTTAGCTTTTAATCAGATAATATGAAATGCATGATTCCAAATAAATTCTAGACGTGAAAACACATAGCCAAAGGATTCATCTTTGAACAGGAAAAAGAGTGAATATACGTGGAGTCTTAAACAAACTGACATATTTGGAAAAGGTCTTATCCTAAAAATTTATTTCTGTAAAGTACTTGTAAACCTGGAAAAATCACGGACCTTGATCCAGATTCCAGAGTTTGCATAGGCACACTGAAATACCAATTAAAATCTGAAGCAGGAGGCACACTAAAATATCTTTGCTAATTGTATAGTCTTCCTTAAACTTAATGTAGTCTTAGTTTGCAAAGTGAGCGTCCTTCCAAGACCAAATCTGAAATATAGCCTGCAACAAAGCAAACACCAGCAATGAAGAGGCAGCAGTAATCGAAATTATGCCCCAAGGACTATGCATATACTTTCGCCTGAAGCTTGCCTTCCATTTATTTGTACGTATTTCGCAGTGTTTGTTCACTCTTCCGAATATATCACCATAATGGAAATTTCCACTTGGGCCAGTGATGCAGTTATTCATCCTGCTGAACATGCGACAGACGACTTCATTGTCACCTACAAAACTATGAAGAATTCCACGACGAGAGAGTTTTGCCACATCTTCATCAGACTTAATGAGGCAACTGAAAAATATCACATAGTCTGTCACAATGCTGAAATTAGTATCTCCACAATATTGCTCATGTGCGATGAGATTCCTAAGAAAAGATTCTGTTCTGTCTTCAATGGTTAAAACAGGAATTCGCAATGATCCATTGTTGAATTGTATGTCAAATAAGACTTCACCATCAATCTTCTCAAACTTGATTCCAGCCTCTGCAAGTTCAGTTGAACATGGGATCAAATCAAGGTTGTCCATGTTCAACTTGACATCCCTGATAGGCCCAAGCTTCTGGCTCGACCATTTTCTGTGGATCAAATCAAGTAAATGTTTGATGTTGCCTTGAGGAACTCCAATTTCTTTCCCTGACCTGGGAAAAGATCATTGAAAAATACGAAGGCAAGATTGATGAATTTATCCTGTTGGCCTGGAGGCGCAATCATTTCATACAATGTAGTCAGAATGGAGAAAGGAAGTTGATTTTCAAACAACATTAAATCGCGCTGCAAGAAACCCAGACTCCATTCCATTCTGAAAAGAGGATCATTATTGATTTCGTTCAGGGGATCATTCTTGTCCCGGGAATCTTTTAGTATCTGGAACTTATGCAATAATTCGATGATAAAGCAGCCATCTAACACCATCATTTCAACAAATTCAACGGGTGAAAGGTGATCTATTGGCTCTGCATAGTATTTTCGTGCTTCTTTCTCCAGTGGTTCAATAGCAGCAAGATATGTTGATACCTCCTTATTTTTGTGCTGAAGCAATAATTTCAGGAACCGCAACTTGTGTTCCTCCATCATTTTAAGATGGGATTTATTGCGATGATATGGTCCAATTGCTACAATCTCTGGTTCATAAGCTTTCTCGTTTACGTTTCTCAATACATCATGTACTTTAAATATGCAGCTTTGGGATTCTAATCCAATGACAACACCACTGAGCTTTTGATGAATAGGAATGTGAACATCTGCTGCCTCACTAATCGGCATGATCTCTAGAGAAACACGCATCATTCAATTGGAATCAGTAATAGAATGTAGTCATTGAATATGGATTCAGAAGCTAAAGCCGATAACCAATTTTTATTTTTATTTTTATTTTTTTGTGGTGGGATAGGAGGGATTGTAAGTAGGGGATTTCAAGTTCCAGACCTCTAGTTATGCAAAAAATAATAATAATAGTAACCAAATGCTGTGATGAATTTAATGTATTTTGACCAGGTTTCTGTAGACTTTGAAGGAGAAGAGATTCAGGAAAAACTTGTTTTCTGTATTCACACTTTTTCTCATTATCAGAGCATTACATATACAAGTATACAGATTCTATACTAGGTAACATACAACAATCATTGCAGTAATTTTGAATCTAGATTGCACTAATTCTGGGCTAAGATTTCCTAGAATTATGGCCTTTACCAAAAACTAAACTTTCCAAATCCTACACTCCCCCTCAAGTTGGGTCATAGATATCTATCATGCCCAACTTGGTGATGATTGTATAAAATATCTTCCCTGAGACAGCTTTAGTGAGTATATCTGCAAGCTGATTCTCAGACTTGACAAACGGAAAATGAATAATCTTTTGATCTAACTTCTCCCTAATGAAATGACGGTCGATTTCCACATGTTTTGTGCGATCATGTTGAACAGGATTTTGAGCGATTTGGATTGCAGCTTTATTATCACAGAGTAAACTTATAGGTTTTGAGCATTCAATTCCAAGGTCCTCTAAAACTCTTTTAATCCATAATAGCTCACACATACCTTGTGCAATGCCTCGAAACTCTGCTTCTGCACTTGACCGAGCAACAACCTTTTGCTTTTTGCTTCTCCATGTTACCAGATTGCCTTCTACAAATGTGAGATAGCCTGAGGTAGATTTCCTGGTTAATTGATCTCCTGCCCAATCCGCATCGGTGTAGCCTTCAATAGTGGATGTCTTATTCTTTGAGTATAACAACCCTTTCCCTGGAGCACACTTCAAATATCTCAATATTCTATATACTGCATTCATATGGTCCTCATTTGGAGCATGCATGAACTGACTTACCACACTCACTGCATAGGCAATATCTGGCCTAGTGTGAGTTAGATAAATTAATTTCCCAACGAGTCGTTGATAACACCCTTTATCAGCTGGATTTTGGTTTGATGACATCCCAAGTTGGTGATTCATCTCCATTGGTGTTTCAATAGGTTTGTCGGCTGACATTCCGGTTTGATCGGCAAATCTAAGACATACTTTCGTTGAGAAAGTGAGATTCCATGCCTTGACCGTGACACTTCGATTCCCAGGAAATATCGTAATTGTCCTAGGTCTTTCATTTCAAACTTGGTGGCTAGGTATGCTTGAAGGCTTTCCATTTCTCCAAAATCATTCCCTGTCAAGACCATATCATCCACGTATACAATTAAAGCTGTTACCTTCCCTTCTTTGTGTTTGATAAATAATGTGTGGTCAGAGTTACTTTGCTCATAACCAACTGACTTCATCGCTGCTGTAAATCTTCCAAACCAAGCTCTGGGTGATTGTTTTAACCCATATAGTGATCTTTTCAATTTACATACCTTGCCTTCATGCTTGGATCCACGCTTGATACCTGGAGGGAGCTCCATGTATACTTCTTCTTCCAAATCCCCATTTAGAAAGGCATTTTTCACATCGAATTGCCGCAAAGGCCAATCTCGATTCACTGCAACAGATATAAGAATGCGAACAGTATTAAGCTTTGCCACTGGTGCGAAGGTCTCTTGATAGTCCACCCCATATTTTTGTGTGTAGCCTTTTGCTACAAGTCTTGCTTTGTACCTGTCAATGCTCCCGTCAGCTTTAAGCTTCACAGTGTACACCCATTTGCACCCAATGGTCTTCTTTCCTTCAGGTAATGGAACCAGTTCCCAAGTGGAATTTTTCTTCAAAGCCTCCATTTCATCATTCATTGCTTCCATCCATCTCGGGTCTGATATTGCATCCTGCACATTACTAGGAATAGATACTTTGGATAATTGATCTACAGTTAGAGCATATGAATCCGATAGATTTTTTGTAGAGGTATAATTGTTAATAGGGTATTTGACATTAGCATTGAAATCAGGTTCATATTGTTTCTTTGGCATACCTCTATTTGATCTTATTGGATAGCGAGAAGAAGATTTCTGATTCTCCATATTTTCTTGAACATTCTGGGAAGACTCCTCAGTTAATGGTGTTAATACGGGTTCTTCCAAGGTATGTGGTTGTTCGGCCTGTTCAATATTTTCAGTACCTTCAGCACCTTGAGCTTCATTTTCCTGATCTCCATATTCATGTATGCTGGGCTGATCTGACATAAGTTGTTCATGACTCAATCTTTCTTCTAAAGTCTCTAATTCCATAAACTCCGCTTCACCCCTTGGCACTCCAGTGGTCACTTGATCAAGTGCAGCCTCTTCACCTAAGTTCTCCCCCTGAAGAGGTGAGCTCAAATACCCGTGGGTGTAATATGGTTCAGTCTCACGGAAGGAGACGTCCAGAGTGACATGCAACTTCTTGGTTTGAGGATCAAAACAGCGGTAGCCCTTTTGGAAGTCTGAATAACCAACAAAAACACATCGTTTTGCACAAGGGTCCAATTTATGGCGTAAGACTTTGGGAATGTGGACATAGACGGTACAACCAAAAATTCTAGGCTCAAGGTTTGGAAGATGTGAGATGGAACAGAGGGATTGTAGCTTGTGTTGTGGAGTGTTGAAGTCAATAACTCGAGAGGGAACTCGGTTAATAAGGTATACAGCAGATTTGACTGCTTCACCCCAGTAGAATCGTGGCATGTTCATGCCAAAGAGAGAGGCACGAACCACTTCCATAATTTGCCGATTCTTCCGTTCAGCCAGACCATTTTGTTCCGGTGTGTATGTGCAGGAGGTATGATGGCGGATGCCCAAGTCGCTAAGGTACTCCCCAAACGTGGCATCCATAAATTCCATAGCGTTGTCAGATTGCCAAATTCGAATTTTTCGTTGATACTGCGTGAGGACCATTTTATAGAACTCTTTAAAGGCTGTACATGTATCACTCTTTTTATGGAGTAGGGAAACCCATGTGAACCTAGTACATTCGTCAATGAAAGTAACAAAGAAACATGCCTTTGCAATAGATGTAACTTTTGCAGGACCCCAAATATCAGGGGATATAACCATAAACGGTTGAACATTTATTGAACTGGAAAATAAGAAGAGCGATGACTCTTTGCTAGTTCACATACTTCACAATGAAAATCAGAAACATTTAGATTAGAAAATAAACCAGGCCGAAGTTTTTGAAGATAACCAAAAGAAAGATGTCCTAATCTTCTATGCCATAACCAAATATTTTCTCGACTCTTGGTACCCCTGCTAGTATGGAAAGCATGAGTGAACTTTTGAGCTCCACCTTCAGTCAAATCCAAATAGTACAACTTGTTCCGTTTAACACCATAACCAAGAATCTTCCGAGTCAGAATGTCCTGAAAAATACAGAAAGACGGCCAAAAATTTACAGTACAATGAAGTGAAGATGTAATTTGACTGACAGAGAGAAGGTTATAGTCCAAGGTGGGAACAACCAAGACACTATCAAGTGTTAAGGTACCAGATAATTCGATAGATCCTTCTCCTGTTATAAGAGATGTGCTTCCATTGGCTGTGAAAATAACGGTTTGAGAAGGTGGGTGAACAGTTTGTAAAATATGAGGGTCTCTGGTCATATGGTCGGATGCTCCAGTGTCAATAATCCAAGTACTATTCCTAGAAATGGCAGATAAAACATCTACTGGTTTAGAATTACCTGGTTGAACGACGTTTGCCGTAGGTTGAGGCTTTTCTAGATCGGTTTGAAGATCTCCTGGGGTAGCCACTGCTGCCTTTCCTTTAATGTTCTTCCGTGGTTTCTTTGAGAAATCCCACCAATCTGGATAGCCAATGATCTCATAGCATCGTTGTTTTGAATGGCCTGTTTCACCACAATGATTACAAACAAAGGTGTTAGATTTTCCTGATGGTGGGTGGTTTCGTCCCTTGGTATTGCTGTTGGTAGTGCCTTGTGAATTTTGATGAGTCACGAAGGCCGTGTGTTCAGATACTGGTTTGGAGCTCCCCATAATTTGTCGTTGTTGTTCTTCTCTCCGAATACAGGCATATGTACGTTCCAAATCCAGCTTTGGGTCCTTCCGCAGAACCTCACCACGAATTTGGTCATATTCTGGGTCCAGTCCACTGAGAAAAATGTGAACCCGCAGTCGGGCCACCATGGAGTGGAGCTGAACAACATGTTCAACCGATGCCTCTTGGATGGTTGTTCGGTGGTCAATTTCCTGAAAAATACCCACCAATTCATTATAATAAGTGGATAAGGATCTACCATTTTGTGTGGTGGTGAAAGACTTCCTGTTTAACTCAAACAATCGAGTTTCATCAGATCCATCATAGAAGGTCTTGGCAACTGCGTCCCAAATCTCTTTGGCTGTGGCTAGGCGAATAAATCGCTGCATGAGATGGGGACTCATTGAATCAACAAGCCAACTTTTAACCCTGTGGTTGTCGGTAACCCAAGCTGAATACCCGGGATCATACGAGGCTGGTTTCTCTATTGCACCGGTGAGAAATCCAATTTTATTTCGTGCTCCAATTCGCATCTCCATCAGTTGTGACCATAATGGAAAATTCGTTTCATCCAGAACTACGCTAGTGGGGAAAGTTGAATTATCTTGTTGGACAATGATCTGTGGGAGTGGGTTCGGATTCATGGCAGTGGAGTTTGTAAGTATGGTTGGTGTGTTCGATGGATTCATGGCAGTGGAGTTTGGATCTGCCATGTTGATATTCAAAGAGGGATTGCGTATGGCTCAGAAAACCTGCTCTGATACCATGTAGACTTTGAAGGAGAAGAGATTCAGGAAAAACTTGTTTTCTGTATTCACACTTTTTCTCATTATCAGAGCATTACATATACAAGTATACAGATTCTATACTAGGTAACATACAACAATCATTGCAGTAATTTTGAATCTAGATTGCACTAATTCTGGGCTAAGATTTCCTAGAATTATGGCCTTTACCAAAAACTAAACTTTCCAAATCCTACAGTTTCATACCAAATCAACAATTTCTGAACTTAAAACTAATCATTACCAAGTGCTTATGCCATGACTTTCACGTGCAGTGGGGAAATATTCAACATTAACTTGCACACATTTATGGTCGATTCCTACTGTTTTAAAATTAAACAAGCACGAAGTTAGAGAGATTTGAGACTTACCACCGTTCATGGTGGACATAATCCCCAAGATTTGAGACTTAGCAGTAGAATAAAATTTCAAGTTAGAAATATCAGCAACCCTCTTGAGGTTGTGGATCGATTTCTTATTCCATATACATGAATTTCAAATAATTTAATGTTTCTTCATATGTATACATGGTACAATCTTGTATCACCATTATAAAGCGAAGTGTTGCACACAAAATGAAGATTTTTGGCCATCCAAACTAGTACCGAAGATAAGTCATCCTCACAAAAGTTCTGTAAAATAAAAGTTCTATATACGATAGATTTTGCCAGAACGTTATCATCAATTATAAGTAGAACAAATTAAGCTCTGAAGGATTAAAAAGATCACATATGAAATCGGCAGTGGAAAATATTCAGATGAGAGTAAACTTACAAGATGAGGATTTCACAAATGCTACCTCGGTAGAGCAGAATATCAGCACACAGGAACTACAAATGTAGGACTATTTTTCCATCAGAACCTGATATTTAATGAACGGTCGAAGGAAATATCGGGAATTTCATGTGAAATAAACTTGGAATTTTCATCCCAAATTCAAGCGAAGACTCATGTCTGTAAGCATCAAATGGGACCCTTTCCCAAGGAAAGAAATGGAAGTTAGGTGGAAATATGTGTAAATTTCCCTGCCATTTTGTAATTGCAACTGCTTAGACCCAACTTCAACATTATTATGATTAAAAAAAAGGAAGAAAAACTTTGTTATAACATTTTTTAAGTACTATCTTTATTTAAGTATTTATGTTTCGATTAGTAATATACGTCAAAAGGTATCATTGATATCCCGGCACTTTACATTTAAAATGTACTAAAAAAATCTGAAAAGATAACATGCATTATTGGGATGGTCCAAAGTGAGGACCTAGAGCTCCGAGAGGGATGGATAAATGGTTGAACTTGGGAGCAATTTCAGAAAAAACCACGGTTCAACCTCGTTAACGGCTCCAGGGCTTTGGGCATATAAAAACAGTGGAGGTGGACCTAAAAGAAATTACCGCGTTTCTTGACTTATTCCCCGATAATGATCTATGTCCAAATTTCGCACCTTCACTATGCGTAGTGCATGTGTGCAAATGCAAACCGCAAATTTGGACACTCTGGGGCGCACGGCACCTTCACTATGTGTAGTGCATGTTCTTGACTTATTCCCTCGATAACGATCTATGTCCAAATTGTTAGAATATAATGTATGCCATAAACAATTTATAGGCATCGAATTAAACATGATTTTCACTGCGATCAATTTCAATATACATATAAAATAAAAGCTGTTTTGATAACTAAAGATTGTGTCGTCGAAGGAAGTTTGGTCAACCACAACCGCACAGATGTCCTCTAAGGTATCCACACGAACTAGTTCTTAGGATCCTCTTAAGATTGATTGACACCAAACCAATATCTAGCTCTTTCAACGAGCACGCAAAATTTTAGAGTTCAAGAGAACTTTAACAAAACAAAAGAAGAACTTTTTCTCTCGTCTTACAAGAAACTTTTGTCTGTCAAAAGCCTTAACGCACGCTCTATGGAACTTGGTGTCTGCCTATTAAAAGGTAAGTTTCATCTATCATTGCAGATACCTAATAGATTGAGCAGACATTCTATCGTGATAGAATTCTTTTAATAAAATTAAAACTAATTTTAATTCTATAAAGATAAAACAATTTTATCTTATCATAACTTATCTTATAGGAGATCTTTTAAGTTAATTATTTTACAAATTAACCCCCATAATTATCACATAATTATTTAATCATTTTAACCCAAGAACAAATTCGTTATATGTGTGACCCTTTAGGTTCTTAATCACTTGGTAATAAATAACAAATTATAATCTTAGATTTAATTGGCTTTAGAACAAAACTAACAAACTCCCACTTGGACTAAAGTCAATTTAGTCAAGAGTATTCTAAGATCAAATAAATTAACAACTTTAATTTATCATTAATTCAATAATTAATGAACTTGTATTTATAGATCAAGATTGGCCTCTAACCAGGCACCGTGACCACCCAAAAGTTAAGAAAAGTCAAGTAGTTGACTTCACTTTCCATGAACCAGAATCCGTGTAATTAATATCCTTTCACTATATTATATCCCTAATTAGTACAAGAGTAAGGTATAAGTGTCAACTCTTAATGTACTAATTATTATAATTTCTTATTCCCGAAATTTAACTCCTTTAAAATAAATTTAGAACTCTTCCAAATTTATTTACTCGTTTGCAAATATTTTGAGTTGATATTTCAACAAGTGGCCATTTGTGGGATATACTCTTCTTACTATTAGAAGTGGTGAATCCTTTATTAATCATAAATCATCTATCAATGTTTCATGTTATACCCAACTTCTATGACACACACAACTAGTTATAGTTATGGACTCATAGGGTTAAAGTATAACAATTCACATTATAGATACTCTTATGATCTCAAGTCCAAGATTACTTACATTATCACACGTAAAGATTATACCATTGGCACTCAAATAGTTAACCTCATGGAATCTCTAAGTGGATCAATCCAATGAATTATTCTCCAATAATTCATTCATATATCACCATATATGCTAATCTATCCGTATTAACAGTGTCCTTAATTTTGTTAATACTATGATTAAGGATATTTAAGAATAATAAGTATTATTCTAAGGATTTTATCATCAATATATACATCAATATATAAATATATATAATCCAAGATGATAAAACACCATATATCTTTATTGCATAAAATATCAAAATACATACATAACAAATCTCTTACTAAAACCAATCATTCATGTATTTTAAATCAATGAAGACACATGACAATCATGTTTCTTTTGAGATAAAGGTTTAGTCAATGGATCTGCTATATTTTCATCTGTAGGAATCTTTTCTATCTTTACTTCATTTCTACCAATGATTTCTCTAATCAAATGATAGCGTAAGTACATGTTTGGACCGTTGATGAGACCTAGGTTCCTTGGCTTGAGCGATAGCCCCATTATTATCACAATACAAAGGTATTGGGTCGGCTATTGAAGGAACCACTTCAAGTTCGTAAATGAACTTTTGATCCAAATGACCTCTTTAGCAGCCTTAAGCGACAATATATTCGGCTACGTAGAATCTGCAAGAGTTTCTTGTTTGGAACTTTTCCAACTTACAAGACCACCATTGAGGGTAAAATGTACCCGGTGAGACTTGCTATCATCTTTATTAGATTGAAAGCTAGCATCGGTGAACCCACGATTTGAAGCTCTGTCTCTCCATATATCAAGAATAAATCCCTAGTTCTTCTTAAATACTTAAGGATATTCTTAATGACTTTCCATTGACCATCACGAGATTAGCACGATATCTGCTCGTAACACTTAGAGCATGAGAGACATCTGGTCTTGTACATAATATAGCATACATAATTGATCATACAGCAGAAGCATAAGGAACATTTTGCATACTATGTTTTTCAACATCAGTTTTTGGACACATATCTTTAGAAAGGTAAATCCCATGAGACATGGGAACATAACCTCTCTTAGATTGATCCATGCTAAACCTTTTTAGTATTTTATCTATGTATGTTAACTGTGAAAGACCAAGCAACTTACTGGATCTATCACGATAGATCTTTATTCCCAAATTATAAGTTGCTTCACCCAAATCTTTCATTGAGAAGTTTTTAGATAACCATACCTTAACTGATTGTAAAGAAGGTATGTCGTTTCCCACCAATAATATGTCACCCACATATAATATGAGAAAAACTACAGCACTCCCACTAATCCTTTTGTATACACAAGGTTCATCTTCGTTTTTGATAAAACCAAACTTTTTGATTGTATCATTAAAACGAATATTCCAACTCCTTGAAACTTACTTAAGTCCATAAATAGACTTTTATAGCTTACATACTTTATTAGGGTCTTTGGATACAAAGCCCTCAGGTTGTATCATATACACCTGTTCTTGCAAATGACCATTAAGAAAAGCTGTCTTAATATCCATTTGCCAGATTTCATAATCATAGTATGCAGCTATAGCAAGTAAAATTCTAATGGATTTCAACATAGTAACTGGTGAAAAGGTTTCATCATAGTCAATACCATATTTTTGTGTGTAACCTTTTGCAACCAGTCGAGTTTTATAAGTAGTCACATTACCATCCATGTCGGTTTTCTTTTTGAAACCCACTTGCACCCTATGGGTTTTATCTCTTTAGGTGGATCGACTAAGGTCCATACCTTATTGTCATACATGGAATCCATTTCGATATCATGGCTTGAAGCCACTTCTCGAGTCCTTATCGATAAGGCTTCCTTGTAAGTAGTAGGTTCATCATTATCAATGATAAACACATCATCATACCTCTTTGGGTGCATAACGTGTCCTAATTGACCTACGCATGACTTGTGTATCTTGAACTTCAATTTCTACCACATCATTATGAGGTTCAAGCTCTTGTTCCATGTTCCTATCTTTGCTAATTTGTGTTTCTAGAACTTCTTCAAGTTCTATGTTGCTCCTTTGCCTTTTCTAGAATAAACTCTTTTCTAGAAATATGGTGTGTTTGAAACAAACACCTTTTGTTCAATGGAGTTATAAAATTGATACCCAAAAGTTTCTTTTGGATATCCCACAAAATACTATTTTTCATATTTTGGATCGAGCTTGTCCGATTCTACCTTTTTAACAAATGCGGACATCCCCAAATTCTTAAATGTTTAAGATTTGGCCTTTTCCCATACCATATCTCATATGGGGTCATATCAACAACTTTAGATGGAACATGATTCAATAGGTAAAGGCAGTATTTATGGCATAACCCCAAAACGATTTAGGGAGAGTTGCATGACTCATCATGGATTGAACCATATCTAATAATGTTCGATTTCTCATTTCAGATACACCATTTAATTGTGGTGTATATGGAGGAGTCCATTGTGAAAGAATCCCATTCTCTTTTAAATAATTTTGAAATTCTTAGTTTAGATATTTTCCACATCGATCTGATCGAAGTATTTTAATACTCTTCCCAAGTTGTTTTTCTATTTCACATTTATATGTTGAACTTTTCAAAGACTTCAAATTTATACTTCAATAAGTATACATGACCATATCTAGAATGATCATCAGTAAATGTTAGGAAGTATGAAAAACCTCTTCTAGCTTGAATTGACATAGGTCCATACACATCGGTATATATGAGACCTAATAATTCAGTAGATTTTTCACCTTTTCCAATAAAAGGTGTTTTAGTCATTTTTCCGAGTAAACAAGATTCGCATGTTTCATATGATTCAAAATCAAATGAGCCCAAATAACCATCATTATGCAATTTGGTTATGTGTTTCTCATTTATGTGACCTAGTCTACAATGCCAGAGATAAGAATTTCTAAAATTATCAATTTTGGGTTTCTTTGTATTTATGTTGAAAATTGAATTTTCAAGATCTAATATATAAAGACCATTATTTTGATAACCAGCACCATAAAAAGTACCTTCACGAAAAATAGAACAACACTTATTCTTTTGATTTATTTCAAAACCATCATTGTCTAAATAGAAAATTGAAATAATATTCTTCGTGAGTCTTTGAACAAAATAACAATCTTTCAAATCAAGAATCAATCCACTAGGCGGAGAGAAACTATATGTTCTGACTAAAGCGGAACTTTGCTCCATTACCCTCGCATAGGTCTACCTCTCCCTTTGCCAACTTTCTACTTATCTTAAGACCCTGCATATTATTACAAATATGAGAGCCAGATCTGATATCTAATACCCAAGAATTTGATTTTGAAGTAGAAAGGTTTATTTCAATCATAAACAAACCTGAAGTAGAAGCTTCTGTAAGCTTCTTCTGCTTCACTGTTTCAAGATAAGCCTTGCAATTTCTCTTCCAATGTCCTTCTTGTCCACAATGGAAGCAAGTGCCCTTTTCTTTCTTGTCCTTTTTGGCTTTCTGTGTTGCCTTGGGTCCAGTTTTCTTCTTGGTCTTCTTAAGACCAGCTTTACGCTTTCTTTTATCGGACCCCTCAACTAACAACACAGTAGCCTTCTCTTTCTTCATGGTATCATCCTCTTCCTTAAGCAAGTTCAATAACTCGCAAAGTAGAGGTCTCAACTTTGTTCATGTTGAAGTTCATCACAAACCGAGAAAAGTGGGAGGAAGGGATTGTAGTATCAAGTCAACACTTAACTCATGATACATTATAAATCCCGCTTACCCATCTTTCAATGAGACCAATCATCTTCAAAGCATGAGTTGAAATCAAGATCCTTCGCCAACTGGTATGAAAGAGTTCATTCGTGGTATCATATCGCTCACTTCTAGCCCTTTTATCATATAATGCTTTCAAATGTTGAAGCATTGTAAAGCGATCATGTCCTCATGCCGCTTTTGCACTGGGACTCATTGAAGCGAGCATGATACAACATGCATTTTCAGAATCATCTAAATGCTTCGATATGCATTTCTTACTTGATCAACATCAACAGCAGCTCATCAGAACATAACCATTAAGGACATAGAGCAATTTCTCATTCCTAAGAACAATTCTTAGGTTTTGAACCCAATCCAAATAGTTTGGGCGATAAGTTTATTGTCTAACAAAATGCTACGCAAGTTCATGTTGTTATTCATTTTTCTACAATAAGAAAATAAAGATAGAATAAGAATTTACATTTATGCAATTTACAAAACCAAAATACACAAATATATGGACTTAATAATATCTTGATTTTGCTCCACTATTTTATCCAAATCAATATCCTCAAATTGATTCGAGAATTTTCTCAAAATTCTTAGTAAGCTAGAATCCCATCTCAATTATTTTTAATTTTGAGTTAGCTCAACAAATCAAAAATAATTTTAATGAGTAGGTATTAATTACCAATTGCAACTTATTTGCAACTCTTAGATGGGTAGGTTATCAACTTTTGATACACATATCACATATGTCTCCTATCCCTTGCCTCAAAGACTTTTGCCCTTGGGTTAGCTCAACAAATCAAAATATTTGTTAAATCATACACATTATTCAGAGATCTTATCTCATAATTTGAAACACATTTTTGGTAAGACAACCTTGAGTTAGCTCAACAAGTTACCCTAACAAAATTGTTTTAAACTATAATAATGGAAGGCATTTAAATTGATTTAATATTTAATTGAGGGATTAAATTATGGTCTCATCATCTACATATATCATATGTAATAAATATTTAAACATACAATATGCAATTAAATAATCTAATCATTTAATCAAATATTAAATCACATATGACATAACAATTGAATAATCACATTAAACAATTATAAACAAATTTCAGTCATAAATCTTGTATGCATTACATTTCTAATCATATTAGAAATATTATTGAATTAATTGAGAAGTTTTATTAACATAAAAATTTTCAAATCTTGGGCCATAATAAATAAATATCAGAAATTAAAAGGACCTTAACATAAATAAACTCTTTATAATAAAAAATGTCCCAAATTTCTTTATTTATTTATTTAGTATTAGTCAATTGGGTTTGATCCATATGGTATTAATGGATTCAAAGTTCACTCTACCAGCCAAAAGCTTAAGCCTTCATCCAAACCACTTGGCCCAATTTCAAACTAAGTTTAAAACAGCCCAACTTAAAGTTTAAACTCTAAAATGTGAAATCTAAATTTGAATCTATTACATAGGTAAAATGCATTAGAAATAAAATCATATCATGATATGAAACTTTATTATTTTACTCTAAATTTATATGGTAGTAAAATATGTAATTTGTGATGTGCTATTTATGTTGTTAATAATTAACAAATTAATAATTTTAAAATATTTTAAGGAATATTTGAATGAAAAATAATGATATTATTATTTTTTCAAAGTTGTTAATGCAAAATCAAAGTAACACGATATGACGACATAAAATTTAAGAAAATTAAAACTATGAGATAAAGAAGCTGATGGAAATATAGGGAAAAAAAGCTATGGACAATGGGTAACACAATTCAATAATAAGTGAAAGTCTCATTACTTATTTTTACACTAACATCTTTATTTAGACCTAGCTAAACCATTAAAACATCCAAGTTTTAGTTATTTTTAAGCCCTTAATTCTTAAGATTTTTAACTTTTAGTTATCAAAGGCACTTAATTCATTAAGTATTCATTCAATTAAATATAAATGTCAAATCAAACTATCAAACAGAGCCTTAGTTTTATATTTATAGGGTAAGTTCCTTCTATATAATTTTGCTTGTTTCATTATAAATAAATATTTCATACACCCATTACACCATATAAGATAGTGTAGTCATAGACAATTACGAAAAATAAATTAAAATTTAGTGGTACTCACTGCCTATATATGTAGAGGGACAAAAAAATATCTATTAATTTGCTAACCTAAAAATAAAGATATAGTGAACTTATGGAGTATGTTTTTTGGTTACCACATCATTGCTAGAAAATGCTATATTTATGGCCTTGGAAAAGACACTTGCAAGTACTTTCTACACTTGTTTGATGAGGATGTACCATCAACCTACTGTGGGGTTTTGATATTCCTGAAATCAAATACATAAAAATACATTTTTGCTAGAATTTTGAAATTGAAAAATCATCATGAGACTAATATATATCATCAAAATCTACCAAATTAATGAATGATACCTCTTATTGGTTTGATTTATTTTTATGGCATCCATGAACATTTTCTTTTGAATGTTTCTTTAACTGCCATTAAAATTTTCAATATTTATAGAAGCTAACCTTGTCGTGCAGTTTGGCCAGGATTGATCGTTAAATTCTCATGACCTTGAGGTTCCGACCCTGGAGTCAACAGACTGATTAGGGGTGGCAAAATTAGATCCAACCCAATAAATTAATTCAATTCACCCAATATTTTAATCTAAAGAGTTGGGTCACTTAAGTAATGTATTGATTGATTGGGTCATGTAATGACTCATAGTATATAGATTGGGTTGGATTAGGTTGGATAAGTGTGACTTGTTAGGTTAAGTGTTCTTTTTGTTTTTGTTTTTGAATTTTTTTAATATGCTATGGAAGTTATCAAATAAATAAAAATAGTATAATTTTCTCTTCATTTCTAAAAGGACAAAGTAATTTTATTTTTTAAACACCACTTTACTTTTTGGATGAAATTTTTTGAACCTACGCTTAATTAAATATATAATTTTAAAAGCCTAAATATGAAATTAAATGATAATAGTTTCTTAATATCAATACCCAAAAAACTAGAATTTAAAAATTTTTAAATAAATAATTACACAATTTAAAATTTTTATTAAAAATTTTTAATTTTAATTTTGTTCCTTTTTTGTGAACTTGACTGTTGTGTAATGAAAAATATTAAAGTAGTTAGATAATTGCAAATTTCAAAAAATATTTTACTGTTTTGATATTTTATTTTTAACTTTTGTGGAATTTAATGTTAAATAATATTGAAATTCTCAAAAAAATTAAATCTTTGTATAAATTTTCTATCTTTTGATAGCTTTTGAATATTCTAACTTTCAATTTTCCATCTTCAAAAATTTTGAATTTAGATGGCCAATAAATCTTTTTTCAACAATGGAAGATTTTTTTAAATTAGATATTTGGTTATATTTAAATGTGCAAAAAATTTCATTAAAAAATAAAGTTCTTTCTAGAAAGTAAAATATTTTTACCCTTATTAAAAATTAAAATAAAATTATACTCTCTGTATTAATTTGAAAACTTCCACCACATTTAAAAAAATCACTTTTTTTGTTTTTATGGTAACTAGGCAAATACATGATGCATTGTTATTGCAAAAAAATTAGAAATTAAGTGTCTGTAATGCATTGAATATAAATTTCGCCACATTTAAGAGGCTCTCAAGATGCTCACTTTCACATATTTTTTTAAACCCACTAATGATTTTCACAATGATTACCTTATTGGTTCTAGTGACTTTGACAATGTTTATAAAGCTTACTTGAAAAATGGAAGTGTAGTGGCCATTAAGAAACTAATACATGTTAATAGAGAAACTAAATAAAATTAGTTTATTTTTATTTTGGTGAAATAATAAGAATAGTCTTTTATAAAAAATATTAAATAAATAAATTAAATAAGATTAGTTTTTAAAAGTACTCAAAAAGATGAAAAATGTAACTTTAATTTCCTTATTTAAATAGAATTTTTTAAAAAAATTTGTTGAATTGATTTGTTGGGTTGATTGGATTTAACCCGATCTAAATATGACTCATAACTAAATGGAATAAATTGTGTAATGATCCCTTAAATTGTAACCCATGAATGACCCAACTCATGAGTAACCCACAGGCCATCTACCACCCCTGTTTGATACTTACTTAAGACTAGTTTTTGGTGATCCACACAAGACGTGGGTGGCCTAATATATAACAAACATAATGTATTATTTTCTTCTTTAAAATGTTATATATAAATAAAGAAAAATTAAATCTCTAAAGTAATAAGTTTCATCCCTTTGAAAATTTAAATTCGATTTAATATAATTTCAAATGCATTATTAAATATATATAACTACAAGTCCAAAAATATTAATTAAAGTTATTCTGAATGTAAAATCTTTTTATTATTGTTGCAATAAGTTTTATAATTATCTTAATTTCCATCCACAAGTTAAAAGTAAAATAAATAAAAACTTACACAACTAAAGTAGGAGTAAGGGAAAAAATGGGAAAAATAGAAATATATTAAAATTGAAGAAATAAAAATAGAAGGATTGAAGAACTATATTGAAAATTTATTTTTTTAGTCTAAATTTAAATCAATTGTCTTCAATTTATTTTTAAAATAAAAGAGATGAAAAAATTCAAGTCCATAAGATCAAATAGAAGCAATCTCAAAATTTTAATCCATAAAAATATTAGTAAAATACAAGCATATTTTGTTTTAAATATTAAAAAATAATAAAATTCATCAAAAATTATAGTATCGTATTAGAATTCTTTTCTTAACCAAAAGTTATTTATTTTCACTTTTTCTTGTGAAGAAATAGCGGTAGCTTTGAATAACACAATAAGCGACTTCATCTATTCTTTAGAGAAAATAGCAGTTGTTTTCTTGTCAAAGAAACAAGAAGAAAACTTAAGCTTAACAAACATGTTTCGAAAACGAAAGCGAACAAGAAAGCTAGCACCTTCAGATTTTGTTGCTTCTTTTCTTGGGTTAATTGTGTGACAATTAACTTGGAACTTGAAGACGATCATGTGAATACCATAGAGGTAAGGCTCACGAGTGTTATTCTTGTAATTCGACAAGTAAAAATCTTCACAAGAAAGTTCAATTGCTACCGATAAGGTAAATTTCTTCACAACCGATTTGAAATCACTCGTAAGAATCCTTGGAGGAAATAAAAATTTTAAATTTTCATTGCGTGCGTATTTGATTTCCTACACAATCAACTTTGTACTACCAAATATAGTAATTAACATGATATTATTTTATTATTAGATAAGAAAAATACTTTGTATACTTAAATATGGAGCGTGTTATTACACTATCTCACAAATACAATTCTTTGTCATTGATTATTAAAGCATCCATGTTTTACAAAAAAAGAAAAGAAAAAGAAAAGAAAAGAAAAAGAAAAAGAAGAAGAAGTTCCAAATAAGATGTTTTCTTTTTCTTTAAAGACAATATTTATAAAATATAAGAAATATTAAAAACAAACATTAATAATAAATATTTTATTCAAAAACATTAAGTGAAATTTCATTACATAAATTAGTTTATTAAAGCAATTTGTTCTTAGATATTTCTATCACTAAACAGATAACAAGTATTCACCTTTAGGGTAATTGACAACATGTACAGGGTTTTAAAATGTGTGTATGTGTTAACAAGAGAGTTTAGTTGCACAATTTCCCCTACTTTTATAACACATTTCAGTGTTGAAAGAACTACTAAGTTTAAGCGCAAACATAATTATATATAAAACTTCCAAGAATTGACAACAAATGGTGGAATTAATGGAGAAACTTCGATGAAATTACACTGGTGGGAAATTTCCAAAACATATCAAAAGAATCACATCAGAAGAAATTTCGTTGTGGCTTCCTCGCTGCTACAACTTCAGTTCCTAATTAGTCCTCTATGATTACTGGTTAGTTCCTACTTCTATTTAATGGCATCCTCTCTATTACTACTCCTCAGTTCCTGATTAGTCCTCCATTATTACTGGTTCATTTGTGCTACCATTTAATTCCAAGAAAATCCAAAAACTTTACCACAAGTTCAAATATCGTATAATTGCAAAAATGACTTCTGTGGAAGCACTTTCCTCACGGCATCATGGTTCCTCCAGAATCCGCAAAGGGATGCAAAAGGTTTGTCAATTATAGTACTTACCAAAAACATTCTTGTCGATTCCCAAAATAGCGTTTACACTTTTTTGGTCCATATATAGAGTGACCTTGCATGCTAATTATTTTCTGTCTTTTGTCTAATCAGAGCATCAAAAGTCATCTCATCTGCTATATTTCGTGAGCCATGCAGGAACAAGATCTAAAAAGTTTGAGAGGACGTCTTCTGATGACACGACACATGATCAGGTTTGGCAGCATCTAAAACATTCTCTTCAGTTGATGAAACATTAGCCTGACCACTGAGTTTTGTACTATATTCCTTAAAAAAATGGCCCTAAATTTTACACTGACAACATAGATTCGTTCCGTACATCTTCAAAATTGTACACAGGATAAATTTTGCACAAGATTTTTGTATTGGATAGGTTACATTTTTGTTTTGAATTTTCCCACTACGAAAGGGCTGAAGGTGGACAAAATGCTTTGGACCTTAATCTACTTCACCGTTTTCCACCGACGTAACAAGAATAATGCTGCATCAAACCACCGTAAGTCTTATAATGTAATAAATATAAAATAATTATTAAAATATTAATACTAGTATAAAAATATATTTTTCTATTTAAAAATTCATTTTAAAATTTTTTCTTATTCAGAAAAAGAGTTAACTTTTAAACCAAAATTTTGAAATATATTTACTAATAATAATTGTATATATCCACAATTAAAAACTAAACATAAAAATGTAAAATTATATATTTAATAGTAAATTAAGTATGTTGTACCTAATAATTAATAAAAAAGTTAGACTCTTGTTTTTGGGATGGAAGGGTACTATAGATAAATTATTTAGTTTTTAAGTGTAATTAAATTTAGATGTAATATAAATTGTATGAAATTCTAAGTGTATGATTAAATAATTTTTGTGAAAAATAGTATAAAAATATTTTGAGTAAAGAGTTGTGCAAAAATTATAAGAATTCTTTTATATAAATATTTGAAATATTCAATTTTAAAGAATTAAAACTTTATAAGTAACAAAATCAAAATATTCATATAAAAAGTAATAAAATAAGACTTCTATAAAAATTTAGAGTCAAACTATAATTCTTAAAAGTTAAAGTTATTTTATGCAAAAAAAAAAAAAAACTAATGACCAAGTCAAACATGGGCCAACCCACTTTGACCTGTCAAATCAGGTTTTGATCAATTTTTTTACATCCATTTTTTCTGCAAAACTATATTGAACACATGACCGATTCGATCCAGTTTTAACAACATTGTTTATTGCATAAACTTTTGAGACTTAATTTCAATTTGATTAATTACATGGAGTTCAAGGTTTGTAATTTTTCTTGGCAATTTAAACAAAATGACGACGAAAAATTATGATTGAAATTCTTTTTAATTGTTCAAATTGATTTGTGCTCTAAACAGATAATATATATAGTAGGGTGGCAATTGGAAGAAAATAGGTGGAATGAGTAGAAAATAAATAGGATTTAGAAACTCATTTCTCATTAAGCTTTAAAATTAAAAATAAAATTTAATGAAATTGAAAATTCCTAATATCTATTGAGTTCTCATTAAAATTTTCCATTAAAATTTAGAAGGAGGTTGTTGAAACGTATTAGATAATTGCAGCCATCGATAGCTATCTAATCGGAGGAGGAAAAGGAATGGTATTGAGACTTTGATCACAATGGCGGGTATGTGTTACTAAGCAGCGATAGAGGAGGAAATAGTGGGGTACTTTAACAAGTTCTATACTTCTAGTCACCCAACTCCGTCTCCTTTTTGGTGGATGGGTTACCTCATTCTATCACTCCGACCATGAATCGTGTTATGCTACGCTGGTGAAGGAATCCCGAAGTGTGAGGCCCTATCCCAAATGAATCCCAATACACTCCGGACCGGATGGTATGACTCCTTTATTTTTCCAAACTTATTGGAATGAGGTTAAATTTGATGTTGTTAATGTTGTGAAGGAGTTTTTCATAGTAAGAAATTGCTTAAACAACTCAATCATACTTTGATTACTTTGGTTCCTAAGGTCCAAACTCTGTGTCAGATTATCACAATTTAGGCCCATTAGTTTGTGTAATGTGGTTTATAAAATTGTGGCTAAGATCTTGGTAGAACGGCTTAAGCGTACCTCAATACATGTATTAGTCAAAATCGACATTTCTTCCCCATCAAATTCTTGACACCGTGGTTATAGCTCATGAGTGTGTTCATACTTTGAATTCGGTGAGACAAGGAAGAAAATGGTATATGGCGATGAAACTCGATATGGCTAAGGCTTATGATCGGGTGGAATGGGGTTTTCTAGAGCAGTAATGAGTAAAATGGGGTTTGTGAGGAGTGCTTATGTGGATTAGGCAAAGGCCTTTGTACTAGTACTTTGTCCATTAATATTAATGAGAATCCTGTGGTACATTCGGCCAACTAGAGGTTTGCGTCAAGGGATCCTCTCTCACCCTTTCTGTTTCTTACGGTTTGAGAGGGGTTGTCTCATTTTATTAATAGGGCTAGGGACCACGGGGACTATAAGGGCATGCGAGCTAGTAGAAATGGGCGATCATTACACATTTGTTTTTTTGATGATTCATTGTTATGTGAGGCAAACGTGGGTCAAGCAAGGGTGTTGTAGGGTATTCTAAATTAGTATAGCCATTGTTAAGGCCAAGTGATCAATTTGGATAAGCCGTCGGTGTTTTTAGTCTTAATGTTCCCGTGGCGATGCAGGCGGAGATTTGTCATCTGCTAGGGAAGTGAAGGAAAAATCTAATGCTCGCTATCTAGGGTTGCCAATGCGGATTGTCCGATCAAAGAGGAGGTGTTTAATTTTCTCATTCGTAAAGTACAAAGACCGGATCCAGAATTGGAAGACTCAGTTCTTGAGCTTAGCGGGCAAGGAGGTACTCATTAAGTCAGTGCTTAATGCTTTACCTACATACGTGATGGGATGTTATAAGCTTCCCGTGGGAGTTTGTAGCGAGATTTGTCGTCTGATAGCGAATTTTTGGTGGGGTATGCATAAGGATGCCAGACATAAAATTCATTGGCAACGGTGGCAAGAGCTTACTAAGGCAAAGGAAGAGGGAGGATTGGGGTTTCGGGATCTTGAAATGTTCAATGATGCTTTGCTGGCTAAACAACTATTGCGAGTCACGTTCCAACCGAATTTATTGATGAGTCAAGTGATGAAAGCCAAATATTTCCCTAATGATCAGTTGCAGTCGGCTGTGGCGAGAACAAATGCATCGTGGTTGTGGAAGGGGTGGATGGGAGCAAGGTTCATTTTGCAAGGCATGGAGCCGCATACTAGTGATGGTGTGTATTCAGTTAGGTCAGTCTACCATACTTTGGGGCAAGAAAGACAATTTGCAGATCAGCATCCTGAATGTAGTAATGCGTGCGAGCGCAGTCATGGTATGTGGAAAGCCACATGGAAATTGAAGGTAACTGGTAAAGTTAAGCATTTTGTATGGCGATGTTGTCATAATATTTTGCCATTGCATGCAAAACTGTACCAACGGAAAATGCAGGTGGAGCCTTCATGACCTTTGTGTGGTGAAGAGGATGAAACGATTAAGCACATATTGTTTAATTGCTCTCGGGCTAAAACTGTTTGGGAGTTGACTCATGTTGACTGGGCGAAACTGGGAATGTTCCAGGCAAATTTTTGACAATGGTGGCAAGATTTTTGCTCGGGAAGCAGAGGGGTTTTTTGGAAGGAAAAGGCCCATTTTACAGCCTACATTATGTGGACGATATGGAAAGGTAGGAATATGTGGGTTTTCCAGCGACAATGGTTGGAGGCAAAGGAAATTGTGGAGCTCGCGAGGCATGCGTGGTTGGAGTTTTCAAGAACAACTCGAAATTAGCTAGGATCGATTAGTGGATCATTGGTGGCGTGTATAGAGAGGGTTGTATAGCGGTGGAACATGACTTTTATGCATCATGTATTTTTGTGTGATGGAGGATAGGGTCTTGACTTGTGGCCATTTCGTCTTAGTCATCCTTAGTGCTAGGAAGAGTCCAATTATGGTGGACATTGCTTGTATAGGTTAACTTTCAAGGGTTAATAATATTATCGATCTTTTGGGAAAAAAATTTCTGTAGCGTTGCTAAAGTCCGTCAAATTACGTATGGCCATCACAATTCGATTGGCCAATAGTTTGGTAGTAATTTGACCGCCATTGCCACCATCATTTTAAAACAAAAATAAAATTTATTTATTAATAATGTATATAGAATATTAGAAGTTAAAAATAACTAAAACTCTCGTTATTTATTAATTACTTAATAATTACCTATTTTAATTTTCTAATAGAGCTTATAGATAACTCAATATCTAACCAATAAAATTTCATTTCAATAAATTTTCTCCCATGGCAATGGGCACTTATGAAAAGGTCAATAACTTTTATCCCAATGTTTACCAAAGTGTGAATGATAAGTTTGGTATAATGTAACTCCACTCAATATTTTTGTTTTCTTTGGTTTAGGAGAAAGTCCTCTTTTATGAAGGCGAAATTCCCTCCACTGCACTCAAAGGCCCCTTAGTCAGTGGAATGTAATCGAGGATGTGCACGAGTTGGCAAAGGCCTCCCACTTGTATCGAAGCCCTTTAACCAGCGGAATGTAAATTGAGGATGGGCTCCTTAGCCAAAGGGATGTAAATCGAGAGATGTGCACGAGTTGGCAGAGGCCTCTCACCTATACCAAATGCCCTTAACTGTGCAGATATAAATCGACCCTTAGTTAGGCGGGATATAAATCGAGGATGTGTACGAGTTGGCAAAGGCCTCCCACTGTGCACTGAGGCCCTTTAACCAGGCGGAATGTAAATCGAGGGATGTGCACGAATTGGCAGAGGCCGCCCACCTGTACCAGAGGTCCCTTAACCAAGCGAGATGTAAATCAAGGGATGTGCATGAGTTGGCGTAAACCCGATGGAGAGAGCCAACAAGCCAAATCCCAAGACAGACTTCACAATATTTTAAAAAAATCTGCCCACATGAAATTCGAACTCGTGTTCTGGAAGATTTCTTCCCACGTCACCTCAAACTTACCAACTCGCCTATGCCCTTTGGAGCAATATTTTTGTATTCAAATTGTACAAATGATTGTTATGATTTAATTGTAGAGATTTTTCAAATGATGTCCTTATGATTATCGGACATATCAGACATATAAGGTCCCCAATGTATTTTGTCTCTAGAAAAGAGCTTTCAACAACGTTATTTTCACTTTCATGCCATAGTAGTCTAGTCAACGTGCAAACTTTGTCTGGTTGATTTAGAATATTATTACTATACCTGTGCTTGGACTTTTGGACGACGATTTTTATTCATATTGTAAGGTATTTATACAATTATTTATATTGAAAGGGATCTTTACAATCATTAATCAAATTCGACATTATGGAAACTAAATTGGTATATATATATATATATATATATATATATATATATACACACATATTTATATAACCTTGTTTAGCAGTCTCATAATTGTGAAATAATCAATTCATATGTGTGGTAGGTTTATCTAAGTGGAACGTTCAAGATCGAAATATTCATATATGTAATAGAGAGGAGGAAAGGTAAGAGGTAAAAGAAATAACGCTATATTAGTGCCAAGGTTACATCTAAGGGACTAGAAGTTGCAATCAATTTTTCTTTTCTTTTCTTTTTCTCTGAAAACATTAGTCATCCATTGATATGAATAAATGTCTGTACATGTGTTAGCCAAAATAGGCTAATTGATCGCCTTGGTCGAATAAGCTAACAATGGAGGAAAATACAATAATTGCGAAATCTGGTATCCCACTAGTTTGCTATTCTAGCTAGTTTAGGGCAAGTTAAATTGATATCTTTCTATACAAGGGAAAACATAAATAATTCAAAAAGATTGCACAAAATTGGGGTATATATCCGATACCTCGTTATAATCTAAACAGGTTGTAATTGAAGATTTGCAACTACTATTTGTGCATGAAATATGATATGTGATGTAGTAGCCACTGAACACAACGCTTTGGTTCCTAGCTATTACTCACACATGTCATATTGTTAGCTTCTGCACAACCTCAAAATTCCATGAGTTCAAGAAAGCAGAAGAAAAAGATTCCAGATTCAAGCAAGCGTCCTCCGCAGCCCATTGTGTAAACTAGCACCCAAAATGCATTTGTGCCAAGCATCTTTAATCTTTCCAGGCGCAAGACATTCCAACATAGGCCTAGTAATCCAATACCTTCTAATCCCTTAATTTGGTTTGCAAATTCGATTTGTTCCTTCAATATTCAAAAGTTTTGATTGAACTTTTAAACTTAATAATTTAGTTTTATTTTGTCATTTTGACCCAACTCAAACGGTTCAAATTCACTTGAGAAATAATGCAGTTTTTAAGCATCATTATATCAATTAAGGCATCCAAAAACTCTTCAATTTCATATTTTTTGGTGCAGAATTGAATGTCTTATTTTAGTGTGATTTTTACTAATGGACGAAATAAAATCAAATTATTAAATTTAAATATTTAATTAAAATTTTTGAACATTAAATACCAAATCAACTTTAGACACCATGTTGAGGTAGTCCTGGCCACGGTTCGGTTTGGAACCGAAATCGAACCGGAGCCGAACCGGTCAAAACCGGAACCCAACCGTTTTTACTGTTTTACGGTTTGGAACCGAAACAGAAACCGGCTATCAGTGGCCGGTTTTGGTTCATAATTTTTGGAACCGAATCGGAACTGACGGTTTGGAACCGACCAAGCCAACATTACATATGCAAAATTTTGTTCATGGTGAGATTCAAACTTGTGCCCTTTTTCAACTTCCATCAAAGTTTTAACCATTTGGACTGAGTTTCTATTTAATAAAATTGCTCCAAAATATAAGGTAAGAGAACTACATAGGCTTTGATTCCTCTACCCCGAAGGATATGTAGGCGCTTAATTCGTTAAATTCAAATCCTTTTTTTCCTTCTTTTTTTTTTTCCAAAATATATTAATTTTAGATTTTTGATGATTTCTGTTTGGAATCGTATAAAATCATTTTGATTTGTATTAAAACAGGAACCGGCACCGGAACCGTCGGTTTTGGATCCGTCTCTTAAAGGTTCAGTTTCAGTTCCTTATTTTTATTGAATCGGAATCGCGGTTCTGAACCGCGGCCAGGACTACGTTGAGAAACCATTAGCGTTATTTAAAACTTAGGTTTCTCCCTTGGTGTTCTTCATTTGATTGTGGAGTTTTATGGAAATCCAATGAATTTGGTTTTATCCTTATTAATGTCATAACAATTTTTATATGTTTGCTCCTATCGTCTTCACACGAAATAATTGCTCTTCATGTCAATTTTTTTTCATGAAATAATAAAAATAGATGAAAACGATGGTCAAATGGAGTAATAGCGAGACTGAAAAGGTCGTAGGGATCAGGAAGAAAATTCCTAACGGCTCTAATTTTGTACATATATACGGTTGACACTTGACCTTTGTAATATTGTCTAATTTTTTTATGTACTTTAAATATTTGAACACTAATGATGACATAAACATTGGAACTAAATTTTTATTTATATTTTACTTCATGCCTAATCCATGAAAAGGGATGTATTAGCACATATTTTCTAAGTTACAAGCAATATAATCAAGGCAATCTTTATGCCAATCAACCCCTTGTTGTGGTGTAATGCATTTTTTCTTTTTAACCCCTTATTATGAAATATTAATTTTATGGTGAATATTTTGACTCAATGTTTAATTCTCTAGAAGGTTGAAATTCAATTACCGAATTGAAAGTACTACGCAATGTAATTTCTTTAGAGGTCTGAGAAGATCATCATCCGTAAACAAATTTAGTGGTATGTAATTTTATTTTTCTATTACAATTTTGACTTAGATGTTAATTATAGGCTCTTAAAGAAGCTTTCATTTTTATTTTTTCTCATGGATTTCCAAATTTATTGATATCCAAAAATTTGTTATCTTTAACTTGTTAATTTCTTTGGGAGGCTTACCATATTCCAAGAGACATCAATAGTGTGGTCGATAGGTTGGTAAAGTCGGGAATGTCCAGATCGCAAAATTTGTCGGCAATCATCGAGTAATAAGTACATGCCTCTATTTCCCGCTTCTATTGTAGTCTGTGGAGTAGGATTGCTATTGCGCCACTCTTATTTATCTTCTTTATTGTAAACTTTATTCTAAACATCTAATAATAAATTTGCCTTCTTGGCTTGTCAAAAAAACTTGTCAATTTTACGTGTATATAACTTTCTAAGGGAAAAAATGCAAGTGATTTTGCAATAGTGAAAAAATGTCAACTTACCGAATTAAGTATATGTTCGAATTATTTTGGGATTGGATACTTTTATAAAACATTTTTAAATTTATAGATTTTCTCTAAAATTAAAGTATGATCTGATTTATTTTCAAACACTATTAAAGATTTTTCCAATTAATTCGGTGGCTAGTTAAAGTAGTATAGATAAATAGATAACCTTGAGACCTACTACACCGCTCTATCCGCGTTTATGAGAAGAATTGAAAATTAATAGGCAAATAAGGGTTGAATGTGCCTCTCTATTGTATCTATACAATTAGAATAGCCAATTTATACAAAATTATAAAGGAGGTCCCGATCACTCGAATAGAAATCAAAGATTAATTCTCACCAACTACTAAGGGTGCTTTGGCTCACGTGGGAATGGGAAAGGTAATGGAAATGATAGTAGTGGGAATGATAGTGGTCTTTCATTATAATTACATTGATTAGTTTGTCTTTGGGAATAGGAATGATTACTAATAATAGTTGGTTTGTCTTTGGGTAATAGAAATGATTATAAATTAATTGTAATAATTAGTATTAATTAATTAGTTATTATTAGTTAATTATTTATTATAATATTAAATTAATTAATTATTAATAAAAATATTATTGATTAAAGTAATCTTAAGTAAATAATTATTTATAAATTAATTAATATTAATTATAATAATTAATATTAGTAAATGAGATTAATTAATTATTAATTATAATATTAATTAAATGAATAATTAAGTAAATTAATCTTAATTAGTTAATTTATCATTACTTAATAATAATATGTTGATAATAAATTAATTTATATTAATTATAATAATTAATTAGTTATTATTAGTTAATTATTTATTATAATATTAAATTAATTAATGATTAATTAAAATATTATTAATTAAATTAATCTTAAGTAATTAATTAATATTAATTGAATTAATTAATTAGTATTAGTTAATTAATTAGTTAGTAATAATTAGTAATTAATTAATATTATCAATTAATTATTTATAAATTAATTATACATTAATTATAATAATTAATATTAATAAAATAAGATTAATTAATTAATTAATATTATTAAGTAAATAAATGATTAATTAAAATAATCTTGATTAATTAATTTATTATTACTTTTACTAATAATAAGTTAATAATAAATTAATTTATATTAATTATAATAATTAATATTAGAGATATGAGTTTGCTACTTAATTAATTTAATAATTAATTACATTAATTAAGCATTATTAATTAATTATTAAATTAATTAAGTAGCAAACTCATATCCTAACTTCCATACCCCCAATATTGGGGATATGAGGATATACTAATATTAGTAAATGAAATGTCTTGTCAAGTAGAGAATTATTTTTTAACCAACCACCTTCAAACACTATCAAACCCATATCTCCATTCCCAAACCCTCACACCAAGTACCCCTAATTCTACTTTCTAACAGACTCATGAGTTCTATAGCTCGGTTTTTTTTTTTCTATTGGAACAAGAAAGTAGAAGGGAAAATGTATATAGTTCTCTTGACTTGTTATTTTGAATAGATGAGGCCAACAAGCCGGAAGAAAATCTAGTGCCAAGGTTGTAGTGTCAATTTTAGAGTGATAAAACTATTGTGCTATGCAGAGTAAAGAAGAATTTCTGTTTGGTAATTTATCAGTAATGATTGTCAAAAAGTGATCGTCATGCAGAACCTTCCATGCATTAAACAAAGGAAGAAGAGGAACGCTCATTTTCTTTTTGTTTTTCCTCAAATCACGATTGTATTAATCTGGTGAATAACAAGTTAATACGATTACATGGAAGAGTAATTTAAAACATTGCCCTAACTCATCTAACCTAAACTTAGTAAGTTGTCGGAGGGTTTCCACACTTGAATCCACATTGGCTAACAAACTACTACCACATCCATTGAATAACACTAAACTACTAAGGATCGTTGAATAGCTCAAAATTCTAGAATACCTGCACGGCACCTTCTAGCTACCCCAACTAAGAAAAAACAAATCCCTAACTTTTACTCTACTTGCATAGCTCCCTTAGTATCAATCAAATAATCGGACAGATTCGAACACCAAAGACCGGGTGGACTCCAACTTTTGTCCATGCGCTCATTTTCATAATAAGAACCGAATAATAAGAAGTGGAACGCTCATTTTCATGGTAAATAAATCTTTTAACCCTTTTAGTCAGCAGTTAAAAATTCACTATTTCAAAATTTTAACCAAATTGTTCATTTTCCTTTTAACTACGAAAACTAGTATGTACAAGGGGACATAGACAACGTAAATCTAGACAAAAACTATAAACAATAGAAATGGGAAAAAGTTGAAATACATTATTTTTAAACAAGCAATAATAAGATAGCCATGGAGTGCTGTTTTGGCATAGTCCCCTAGATAATATAATTAATTTACTGCAATCAAGTCCTAATTACTCTTTTGTCTCAAAAAATTTACTTTTAATTGGATATTTTTCTTTTGTTGTAAAATATAACACATGTATTGTATACACTATTAAAAATATTTTTATATTTTACATTTGCTTTTTAAATATGTATGACGCATAATCATAACTAGCAAGGCAATATAAGAAATTTCTTCAAAGGTTAACTTTGTTTTTAGTATACAAGAGAGTTTTAAATTAAACTTTTTAGGGAGTAGAAAGTACAAGATTACTATAAAATCTAATTCTTGCTGAATATATCCTCTTCCTTTCATCTTAGTCCTTCACTTTCTTTTCTTTTCTTACGTTTATTTTTTCAAAAAAAATAGAAAACGGGTGAAATTTCCAATCTTTAGTCTTAGCTAGTAACATGTGAGTAATGTCTTTTCTTTTGTTGCACTATGTAAACTTTTAATTAAAACGCCATGTTCAGAATAAGTCTTTCTAAGTAAGATATATGAAAAAAATTCTAATAACTTGTCCACATTGTACATGGCTGACTCCTACTTAATTTCTTATTGATTGACAGTGGTTTTGATAGAGCCGACTGATATTGCCATCCCGGATGGAGCAATTGAAAGGGGTGGTGGTTAGTTGCTGAAATCAACGCAAAGTTTAGATCAGAGATGCCTGCGCATAGTTAGCTTATCAATATAGATTTTTGTATTTTCAAAAATAATATTTTATGTTTCTCACAAAGTTTTAGTCTTCAATCTTTGTTTTTAAAATATAAAAATATATTTCAAAATGTAAATTATATACCCATAATTTTTAACTATTTTATTTAAAATTCAATTAAAAGGTTTCAAATCCAAAACCTTTTAATTATAATCCTACAACTTCCAATTATATTTCAGTTTGGCATACTCCACTAGCGTAAAAACAGACAGCATCACTTTCTATCACTATAATATGTTCCACACTGAGCATTGTTTAATAGTCCAATTTAGTACAAGAAGGCCAAAAGGGATAATGCAAGAACTTCATCACCCAACATATATATTGCAAGAACTTGATCATTTTCCAGTAAAAATTTGGACTAAGATATTGAAGTTACCATAGAGAAACGATTGAAAAGGGTCATACAGAGATAATGGAAGATATTAAAAACTGTTAACGTTATATCATCATAATCATCCCTATTGTTTCTCTTATAGTTTTGGTAATTCATTCTTACTGTATGTAGTTGTATTGTATCTTTATAAGTTAGCTTAAAATCCTAAACAATAAGCTAGATTTTTTGTCACAATTTCTGTATATTATTGTTGTACATTCACGGTTCCATGTCAAATGAATCAATATTCAACTCCAGTCGAAAACTCACGAAAAGAGCTTAATTAATTTCCACCATTCAGAAAATGCATGAGTAAAAACTTGCGAGATGCAAATTTCACTATAAAAACGCCACCATCTTCAGAAAGTAGAGTCTCCGACAAATTTCGGAGAATTTTCTCAGCAACTGGAGTTTGGTTGAGATGAAATTTCGGGAGTCTTTCACTTTATTACTATTCGGTTCATTGTGACCCTGAGCTCCATCAAAGAAAATATCCCGAATCATTTCAAGCATGAGTTCTGCATAAACACTTTTCCCAATGGATCATGATTCCTCCCGAATATCTGAAGAGATGCAAAAGGTTAGTCAATTATGGGATGCACTACCAAAAGCTTTGTTCTTTCAATTTCTGGAAAAGGTTTAACATTATTTTTGTTCACATAGTGACCTTGCTAATCATTGAGCTTCTTCTCTTCTCAATTAGGGCACCAACAGGCATCTGATGTGCGATATTTCATGAGCAGACCGGGAACAAGGCCTCTAAAGGTTGAAATGATCCCTTCTGAGACTGCAACTTTTCAGGTTTGGGAATTTCTGACATGCACATGAATTATTAGCATATTGATTTACCCTAAATTGGATTGTCTGACTCTTAGAGCTGTTAAAAATGACCTACTGATTGAATTGATCTGGTGATCTGATCGGATTAGACAAAATCAGGTCGATGTGTGGGATCAAATTGGATCAGAAACGATCCAATATGATCTGAATGAATTGATTAACCGAGTCCTTCATTCCTTCTTTGTTGTCGTTGACCTCTGGTCCTCCACCCCATTCTCCTACTTCTTCTTCTTCTACTACCTCCGGTCCTCCGGTTCTTTCTTTATTTTAATTTGAGGATTCCATCTTATTTTAAACTCTGGAAGAAACTGCACAATCTTTAAACCCCAAAAGCCTTTGAAGAACCTCAAAAGCTTCAAGCTATAAAAAGAATCCCCAAAACCCACCACAAAGAAAGTCTCTTTTCTCCAGTTTTCTATGTTCTTGGCCGTCTTTTCCCTTTCCTGTTTCCCTTTTTCCTTCTCACTCATCAACAATGATGAGTGAAAGGGCATCTGTACAAACCCATTTTCTTTCACTCAGTACAACAGATCTGAACCTTCCTCTTCCTTAACTCCCAAAGGGACTTTAGCTCTAAGGCGTTCAACAGCACCCACTATAGCCACAGAACCTCCATAGACCAACCCAAGAAAAAAACCTAAGCAAACAACCAACCTATAATTGCCTAATGCTTTTGTTTTTGGTGTATAACCTGGTGCTACAGGAGAAAGAAAAACACAAAAATGATCTGCTCTAATTAGGTACAGAAACCAAAAAGTTGAAAAAAAGAACGAAAAACTGTAGTTAAGAAAGACTACAAAAGGACACAAGCCAAAACTACCAAATGCTGACAGAGGGAGAAGAGAGAGAAATGGGATTGTTCTAGGGTTCGTGGAGGCGGGGCTAAAATGCGTACCAAAAATGTTGATGGATCTGCAGAGTAGAGAGGTTTTTGAGGTCTGAGAAATGCTAAATCTATGGAAATGAGTAGAGAGTGAATACTTGGAGCACAGGAGAGGGAGGGGATATGAGGTACCAGCTATAAATATTGAGTAATGATAAGGATAAGAATAAATCATTGTGGAATTGTATAGGGACCGTGTGATTATGAAAAAGCAAAATTATCTCTCTATCTTTATTACAAAATACAAAATAATGCGGGATAATTTTGTTTTTTAATCATTGTCGATACTATACAAAATCACTATAATTTTTCTTATCTCAATCATTACTCTTAAATATTTGTAAGGGTAGTAGAAATTAAAATATTCCCCTACTATTTGTAACTTGAAAAACGAAAAAAGGAAAAGAAAAAGAAGAGGAGTGTGAAAGATAGAATTGAAAAAGTCTTACATAATCTAAAAGAATAAATGTTTATCTTGATAGTTGATAAAAGATTATATTATTATTTTTGTATAGTTCCTTCAACTCATATTTTTGAATTTTAAATTTAACTTTGATATAGTATTTTATCACCATCAATCTAGTATTAAATTATAAGAACTTGAATTTGGGTTCTTGAGTACATAATCTATTATATAAATAGTATTTCAAAATACGTTTTTGTATTTTTAAAAATAATAATTGTGAAATAAAAATATATTAAAAACAAAAATATATATTAAAGCGTGTTAAAATATTTTTGAAAAACTGTTCGCCTTAAATATTCTATCCACTTCCTCAACCCAAATCTTCATCATCTTGGTCGCTCTTCTCTTCTGTTCCAAGCCCCACGATATTGACAAGCAATGATGAGGTTGAAGATGAAAAATCAGTATGAGGATAAGCAAAACAAAAAGAAAAAAGACTATTCAACCTTAATTAAAAAGGAGAACTCAAAAAGAAGGTGCCTTTTACTAGCCAAACACATGACCATCATGTGTTGGGGCTATTAACTCAACACCAATTCTCGTTAATTGGACTAAATGCATCACAATTATAAAATTTAAAGACTAAATATGTTAATTTTTAAATATTATATTAAAGCGATAGTGCATCAAACATTAAGAACTTTTTTTTTGGATAAGAAAGCAGAGATTATTATTAGAAATTTAGAGCAAAGGTTACATTGAAAGCAGACATAAGCTAAAAATACAACTCCTACTCAACAGCTATTATAGAAACAAAAATAAAAGATAACACAAAGTAGAGACAAACACTTATTCCTCAATGAACGCCAACGGTTTTGCAATCCTGGATCTCTTGACTTTGCCAACCTATCGGCCACACTATTCATGCTCCTTGGAATATGATAACCCTCCCAATGCTTAATTTTCTTCTTGACATGTCAAGGTGGTTAGAGACATTCTTTAGGTGCCATGGTATTCTCTGGATTATTTAGCCAATTGATTGCATTAGTTGAGTCACTTTCAATTACAAGTACATGAGAGAGCTTCCAAATAGACTCGGAATATACTCGTAAAGCTTCACGGATAGCATAGAACTTGGCACGATTCGAATCTAGAATTCGACATGCTTAGAAAACACTACTTTGTTTTGCCCAAATCGTCCCTTAGAATTCCCCAATCCCCTACTGGTTTCCGATTCTTTGAACCATTTACGTTAAACTTCATTCTACCAGGTTAAGGTTGAGACCAAGTGACACTTGTCTTTCTCGCATCCATGTGCTGTCTCATACTCGCTATTAATTTCTTGGAATATGTCTATGACAAATGTTGAAGAGGATGGCCATTTCGCTTTAAACCAAGTTGCAAATCTTACAAAAATCAAATCTATGAGTTGGTCGAGATCAAAGCTCTTATTATTGAAAGTAACTGATTCCTACATAGCGATAGACCATGAGATAACATAAAGCAGTAGAATCCAAGGTTGCCTTCCTTTGAACGTCAGGCAGATCGCTGTTTGCTCGAGAATATGTAAGGATCTCCGGGTAGACCCATGTATAATACCCCAAGTTTCCAAACACTTAGTCCACACTGACCAACTACACCAACAATCAAAGAACAAGTGTTGCCTGATTCTAGCTCGATATTACAAAATGGACATACAAGCAAGCTCTGCTCTAATAATGCCCCTCTTAGCATAACTTCTCACGGGCAACTTTTGATGAATTAGTTGCCAGACAAAGACTTCCACTTTAGGTGGACCATACCCATTCCACACTAGATTCTAGTTAACTTGTCCTTGCCTTTGAGGCAGCAACACAGATTTGTAAAAAGAAGAGGTGGAATACGTACCGTTCGGGACCGCTCGCCAAATGATCTGATCCTGGAAGTTACGACTAGGATATTGCCCTTTCAAAAAATTTAACAGACCTTCCCACTGCCGTTTTTACCAATCGAGAGCATTCCTACGAAGATCAACCCTCCAGTCCCATTGACCATTCCTCCAATTTCCAAACTTGGCCACATATCCTTCCTTATTCACAGACAGGGCATAAATGCGAGGAAAGCACAATTTTAGAATCATACCTTCTATCCATTCATCATGCCAGAACACAATGTAGTCTCCTTCCCATTGATAGAGTGTATAATTGCATATTTATTAGATCAATTCTCTTGTATTTTAATTGATTAAAATGCTTGTTTATAAGGATATTAATTATTTTTGTGATTAATGGTTAGATGAAGCATTTTCCTAAAGAATGTAACCTCACAAGTCAAGGGCACAAGAAAGCCTTAAATTGAGGCTTGAATTGAGGAAAAGCAAATCCTTGAATTAAGGCTTGAATTAAGGAAAGGCAAAGCCTTGAATTAAGGCTTGAATTAAGGAAAAGCAAAGCCTTGAATTAAGGCTTGAATTAAGGAAAAGCAAAGCCAAATGTCTTGAATCCTTGCCTATAAATAGGCAAGGCTTGGAGACAATCAAGGCATCCCATTTTTAGGCTTTCCTAGTTCAATAGAGAGGAAAACAAGGTTTGGAATTCTCAAGCCAAAATTCATCCTTTCATGGGTGAGCTACTACTGAAGACAAGAGGCACGAGATCGACAAAAAGTAGTCATTTGATTTTCTTTGTATTTTCTTTTAATTATGTTTAGCTAAATTTTATTTTCCAATCAAGTTTAATTAAGGTTTGATTCCAACAATTGTGAGATTTGGTAATTTTATTATTTCTTTTATTCTTGAGTATTTATATATTTTCTATGCTTCATTATATTATTGAATTGAATTGTTAGACAAGAGGCCTATTGTTTGATAGTTGAATTCAATATATAGTCATTTAGAATAATTAATCTTTTGTTGATTGTTCTAATTCAAGTGACAAATAACAACATCGAAAGGTAATCAACGCCTTAGATTGTATGTTATGAAAATATATAATCTAGCTTAAATAAACAAGGCGTTTCCGGGTTTCTTGGTTAGTAATTGGGTCTTTTGAATCTTAATGCAATTAATAGACATAACTCATAGACAGATCCAAGGTTGTGTTTGTTAATTAGAGAAATAACTCATAGGACCGGATCAGAAGGTTATCGAAAAAGTAAGAAAATATTGGTTGTTAGAGGGACGGATCTTCAACAACTATAACCAATTTATTCAAGATAAAAGAACCTATCTTTTGAATCAATGATCAATTTGAGGAATCAATACCAAATTAATTCTTGATTGGAAACTTCTCCTTATTAATTTTTCCTCATATTTTTAATTAGTTATTTAATTTGGTTGGTGTTTTTAATCAATTCTTGTTTAGTTTCATAATACAAAACCCCTTTTATTATTTTATTTAAGGAATAAACTTAACCAATCTCTGTGGATTCGACCCTCTCACCGCTATCTACGTAGCTTAGCCGAGAAGGATTATTTTTGGTGGTTTCGACACCCATCACCCATGCAACGCCCTCATTCCTTGTAACAACATCATAAAATTTGTTAGAGGAGTGAAAGGCGTAATAGCTTTCCATGAGTTAGAGGCAAATCTATTATTGCAAAGAGTGGGAGGAGACACTTCTGTCAAGCCCATATTTTTCCACCATAAAGGTCATCCATAGTGAATTAACCTCATTGCCAAACCTCCATAGCCTTTTTGATAACAATGTGAGTTTTTAAATAAAGTCAATCATACCTAATCCCCAAGCCACTTTGGAGCATTCTGTAGGCCAATCCACATAATACAATTTGCGATGCTCGAACTACCCTGCAGAAATCTCCGTATCAATTTATCCATGTCGCTTTTAACTCCACAAGGTAACTTAAAAGCAGATAAGAAAAGATCATTAAACTCGACAAGGCGAATTAATAAGAGTCACTCGCCACCCATTGAAAGATACCTTGTGTGCAAACCAATGAGCTTTGATCTCATTTTATCCAAGATAAGCCTCCAAATGCTTTGCACAATGTAATTAACACCTAGAAGAAAACCAAGATATTTGACCGAAGGTTTCAACCTTGCAGGCAAAATACTCGCCCAGATTGTTCAATAGACCCTCGTCAACCCCAATCCCGATAAAAGCGCTTTTCTTGAAGTTGATCTTCAATCAGACACCACCTCGAAACATCGAGGATTCTTTTCACGTTCAAGACACTTTTAGATTTAGGTTTTATAAACACAAGAGTATCATCGCATATTGCGGGTGAGCTAACTGACTACCTTGACTATGCTTACCCCCTCAAAGAGCCCCGAAAACTCCTTTGCATGAAAGCAGAACGCTTCCGCCATAATATTAAAAGCATTGGGGACAGGACAGCCTTGGCGAAGGCCTTTTTGATCTTGAATCGCTTAGTGAGAGCCATTGATTAAAATTAATACCACAATAGCCACCGAAGCGGATCCAACTCTCCACTTTCTCCCAAAGTTCATCTTTAGCATGGCATAATCCAAGAAATCCCAATCAACATTGTCGAATGCTTTTTCAAAGTCTACCTTTAACAAAGTTCCACTCTTGCTATTTTTCCCGAGATGGTCAACGACTTGATTGGCAATTAAGAAACAATCGACAATTGTCTATTTTTAGGAACGCATAACCGATTGCTCGATCACCTCATTAATCACCCATTTCAATCTAATTGCGAACTTTGGCCAAGATTTTGTAAATGCTCCCCACAAGGCTTATAGGCCTATAATCTTTTAAATGGACAAGTTTTCCATCTTTGGAACCAAAGTGATAAAAGCGAGTTAAGCCTTGTCAAAAGTCTCGTCTCAAAGAAGCCTTCAGGAAGGACATCACATCTTGTTTGATCGAGCTCCAATGATGTTTGAAGAAATTCATATTAAAACCGTCGCCCAGAGCCTTATTACAATCACATCGCTTGATAGCCGCCAAACTTGGCCAAAAAGGACTTCAAGGTTATCCCTTTGTTTATCTCGATATGCTTTGAAATTGGCGTCTAATTCCAAACTCCAATCGCCGACTTCTTGTTGTAGAAGTTTGAATAATACTTTGCAACTGCATCTTTCAGCTCTCTTGGTTGCGTCACTCTCCTTCCATTGAAGACTAGATTGCTAATGAGATTCACCCTCCTCTTTGTGGAAGCCATCAGATGAAAGTATTTAGTGTTCCTATCCCCTTCCTGAAGCCATTTACTTCAAGACTTCTACATCCAAGCTCTCTTTTCTGCCCGATACAAAGTCCAAAGCTGGCCCCGCTTATTTGCAAGTTCTATTCTTTTATCAGCCGGTAACACATTTGATGCATCCTCCTTCTCCAATCTATCGATCTCCTCCTCCAATCTTTGAATGAAATTAGGATCTGCCTCACAGTTCTGACTTTTCCACTGTTTGATGAGTGGCTTAAGTCTCTTTAGCTTTAGCCATAACCCAGCATTATTCCTAGATTGAGCTGCAATATCTTTCCATTCATTACGGACTATAGTGTTGAAACCTTCTTTGTCGAGCCAGTGATTAAAGAAGTTAAAAGGTCTAGGACCCTAATTTACCTCCTCTGTGGCTAGAAAAATGGGATGATGATCGACGAGACCTTGGTAGCACACGAACCACCGATGGAAAGTGATCCGTAAATTCACTCGAGCATAAAAATCATCTAGCCTACTACTTACTGGAGGATAACGATTATTGCTCCAGGTGTATTGCCCATTAGACAGAGGCAAGTCTACGAGCTGCAAATCTTCAATAAAATCATTGAACTCATTCATTGCTAACGGATTACCTACTTGACCACTTTTTTTTTCAGGCGACCTCGTCACATTAAAATCCTCCAAGCTCCATGGCATTTGCCGATTTACTACTCTATTAGGACACCAATCCAAAGGCCTCTTCTTTGATTATCACAGTTGGGGGCATATATAGTGCAAAAAGCACACTCAAAGTTTGAACCCTCCAATTTACCTCTAAGCAAAATGTATCGCTACTCTAGAACAGCCTCAACACAATGGAAAAAGTTTTCATTCCAGACTACAATCAAACCTCCCGCACGCCCAACAGAGGGAACCCACTCAAAATTAAATTCATTACCTCCCCAAATTTGACCCATTCCACAAGTATCCAAGTGTTCCAATTTTGATTTTTGGAAAAAACCCATCCCAAATTTTTTCCTTAACACAAGTTTTCTTACTGCCCCTTTTTTCTCCCTAACTCCTAGACCTAGGTGCAAATCGGGTCGGTTTTAGGTTGTTCGGTCGCCATTTTCAAATGTCAACTCGAAACTCGAAACTCGAACCGAATTCGGTGGAATTAATTCAAATAACCGAATTCGAAATTCGGTTTTCGGTTCGAATTCAAATTCAAACCGAAAATCGAATTTCGAATTCGATCGGTTTTCGAATTCCAATTCCAATTGAGTTCGAATTCCAATTGATTCGAATTCCATAATTCAATTGATTTGATTTTCAATTCGAGTTGAATTCCATAATTCGAATTGAATTCGATTTTCAATTCGAATTGAATTAATTCCATATTAATTTTATTTTTAATATGACCCAATTAAAATAGTTATTATTATAATAATATCCATAATTTATTTTTATTTTTATTTTAAACTAAAAACATCTAATTTTATTCAATCACATCCTCAAAATATATTTATTCCTTTCAATTGCACCTCAATATTTCAATACAAAATTTATTGAATTAATATAATATTTCATATTAATATGATGAATTAATAAAATAGTAGTGATCAATTATAATTTCCAAATGAGGACCAAATAATTGTTAATTTATCATGATCAACTTTTTCTAGTAATTTTCTTCTCTGAAATCTATACATGTTATTCTCCTTATTTTTCAATTATTTATCATTCTTATAAATAATTTTTACATTTTTTCAATAATTTTCTTCTTTCTATTATGATAAGTAAGTAAGTAGTTACATTATATACATGCAGAGATGCACCTTATTGGTAATTTGGTACATGATCGGATGATCTATAAATAAACATGTGTTCTAATGTTCTATACAATAAATTACTGATTAAAAGGCAAATAAAACTACATATTTACAATTTGGCAATTTTGATATTTCAAAATTTTGACTTTGAATTATTAATAATTAACAAAATTACAAATAAATAAGTAAAACTTTTGAAATTATTAAATTGATAATAACTAATATCTAATTATTTCTCACTAATCAACTTGTGCCTTTGTGGTTATTAACTTATTGTTTTCAAATTACAAAATTATACACTCAAATAAGACATGAATAAGTTATTAAATAAGAGAATTGAGCTCTCATATTTGCCGAAGTTAATAATAATAAATATCTAATTAATATTCATTAATTACTTTGTGGTGATTAATTATAAAGTTACACACTCAAATGAAATAGGGATGAGTTATTAAATAAGATAATTGCACAGTTTGTATTCTCATAAGTCATAAGTTATATGTACACAACTACACATGTTATTTCTCTATTTTTTCCACATATTTATCTTATTTTTAAATAATTTTTACATTTTTTAATAAACTTCTTTTTTTCCTTGTATGATGTAATGTACTAAATTTACTAATAGTCTAATATCATTATTACGATTTTAATATCTCAATGAGATAATGACTCAATTAGGACACTAATGCCATTATATTACAATTATCAAATCAGACTTGTTAGTTATGAATTATTTACTTAGTTAACAATTCAATACAACTAAAATCACAAGAATTATATATATCTTTTTACCATATAGCAATTAGCATATGTATATATTGTAATGTAAATCAAGTAGTAATATAGTGAAGTAATTATTTACTGATTTACACCATCTATGTTATATACACTTTATTTGTATTTGATTTACAAATAAATACGTGTTCTATACAACAATTATAAATTCAAAAGTAAATAAAACCACACATTCAATTATTTGGCAATTTTTAATATTTCAAAGTTTAGAGTTTTGAATTATTAGTGATTAGTGATAAGTGAATTAAATGGTAATTCTAAGTTAAGATATTCTTGTTATTTTATCCAATTATTTGGGAAATTAACCGTAATTGTTCACTTCCCGTGGGATGATACTCATAATTATACTACAAATCTGAACTTGTAATTAGTGGTTAAAATACAACGAGTCAATTAGCAAAAGTTGGAAGTAAAATTACTAAATAAATAAAACTTAGTGATTATTAAGTTAATAATAACCAATGCCTAATTATTACTCACTAATCAATTTGCACTTTTGTGGTTATTATTATTAAATTACAAAGTTATATGTTCAAATGAGACATGGATAAGTTAGTTTAGATGAGAAATGAGATTTTCTCTATCATATTTGTATACTATATAAGTATGTAGTATATACATAATTTTTCTTCACTTTTTCATTTACTTATAAATTTTTTTCATAATTTTACACATTTTTAATAAATTTACATTTAATATTCTGCAACATTTAATCTTTTCCAATTTACTATACTAATGAGTAATTACAAGAAGAACAATGCATACAATTATTTGTATATAATCTTTTCCAATATACACATTATTCGTATATAATTTATAAATATGTGTTGTGTTTTATACAATAAAATGAAAATTAAAAAGTTAAAATACAGTAATACACATCTTAACAATTTTACAAATTCTTTTAATTTTTAAAGTTTCACACACATATATAATAATTCAAATACAATCAAACATATTTTTCATATACATATATATATATATATATATATATTTGGTTTCTCTAATTTAATTCATATTCGGTTTTCTAATTCGAATCCATATTCGGTTTTCGGTTTCGAATCCATATTCGGTTTCTCAATTCAAATCCATATTCGGTTTTGAATCCATATTCTGGTTTCTCAATTCGAATCCATATTCGGTTTTAGTCGGTTCGGTTTTTTGGTTTTAGGACCCCAAACTCGAAAACGAATTAATTCGAATTAGAGTTCAACTCGATTCAAACCGAAAATCGAATTGATTCGATTTTTTCAATTCGAATTTTGAATTAGGTCGATATTCAATTAATTAAAATTGCACACCTACCTAGATCCCTTATGTTCCAAGAAAGGATCCTCATTTATCACAAATATACACGCTTAAAATAGATAGAGTAGGAAGAGGAGGTTTAGTACTAACTGCTCTTGGCACCGATGTTCCTTCTCCAATTCAAAGAAATGAGCAACCATGGCATCTTGATGAAGCTTGAAAACAATTCAGTTGAGAGCTAACTTCCCATGTTGAGAGCGCCTCCTTCGAACTAAAAATGATTGTAGTTTTTTCTTTATTTAGAGATATACTTTACATGTTGAACACTAATGATTTGACATTTGAGCTGCATGCCTAAACCATGAAAGAGTTGTATTTATACACTAGAATAATAATTTTCAAATTGTACTATTTTATGTATGCATGACTTTTACATGTTCCTTCTGCAATTTGTGGTTTTTTCAGGTTTTTCCATTTATTGATTATGAAAAATATGTTTGGTGAATCAACTAATGTTTCATTCTTAAGAAGGTTGAAACTCATGAACCAAAGAACGAAAAACAATGCATTCAATAACTCCTCTATGAGTGCTCCTAAGATCATCACCAAGAAACAGAATTAGTGGTATGTACTCTCATTTTTGTGACTTTCATATTTATTTCTTTATCAATTTTTATATTATCACGGTAATCCCTATACTATTATATTGGGGAAAAGGAAATGAGAAATAATTTTACTTCAATATACAAACCAATGATTTTTAACTTTAATATTATATCTTAGATCAGCTTAAATCTCTTCTCATTTATGCCTAAAAAAATTATATTTGATTTAGAAACAAATATTTAATTCTTTAGAATATATGAAAAGAATTTATTTACCACTAATCATATTTGAAACTTCTCCCAAATATTACACTAAAAAAAAAAACCTATGTTTTTATTGTATTCTCTCAGCTATCTCAATTATTCTTCAATGCACAATTAATGATTTTTCCAACTAATTTAGAGGTTAAAAATTAAAGACAAACATTAATTCCTTTGGATTTGACTAATTCATTCATTTGTAACAGCTGAGGACCATGAGGCCAACAAGCAGGAAGAAAATGTAGTCCGCGAATGTCCTTGTGGCAATATTTTCGAATACGATAAATCTAAGATGAATAGTACTAGTGAATGGCAGAGCAAGTGCTGCAGTGATTGTCAAAAATCATAAATGAAAGACCTTCTGAGTGCTGCTGCTGCTGATGCAGTGATTGCCGAAGAAGAACCATCATGTTCATGGTAATTAATGAGATCTTACTCTTTTATATGTTCCTTAATTAGTTAAATTCATTTATTTGAAATTCTTTGCTAAATTGTTTGTTTTGCGTTACCAAGTGATGATAACATAAATCCTTAAAAATATAAACATTAAAAATATATACTGTCACCTCTTTTGTCTCGTTAAGATTGTCTTTTTAGAGTTCTTTAGGGTTAAATTTACTAATTTTAAGAGTTTCTTATCATGTAAAATTTTTAGTTCTTTGTAATTTTCAAATTTCTATGTAGTTATATATATATATATATATATATATATATATATATATATATATATATATATATATATATATATATATATATATATATTTATATATATATATATATATATATATATATATATATATAAGCTTTAATTTTGCTTAATCATGGTGAATAATTGATTCAATGATGAATCTATTTAACGAGTAAACTAGTAAATTGTGAGAATCAAGATGGGAAGATGGGATGGAGATAGTATTAGAGTGTAATGCACAATCACTTCCTCCCCCGAAAGAAAGTCCCATATAAAAGATTTCCAACTTTTGAACAAGAGTTCGATTTTTCTCACCATATTCTCTCAATTTCTGATTCATTTTCACTTCCTTTCTTTAAAAATTAATTTCAGTTGTGTAAATATTCTTAAATCACCAGATTGTTTAGTTTCTCTGTATTGTTGCATTTGAACTTTAAAAACCATGATGATAACAACAAATTTTTCACCAATTATCAAAATTAATTGTATGACCTTGTCATAATACATGACTAACTACAACTTGTTGATCATTCACAGTTGTTGTTGTTGGAGCTGATTGATATTGCCATCCTGATGCAACGTTGAGATTCTAAGCCATTAATGACACAGTGAAGGTTTTGATCAAGGATGGTGAAACATATGCTTCTTTCATTAGCCTGCATGATCTCCGCAAACATAACACTCGAATATTTTGTTATTAAATATTGTCCCACATTAAAAGAACAAAAATAATGAGACCATCTTAAGACTTTGGTTACTCATTAACCATTCTATTAAGCTCTCCATGTGTCATCTCTCTAACATCAAATGGATTCATTGAATTATTAGTCAAAATGCTTAAGCCATGATATGATTAAACGTACTGATTGGAGGAGGGGGATTTTCCACTGTTAAAATGATATAAAAATTGTTTTATGTAAAAAAAAATTGTATAAATGTTTGAGATATTCAATTGTGAAGAACTAAAAATTTTAAAAATTTAAGATATTCACATTAGAGGCAAGCAAAATGAGTTTTATAAAAATTTTAGGATTGGATTATAATTTTTAAAAATTAATGTTACCTACCTGATTAAACTTGGTCAACCCTAATTTTGACTAGTCAAACTGAATTTAATTGATTTTTTCTTACAACTATTTTTTTAAGACCTGTACTGAATCCGAGTCGGTTTGACAATATCAGTGTAGGACACAATTCCAAGCTGTCTGCCAAATTGACCTTATTACTTGCTATTTTTCAAGTTTGATTACTTTTAGTTGTGTGGACGGTGGAGTTTAGGTTTGATTACCCTCAACCTTAACTATTCTATCTTTGTGTGATATTCGGTCTTAACTGCGAAGATTCTCGAATTTATATGTGCAAATCAACCTTGAAAAGATAAAGTCTTCATTAATGTGTTGGCACCGTTGTCATAATTGGCAAAATTATGGGGACGCTGAGTGTGAACATCATAAAATAGGCTCGTCAAAACGGTAATTTTGTTTAGTTAATTAATTAGGGATAGAGACCTGGGGTATTTGCTATATTATTATTTCTAATAATTAATAAATTTTCATTTATTTTACTTATTTATTTTATCATATGTTATAATTTTTCTACTTTTGTTGCATTTAATATTATTACATGTATTGTATGTTACAATTTTTATGATTTTTAAATTTGCTTTGCTGTGAAAGTTAGTGAACAACTAATTAATATCTAGGCATGAATTGGTCTTTCAAAATGTATTTTTATGTTTTTTCATATAATTTTTATATTATTAAAAATTATCTTTCACAATTTTTATTTTTGAAAAATATAAAAATACATTTTAAAACATAATTTATAAATAATTTAGTATTTTTCCCTTTCATCCAAGTTAGATGATTAAATTATGTGTAGACCTGTCATTGTACCTTCAACTTCGCATTGACCTACCATTATTTTAGCCCACCGACATTGCCAACCAATGGAGGAACGAAGAGGAATACAGTTGGCTCAGTTGATCAAAGTAAACGCAAAGTCTTGCTCCAATGATATTTATTGCCTTCGGCAGTTTTCTACTTTTCTTGGAACGGCTCCACCAGGACCACCACATTTCTTCCCTCTTTGTCACCTGTAGACTTTATAATATAATATACGTACCTATCATTACAGTTAGATTATTGTCACTAGTGAAAACTTCCCAACAATTCCTGTGGGCGCCAAAGATAGAAGATCAGAAGAATTTTAGGGGGTATGGTATAATAAATGGGTTTAGGAATGGAATTGATTTGATAGATAGAAAAGGTTTGAAATGAAATGGATTGATAGTAATTATGTTGATTGGTATTATTTTATAATGGAATGAATTTGAAAAAATTGTTTACTTATTATTAGTTAATTATTCATTATAATATTAAATTAATTAATTATTAATAAAAATATTATTACTAAATTAATTTAAAGTAATTAATTAATTATAAATTAATTACTTAAAATTAATTAACATTAATTATACATTAATTATAATAATTAATATTAATGAATGAGATTAAGTAATTATTAATTATAATATTAAATTACAATATTAAATAAATGAATGATTAATTAAAATAATCTTAATTAATTAATTAATTATTAATAAAAATATTATTGATTAAATTAATTTTAAGTAATTAATTACTATAAATGAATTAATATTAATTATAATAATTAATATTAATGAATGAGATTAATTAATTATTAATTATAATATTAAGTTAAAATATTAAGTAAATAAATGATTAATTAAATTAATATTATTGATTAAATTAATTTTAAGTAATTAATTAATTATACATTAATATAATTAATATTATCAATTAATTAATTATAAATTAATTAATATTAATTATAATAATTAATATTAATGAATGAGATTAATTAATTATCAATTATAATATTAAATAAAAATATTAAGTAAATGAATAATTACTTAAATTAATTTTAATTAATTAATTATAAATTAATTAATATTAATTATACATTAATTAAAAGTGTGGAACTCATTAATCAATTTTAATCCATTCCCACTTAAACCCAACCCCCCTATGAGTTTCAACAAAACCCTTCTCCACGCTAAATTTTATTCCAATCCAAACCCTTCCGACTCCAATCAAACAATCATTTTCATTCCATTCCCCTAAACCCACCAACCAAACACCCCTTAGTCTTCTTATTTGCCCTTTAAAATGCCGAATAGTCACCAGTTTATATACTTTATATTGTAATTTCTTTTATTCTTCTATTTTGGTTTATTTTCCATGTTACTTACTCAACATTCCCTAATTTAAAAATAAGGCAAATTACCTCTGTCAAAATGCTTTTAGTTTAGGAACCACTCAACTTTTGGCCACTAAAATATTTTAATTTGATCACTAATAAATTATTCAACTTTCAAATTAGTTACTTGTGGATATTACGTTTAGTTTGACCATTTGAATTGACAAAATGATCACTATATGACAACCACATGTCTCTAACTAGGAATATTTTGTCACATAAATGTTCTTATTTTTCTACCCACTATTATCATTGTCTTTGCCACCACCACCATATATAGTCACTAGTCTATAACTACTCCCATAATTCTCTCAACACTATTTTTTTCTCATTCTAAATTTTTTTCCAAGAAATCTCACAAAAATAGTGAAGATTATTAGAAAAACCCCAACAAAAATCATGAAAAACAACTGTCACCACTATAGACAATGGTGGAAGAAATCTCAAAAATAATGCCTAAAAATCTTCCAAGAAAACCTCAATACTATAAAAAAAAAAATTGTCCACATATTATTAGAAAAACTCTCATAAAAATTACAGAAAACAACCACCACCTTCATCACCAATGCTAGAAAAATTCATGTGGTTGATTGAATGTGGTATTAGTAGCAGTGATGGGGCAAAGGGAAAAATGGAGAAAAGAGCAATGGAAATGGATGAAAATTGACAAAATTACTCTAAAAATGGTCATTCCTTCAAATCAAATGGTCAAAATGGACAAAATGGCCACAAGTGACTAATTTCAAAAGTTTGAGAGTTATGATTGAAGTGAAAAGTTTAATGGGCCTAGATTTCAAGAACGGAGTGATCAATGGGCCTGGATTTAATGGGCATCAAATGGGTGACCCAACCCGGCAGGAAAAGCTCCAAATCTGCGGGCCAATAAAGGGGTCTGATGTAAGCACCCTAATGCAGTTGGATCATGATCTGGTCAGCGAGCACAATACTCTCAAAGCTTCAAAGACTGATGCAGCCCAAGCAGCCCATTCCTACAAGGCTCTTAAACTTGTGTTGTTGGACGACCTGGCTGATGGCTCAAGCTCTCCAAAGGAAGATGCAGCCCACATTTGCACCAAGAAAAGCTCCAAGATGCTGGAAGGTTCCAGAAAAGTGGCAATTAGTCCTCTCTGCAACAATTTAGATTTGGAAGCTGAAAACTGCTCCAGAATGATGAAAGCGTGTTCCCTGAAATTCGAATGGCAGCTCACTAAGCTCGCCTTGCTCAAAGAACGGTAAGAATTCTAAATGTTGTCTCCCAATGTCGGCTAGTAGTGTATCAAGGGACTTGGCAGATTTTATTCTTGCTGATGAAGACATTGCTCATCACAACAACATTCTAAGGAGGCAATGTCAACATGGGAAGTGAGCTCCAAATTGGGGATTGTCTTCAAGCTTCCTCGTGATGCAATGATTGAGCATTTTGCCCGCCTAGAGAGGGAGAAGTGGGTTACAGGTTCAGGTTAGAGGCTCCTCTATTTTCTTCCTGATTTCCTGTTTAAGTGTGCATACTTGGGATAAATGAGGATCATCTTTTGGAATGTAAGGGGTTTAGGAGCTAGGGAGAAAAAAGGGCTCTTAGAAAACTTGTATCTCGGAAAAAATTTGGGATGGTTCTCTTCCAAGAAATAAAATTGGAACAGTTTGACAGGCGTGCAGTTAGCCAATTTTGGGAAGAAACGACTTCAATTTTGAGTGGGTCCCTGTCATTAGGCGTGCGGGAGGACTGATAACGGTCTGGGATGGTGAAATTTTTCATTGTGTAGATGCTATTTTAGAACAAAGATACATCCTATTAAAAGGAAAGCTGAAGGGATTGAATTTTGAGTGTCTTTTGCAATGTCTACGCACCAAACTGTGAGAATCAAATAAGCGGACTCAAAATACCGTGGTATGAGCTGTCTGATAGAATGATAAATTGGCAAATACCGTGGTGTTTTGGGAGGGCCTTCAATGTCACAAGGTCGCTAGAGGAGAGAAGCGGTCAAACCGGCAATCTGTTGGCCATGAATGATTTCAACGACTTTATTGAAAATATGCAGCTTTTAGATTTGCCTTCGCTAGACGGCCAATTCACTTGGAGTAATAATCGATCTTCCCGTTTGGCAGTAGGCTAGATAGATTTTTACTCTCGAGTGAGTTCTTGGATACTTTCCTGTCACTAGTTCAACGAGTGTTGCCAAGATCTCTGTCAGACCACCACCCCATTTTCCCGAGCAGAGGAGATAAATTGGGGCCCTAGACCTTTCAAATTTTTAACCACTGCTGGAAAAAGAAAGCTTCAACAACTTGGTGCGCAATGAGTGAAAGGAGATTGCGGTTGAATCTAGAAATAATTAGTTTTATGGTTAAAGCTAAGAGACTTATGCCTCTCATCAAGCGTTGGAAACTTTAGAATAGTGAGGCAAATCCCGATTACTCCTAGGAGTTAGAGGAGCCGATTGATAGGTTGCGAGAATTTAGATCACGGCAAATACACTACTGGCTAACAAAAGAGTTGAACTTGCAAATATGCGGGCGGTTATAGAATGTGTATCGAGCGGAGGAGAGCGTGGATGCAAAAGTCCGTAAATGGCTTGTGGGAGGCAGAACACTAAATATTTTCACCCATTGGCTTCCACAAAAAGAAGGGTTAATCTTATCGCAATCGATATTCGAGGAAGGAGAGTGTCGAAGCCAAAGAGTTGAAAAATGCGATTTAAAGTATTATTCGACTGCATAACAAGGTGTCGGCGGTTGGTATACTAGACTTAGTATCGGTTAAAAGTCTCTCAAATGATCAAGGGATAGCCTCGAAGTTCCGTTTTCCGAAACCGAAGTTTGGGAAGTTATCAAGCAATTCGATGGGAATAGAGCTCCAGGGCCAGATGGATTTAATATGAATTTTTTCAAGCATCATTGGGGGTCAGTCAAATCAGATGTGCTGTCTTTCCTGGAGGGCTTCTTCGAGACTGAGACATTTGACAAGGCAGTTAACTCCTCTTTCATCACCTTGGTCCCAAAGATTGAGAATCCTACCCACCTAAAAGATTATAGGCCTATCAGTCTCGTTGGGAGCATTTATAAAATCTGGCCAAAGTTCTAGCGATCGATTGCAAGGGTGATTAATGAGGTGATAGGAGCAACCAGTTTGCGTTCCTAAAAGCTAGGCAATTATCAAATTGCTTCCTAATTGCTAATGAAGTCACGATTACCTCAAGAAAAATAGCGGAGTGGCATTCTGCTGAAAGTGGACTTTGAAAAAGCTTTTGACAATGTTGATTGGGATTTTTGGAGCATGTTATGATTAAGATGAATTTTGGAAGGAAGTGAAGAAGTTGGATCCGTTTCTGCGTAGCTCTGATGTCTATGTCAATTCGATCAATGGCTCTCCTACCAGCGATTCGGCATCAAAAAGTCTCGTCAGTGTCCCTCTCACCAATGCTTTTCAATATCATGGTGGAGCATTTAGTGTTCTTATGCAAAAGGAGAATCCTTAGGGTTGTTCGAGGGTTGAGCATTGGCCAAGGTAGCCTCGAGCTAACTCACCTACAATATGGACGATACTCTTGTCTTCATCAAATCCCGAGCTCGAAAGTGTTTTGAGCGTGAAAAGAATTCTCCTATGCTTTGAGGCATTGTTTGGCATGAAGATCAACTTCAAGAAAGTAGCTTGATTGGCATTGAGGTGGAAGAGGGTCTCGGTATAGTTGGGCTGAGTACTTGACTTGCAAGGTCGAAGCCTTCCCGGTTAAATACCTTGGCCTTCCTCAAGGTGGTAACTCAGCAACTCAAAACATTTGGAGGCTAATCTTGGATACCATGAGATCAAAGCTTTGGTGGCAAACAAGGTACCTTTCCATGGGTGAAAGAGTGACTCGATTAATTGTCTTGTCAAGTTTGCCGATATTTTTCTCGTCTGCCTTTAAACTCCCTATGGTGTAAAAAATGACATGGACAAATTGATAAGGAGATTTTTAGGCGATTCGGACCAACAATGTAAATTGCATTATGTGGATTGGCATACAGTTAATGCTCCAAAGTGGCTCGGGGACTTGGGATGATAGACTTCCATTTAAAGAACTCGGCATTATTAGCAAAAGGCTATAGAGGTTCGGCAATGAGGTGAATTCACTATGGCGAGAACTTCATTGTGGAAAAGTATAGGCTAGAAAAGGACCACCTCCTCCCGGGCCTTGCAACAACAAACTTGTATCTAATTCATGGAAAGTTATTCTTGCCCACTTACTCCATCGATAAATTTCATGGTATTGTTTCTTGGGGATGAGCGTTGCAGGAAGGAGACAATATTGTTTTTCGGCATGAGGAATGGATAAAGGTATGATTTTAAAAAGCGTGCTTCCTCGCATCTTTGCTTTGTCTATTAATAAGGATGGATGTGTGGCGAGTTCAAAATTGGTAATGACCACTGGAATGGAGGATTGTTATTCGTAGGAATGTTCTTGATTGGGAAAAAACGATTGGGAGAACTTGTTGAATACTTTACAGGCCAATATCCTGGCCGTCACTCCCGAGGATCGGATCATATGGCAATGGGTACCGAATGGTATATACTCCACTTCCTCTTTCTACAAATCGGTGTTCTTGCCTTAGGGAACTGGCGAGTAATCTGGAATCTAGTATGGAAGGGCTATGGTCCACCAAAAGTGGAAGCCTTTGTCCGCAATTAATCCACCAAAAGCTTCCGTTAGAAGGTATGCGCTAAGAAGGGCATTATTAGACTAGAGCTTGCTATGTGTCCTTTCTGCAATGCCAAGATGGAATCTGCTCAACATCATTTTCAATTGTTGGAGCGGTGGAGGGTGTGGTCTAGGTGTTTGGAAGTTTGGGGTATTGTTTGGAGTGCAGGAATCCTTCCACCTTTCTCGATGGTAGCGACAATCATTCCGGATTCCAATAGAAGGCGCCTTGGATTACGATGTTTTATGTTATAGCTGCTCAATCGGGTGCGAAATCAGTCACTTTTAACAATAAGTGCTTTGATTTCACGCTACTCATGGACTTGATCTTCATTCGGTTTGATACTTGGTACAAGGCAAAATGACCTTCTTCTTCATCTATATCAAACATCTTCCAACTGAATAATGCAAGTGAGGCGAGTTTACAAATGCAGAAGGTTGGTGCCGCTTGGTCTTGTCCCGACTGGTAGAATGAAATTTAATGTGGGCGGTTCGGTATCGGGAAACCGGGGATGGCGGGATTGGGGCATTCTTGAGATTAATTAGGTAGAACAAGGGCTATATTCTCTAAACATGTTGGGATTCTGGATTCAAATCAAGCGAGTTCTATGCTATCCGTGAGGCCTTCAGGTATTCTCGAGACTATTTGGAAAAGCTCCCATGTCCTTGAAATTGAAGTGGCTCACCAACGCAATCACTGGTGAAGAACCAGACAAAGCCCTTGGCATCTAAAAATGTCTCTAATCACTTGGATCTGTGAAGGAAAAAATTAAGCCTTGAGAGGGTTACCACATTCAGAGGACATTAATAGTGTGGTGACAGTTAGCAAAGTCGAGTGTCGGTCGAATTCTTTGTTGGCGATCATGGAAAAATAAGCCGGTGTCTCCCCTTCACCCTATTTCCTGCTCCCAGTGCAAATCCCGTGAGTAAGATTGCTTTCATTCGTCCCTTCTTGTAGCTTTGGCTCCTTTTTCCAACAATAAAATTTGCCTTTTGGCTTGCCAAACAAAAAAATAGTCAAAAGTATACAATTCGAAAATTTTAATTTTCATGAAATAATTTGCCATTAAAAATATATTACCAAGTAGTTTTTAACCTAATTTTCTTATTTTAGGATTTATGCTTTTAAAACATTACCCTTTTATTTTAGTTTCTTTACTTATTTTCTTTTCAACTTTCTATTTCATTTATCATCCAATTACATGCGGCATTTGTGAAATCATTAGCTCAAACTATTGTATCGACTAGTAATTTTAATTAGTCATCAACTCAAAGATCTAGCATGAATGTATAGCTTCAAAGAAATATTTTCTTACTTTGTGATCAATATTTATTGAATTTTTTAATATGTAATTTATAAAACCGTAAAGGATCTCTTATGATACTTTTTGTGTCATGTTACATACTTTTATGAATTGGTATAAAATATGTAATTTATGTTAATATTTATACTATTAAAGTTTATTTTTATAATAATAAATTTTAATTCTATTGCTTCACTTTTTGTTATTAGGTTGTATTTATTTTAAATTTTATGCTAAAAAAATACTATAAAATGTTATTAAAATATAGGATTGATCCAAAAATACAAACTTTAATCTTAAAATTAATTAGGATAGAAATAGATAGTAATAGCGTGTGTATGCATGTATGTGTGTGTGTATATATATTAGTACAAATGGTAATATCAACTTATTAGACCATGTAACGAGGAATGATATAGGAAAATATAGCATAAGATCCAATACACATCAAAACTTATTAATTTGGACGCTTTACAAGAACTAAAAGTCAATGTTACGACACTTAATATCACTATATATATAGTGATAATGTTGAATATCAAATCTCTCAATGACCAAATTGTTAAAATACTATTACTAAAATTACGTCAATTTCTTTTTATTTAAAAATAAAAATTGAATAATAAATCACAAAGAAAATTACTAGAGCAACATTAAAATCTCAAGCAACTGCAATCGAATAATAGAAGATTTGAAATCTAATCTATTAGTGAGGATAATATAAATTTCATTTAACTTTATTCAAAAATTAACTCTTTTTTTTTTTTTTTTTGAGTAAACTCTGGAGCAATTTAGATTACATAGTAGGGTTTAATTAATAAGTAATCATAGAAGTGAGGGAAGGGGAGAGAGAGGAGGAAGAGGTGGAACTGATAACCAAGAGAGGTGTGTGAGTTCAAACCAAAAATTAAAAAAATAAATCAAATAAAAAAATCCACCAACATAAACTTAAACTCTTAAAATTCTGTAACTTTGACTTACAACACTTATTTACCTTGGTTTCTCCTTATTACATAAGCTTTTACAAAACCCTAGCCATAAGTGACGTAATTGGTCAATTCCCAAATAAAAGTTCACATTAACGTGCGACTGAAGGGTCCTCTTCGCTAAAAAATAAAATTCACTCATCACCCTTTTAAAAATGTAAAATAATAATAAGAGATGATTTTGTCTTTTATAATTACCGCATCACCACTATGAAAAGTCACAATAAATATCATTACTCTAGTTTATTTTAGACTACGAAATAAATGTACCACTACTTGTGAACATGGAATTCGTTTGTGACTAGACCGTTCAATCAACTTTGATAGGTAGCAAGCATTTCTATATAACTTATAAGATTAATTAGACTTGAGTGCATTAGAATAATAAAACCCATATCCATCATATTCGAAAATATACATTTTACGCCAATGCTTTCAATTGGTAAAGAACTCAACAAGTTTCTTTGAGAAGTTCGAGGAAATAATACATCATTAATGCAAAATTTTATTCCCACAAGCAAAATTGTAGTTACTCTTTCAAACCTTCAATCAACTTTGTACTACCAAATATAGTAATTTTTTTTTGACAAGCCAAGAAGGCAAAGCTTATTATTGGAGAAAGAGCAAAAGTTACAAGAAAAGATTAGAAATTTAAAAAGCAAAATAGCAATCCTATTCCGAGGACTACTATAACCTACTATAGCCTACTAGGAACCAGATACAAACTCTTACTTTTCAATAACTGCCAACAGATTTTGTGCTCTGGATATTCCTGATTTCGCCAACCTATCGGTCATACTATTTATTTCCCTTGGAATATGATGGCACACCCATTGCTTAATTTTCTCCTTCAACAGGTCTATGTGATTCGAGACATTTTGGAGGTGCTAGGGGGTATTGTCGGGATTCCTTAACCACTTGATTGCATTAACGGAGTCATTTTTGATTTCAAGCACATGAGATTTCTTCCAAATCGACTCAGAGAACACCCGAAAGGCCTCACGAATAGCATAGAACTCGGCCTGATTAGAATCAAGAATTCCAACATGTTTAGAGAACACGACTTTTGTTTTACCCAGTTCATCTCTAAGAATTCCCCAATCCCACCATACTGTTTCCAATTGAAGAACCATCAACATTAAACTTTATTTTACCAGGTTGAGGGCGTGACCAAGTGGCGCTTACTATCCTGCTCTCGTGTACCTGGCTCACCGTAGCTCTATTCGGCTGAAAGAATATAGCGGAAATAGATGTTGAAGAAGACGGCCATTTTGCCTTAAACCAAGTTGCAAACCGAATGAAAATCAAGTCCATGAGTTGCGAGAGATCGAAGCTCTTATTGTTAAAGGTAACCTAATTCTTACACAACCATATTTAACCAAGTTATAGCATAAACAAAGAAAATCCAAGGTAGTCCTTTGAAATCCAGGAAAACACGCTGACTATTTAAGAAGGTGAAAGGATCTCTAGGACAGACCCAGGTAATACCCCAAATTTTCAAACATCTAGTCTACACCAATCAGCTACATTTACAATTAAAAAACAGATGCTGAATAGATTCCAGCTCAGAATTACATAATGGACACACTGCAAGCTCAACTCTAATAATACCCTTCTAAGCAAACAACTTCTAACGGGAAGCTTTTGATGAATTAGCTACCAGACAAAGACTCCCACTTTAGGTGGGGCATACCCATTCCACACTAAATTCCAAATTACTCGCCCTTGCCTTTGAGGCAACAACATAGATTTGTAAAAAGAGGAGGTGGAAAACATACCATTTGGGACCTTGCGCCAAATGACCCAATCATGGGAGTTGCGACTAGGATATTGCCCTTGTAGAATATAAACAAGTCCTCCCACTATTGGTTTTCCTGATCAAGAGCATTCTTACGAAGATCTATCCTCCATTCCCATTGATCGTTCCTCTAGTTTCCAAACTCAGCCACATACCCAACCTTATCAATAGAAAGAGCAAAGATGCGAGGAAAGCACATTTTTAAGATCATAACTTCTATCCATTCATCGTGCCAGAAATCAATATTGTCTCCCTTCCCGAGCAAAACCCTCATTCCTAAAAAGACAACATCATAAAACTTATGAGAGGGAGTAAGTGGAGCAGTAATAGCTTTCCATGTATTAGAGGCTACTTTGTTGTTACAAGGATTGGGGAGGAGGCGCTTTTTGTCGAGGCCATATTTTTCCACAATAAAATTCCTCCATAATGAATTTACCTCATTGCCAAACCTCCATATCCATTTTGATAATAAGGCTGAGTTTTTAAAATGAAAGTCAATCATACCAAGACCTCCAAGCCACTTTGGAGCATTAACTGTATGCCAGTCCACATAATGCAATTTACGGTGGTGATCCGAACTACTCGAGAGAAATCTACGTATCAATTTATTCATGTCATTTTTTACGCCACATGGTAGTTTAAAGACAGTTAAGAAGAAGATTGGCAAACTCGATAGAACGGAATTGATAAGAGTCACTCTGCCTCCCATAAAATATACCTTATTTGCCCGGTAACAAACTTTGATCTCATTTTATCCAAGATAGGCCTCCAGATTCTTTGGACCGCAGAGCTAACCCCAGAGGAAGGCCAAGGTATTTAACCGGGAAAGTTTCAACCTTGCAAGATAGGTACTTAGCCCAGTTGTTCAAGAGACCAGCATCCATCACAACACCAATCAAACTGCTTTTATTAAAGTTAATCTTCAAGCCATACAATGCCTTGAAACATCTGAGAATCCTTTTCACATTCAACACTCCCTCGAGTTCAGGTTTGATGAATACAAGAGTATCATTCACATATTGTAAGTGAGCTAATCTGAAGCTTCCCGACCAATGCTTAACCCTCGAACAACCCAGGACTCTCCCTTTCGCATAACATCAAATGCTTGGCCAAGATATTAAATAGCATTGGGGAGAGGGCAGCCTTGGTGAAGGCCTTTCTTGATTACGAATCGCTTAGTAGGTGAACCGTTTATTAAAATTGACATTGATACGGATGCTGCGAAGCGGATTCAACTCCTCCACTTCCTTCCAAAATTCATCTTCAACATGACAAAATCCAGAAATCCCAATCAACATTATCAAATGCTTTTTCAAAGTTCACATTAATCAAAATTCCACTTTTATTGTGTTTCTGAGGTAATCCACTTCATTGGCAATTAAGAAACAATCGACAATTGCCTATTTTTTTATAAACGCAAACCGATTGCTCCCGATCACCTCATTAATCACCTCTTTCAATCGAGTTGCTAAAACTTTGGCGAATTTTATAGATGCTCCCAACAAGACTAATGGGTCTATAGTCTTTAAAGTTAACGAGGTTGTCCAGCTTTGGAACCAAGGTGATAAAGAAGAATTGAATGCCTTGTCAAAAGTTTAAGTCTCAAACAAGCTTTCTAAGAAAGACATCACATCGATTTGATCGATCCCCAATGGTGCTTGAAGAAATTCATATTGAAACCGTCTGGTCCAGAGCCTTATTCCCACTACTTGATAGCATTCCAAACTTTTGTTTCGAAAATGGAACTTGAGATTATCCCTTTGGGTATCTGAAATCTTGTTAAATTGGCACTCTAACTCTAAGACACTAACAGTAGACACCTTGTTATAGAAAGTGCAAAATACTTCTTAGTGCGTCTTTCAACTCTTTTGGTTGCGACACTCTCCTTTCATCGAAGATCAGACACTGATAAGATTTACCATTCTCCTTGAGGAAGCCAACAAGTGAAAATATTTAGTATTTCTATCTCTTATCTGAACCCCTTTACTTACGAACTCCTGCATCCAGCTCTTTTCTCGCCAATACAAACTCCATAACTAGGCCCACTTGTTTGCAAGTTCAAGGCTTTTGTCTACTGGTAATGGATTGGTGCATCGTGACTTTTCTAACCCATCAATCTCTCCTCTAATCCCTGGATGTAATTAGGATCTGCCTCACAATTATGAAGTTTTCACTATTTGATTAGAGGCTTAAGCCTCTTTAACTTTAACCATATACTAGCATTATTCTTGGATTGAGCCACAATATCTTTCCATTCATTACGGACCAAAATATTGAAGCCTTCATTCTCAAGCCAGTAGTTGAAAAACTTGAAAGATCTAGGGCCCCAACTAACCTCCTTTGTATCCAAAAAGGTGGGATGGCGGTGACAGAGACCATGGTAGCACTCTTTGAGCTAACATTGAAAACAAAGCAAGAAATTCACTCCGAACAAGAATCATCAGGTCTAATTCTAACAGAATAGATCGGTTATTGCCCAGCGTATTAGCCACCTAAGATAGGCAAGTCTACAAGTTGCAAATTTTCAATAAAGTCATTAAACTCATTCATGTCTAACAAATTGCACCTTGACCACTTTTTGTCCGTGGCCAGTGTAACATTAAAGTCTCTCCAGAAGCACCATGGGATTTGTCAAGACATCACTCTGTTAGATAGTTCGGTCCATAGCGCTTTTCTTTCATTGTCATTGTTTGGTGCATAGACATTGCCAAAAACGCACTCTAAATTTGATCTCTTCAATTTACCTCTAAGCGAGGATATAAGCGTTGCTCTAACACAACCTCGGCACAATGGAAAAATTCCCATTCCACACAGAAATTAGACCTCCGAACATCCAGGAAGAAAGAACCCACTCAAAATTGTAGTCATTACGCCCCAAATAGAGCCGACTCCTCGGGCATCAAACATTTCCAATTTTGATTCTTGAATAAACCCATCCCAAATTTTCCTTATCACAAGTTTACGGACTACCCTCCTTTTCTCCCTAGTCCCTAACCTCCTTACATTCCAAGAAAGAATCTTCATTTAATTAAGGACTCTAGACTCTTGATGAAGGAATCGGGAAAAAAGTTAAAGCTAACTGCTCTCGACACTGCCTCTCCTTCTCCGATCTAGCAAAGTGGTCCACCATTGTTTCACAGTGTAGCTTGAAGACAATTCCAGTTGAGAGCTCACCTCCCATGTAAATGAGCCTCCTCGAATATTGTTGTGATAAGCGATATCCTCATCCGAAAGAGTGAAGTCACTAACTCTCTGGGTTCTATGCTCATTGTGATGCTGGAGCAAATTTCAGACATCTTTCCTTTCTTTGAGCAAGATGTGCTATTTCTGTGGGCTGTCTCAAATTTGGGAGAGTTGGCACCACTGTCTAGTTCATCCAAAAGCACAAGCTTGAGTGCACATTGACAAGAGCCTTTGTCCAGCTGCATTAGGTTGATCGAGCCCACACTTGGCCCTTTTGACATAATATTAGGTTCTGGCCCATCGTCAAGACACGTCCCACTTAGACTCTCCTGTTGGATTGGAAAACCTACTTCAAGCCCAACATCACCTGGCCCTTTGACTGACCAGCCTTATAAAACCCCACATCCAGCCCAATAAAACTCGGCCCATTTGTCACAAATTCTTTTGTAGCCCCACTGTTTATACGCTGCACGCTTACTTCAACTAACATCATTGTATTTGAGAGACATCCTGGCAGCGAAGCCTTCTCACTTCCTGCCTGTTCCAAGGGGGTAAGGTCGTAACCCAGCCTTTTGACTTGCATTCCTCTATATCCCCGTCGGCTGTACACTCTATTAGCCCACCCTTATCTACTAAAGTCATAGCATTAGACATACTCCCTTGCAGCGCCAATTTCTGACACCCAGCTTGCTCCAAGGAGGTAAGGTCATTGCCTTTTCGATTGGATTACCTCTAGGACCATTGGACATTATCCAAATAAAATCTTTAGATTGCACCTCTACCGGTATACATTTTTCATCTTCCCGTGCTGATCTAACTCACCTTGAACGAGGGGCCCATCATCTTTCTTGTCATCTTCAGCTTCCTTCCCTTCAGTTTTTATCCAGCTCACAATCTGAAGTGAAGGAGGTGAAATCTGTATGCATACGAATAACTAAAACACTTCCATTGATCGAGACCTTAACATTTCTAGGAATACAGACATCCCAATTAGTTGCAATCAGGATTCTGGCTATATCCAATCTCGATCTCATTGTCGTGCTCTCATCCATGGATAATACTGTTCCCCATTTACTTCTAATCTCCGAAAGAAGTTAAAATGCTATAAATTAAGAGGCACATTGCTTAAACACAACCAAATGAACTTCCGATTATTAATGTCCGAGGGCTCCCAAGGTTTTAAAAACTTGAACCAAGTAGATAAAACTTCTTTGCGTCTATTAAGATCTGCGGCCATAGCTTCTCTATTGAGAAACGTTAGAACTACTAATCCACCATAGAACTTGACTGCAGTAGAGAGCCCAGCCGAAGCTAATAGAGCTTGAACCCTTGCAAGCTGGATCAAAGTTCTCAGCTCACCACAAGCTGAACTTTGGAGCCACTCCATATCTTTCTCTGGGATAGGAACATCTACGCTTCAGACCTCCTTAGCTTCCATAAGCTCCTTTTCTGCATGTTGTCCCTCTTCAAAGGAATCAGGAACCACCTCTTCCTTTGGCTTTGGAGCGGCCTCGGAAGACCGGTCACTAAGCTTCATATCTTCCGAAACCAAGGGATTCGCATTTGCTCTAGTAGGTTGAACTACTTCTCTGTAGAGCCTACCATCTCGCAAGGACCCCTACTAATAAAGCAAGGTTTCCTGAAAGATGAACTTCCCTGTCCTGTAGAACTGTCCTCACTACAAAAATTGACCTTTAGTGATGCTCAAAGTGATCACTAAATATATAATAGTTATCACAATGAAATTTAGTGACCAAAATCCTATGGTCACATGGTGGTTTGCAAAGCTCGGTTAGTAAAACTCGTTGGTTACATGGTGGTCACTAATTGGTACTAGTTGGTGACCAGAAAAGTGGTCACGCTCTTAGTGGCGACATAAAATGGTCACCAAAACATAACATTTTCAGTCACTGATAATACATGTTGTTCACAAAAATAGTGATTGGTGACCAATTTTGGTCAACACATTTGGTGGTCAAAAATGTAAAAAGTCAACACCATTTGTGACCACTTAAAATCACAAAGAAATCGTGAACAAATAATAATTAGTGACAAAATATTGTTGTCAAGTATTGTCATATAGACAACCATAAGTGACCACGTTATTTTCTCACCAATTTTCCATTAAATTTATTATTTGGGACTAATTGTACATAAAGTATTGAACAATAGATAAAACTAACATATCTCTACAAAATATGACAGTTATATCATTTACACGACAAAAGAGTTAGGACAATGTCAACATAATGATGTACAAAAACAAAAGCATAAGCATCCAAAGTTAATGATGCACCAAAACAAAAGTAGCATTTCTTATCCTATAAAAGTACACAACTAAAGTTTCCAAGCTATCCATTTATCTAAGGCACCATATACACCACTCTCCTTTTCCTCAAAATTCTTAGAGCTTTAGCTGCAAAGAATCAATGGAAATTCAGTCCTCCAAGCTATCCATTTATCTAAGGCACCATATACAACCTTTTTTCATTTGGAAGTCCAGAATCTGCAAAGTGAAAGATTTTCTTTAAACAACACAATGTGATGAGAAAGTCAAGTAATCCAATAAAGCCACTATATATGTGAAGAAATTATCTAATTAAAACACCATCAAAAGCATTCATCCTTTAGTTGTCAAAACTAGATAATGGACTTTTAGGAGAAAACAAGACATACATGTGACAATAACACATTGACTACTAATAAAGAAAACAAAACATACATTGCGAACAAGATTTAGTGCTTTTCTGTCCGGACCTAGAAGAATCTCTTTTCACAAGTGGTGTTTTTCATTCCCTTTTCTTAATCACCATTCCGGACTTCACATTAAGGAAGATAGAAAGATATAGAACTTCAATTAATTATTGAAAAGAAAGAAAAACATACGTTACGAACAACGATTCGAAAAACCAGAAAAAACTAGAAAAAACCAAAAAAAACCAAAAATTCATTCTTCATCTATGCCAATTCATTTCATCCATCAAAATAGTCCAGAAACAATTCAATTCAACAAATTCAGAAAAATAGAAAAAACAATCCATAAACATTTTAAAAACCGGAAAAAACTGAAGAAAACAAAAACACTACAAGAAAAAGTGATTTTTCCGACGGATAATTTCCGACGGTAAATCAAGGTTTCCGTCGGAAACTTGCATATTTCCGGTTTTCGTCGGAATAATGGTCGTCATAAAAATTCTCCGGTCAACCGTCGAATCGACAATTTCCGGAAATCGGAATTTATGAGAAGAAATTCAAAAGAAATAAATAATTCCGTCGGAAATTAACAATTTCCGGAAATCGCTGGAACTTATGAGAAGAAATTCAAAAAAATAAATAATTTACGGATTTAAATCGAATTAATTTGAAATTTAATAAAAATTTTTAAAAATAAATTCCATTTTAACAAAAACTAAAAATTATTTTATACACATAAATTTGACAAAAGTAATACTATCCTAACAGATTTTTCTTCCTAGCTTGTTGGGAAAAATAATATAGCATCCGTAATTGTTGAAAAAAAACTAGCAAGTAGGAGCACTTGGAATTGTTGAGAGAAAAGAAAAGATAATAGAATAAGGAAAAAAGGCACTTGATATGAACAAAGCACTAGCATCCGAGAGCTCATGAAGTGCTTGAACGTATAAGGAAAAGAAGGATGGGGAAGAAGTCTAGTTGCCTTAAAGTTGGATATGAGCAAAGTGATAAGAGTGTTGTGGCCTTACGTAAATCCTTCAATAATCATCAATGGCCTTACGTAAATCCTTCAATAATCATCAATTATCATCTTGTACCAAAGGTCTTGAAAAGCTGTCCAAGATGAACTTAATCGATAAAATAACATTTAAACCAATATTACAGTGTAAAAGTAGTTTGCATCGTAGTCATAAATAGCTCAAATTTCAGACCATTTAGCCAATTAGGATTGTCATCAAGAATGCAAATCAAATCTCAAAAATGCAATGCCAGTCATTTCTCATTAAATTCATGGATTAGAACATAAGCCGCACTACCTTCCATGTACCAAGTCAAGGATAACAGTTAAGATAAAGAGGATCCTACTGTTTAGAATCTAGAATCCCAAATCCAATGTGCCAAGTTCATTTATATAACCTCGATTCAATGCATATGCCACCAAGACTTGAACTTGAACATGAACATAATTTTAAATAAAGAATATCACAACACAAAATTCCCAAAAAAATCAATTATAACACAAAATGCCCAAAAATTAGAAAATGATAACCACATCAATCACAACACAAAATGCCCAAAATTAGCAAATGATAATCACACCAATCACAACAAAAATTCCCATAATCCAAAGAAACATTACAACCAAAAATTCGGTGCAAATAATAATGAAGATCAAAAAAGTATAATCTTGGTCCGTTTAGAACGCAGGTGTGGTGTGGAAAGAGAGGACGAGGAGAAGGGAGAAGAGGCTCAAGAAGACGGCGGTGAGAACGAGGAGGGACCGATGAGGACAACCGAACAAAGAGATGGGAGTGGGAGGCGGGAGATGTCGGCCGACGAGAGGAGGGAGATTTGTGAAGAACAGATCCGGTGAGAGGGGATGGAGAGGCGGGAGAACCAAACTATTGGAGGAGATGGGGCTGCCAGCGAGGATGGAGATCCGGATGAGGGAGAGGCGAGGTGGTGTCTTCTAAACAATGGAGGCCACACCGAACTCCACACAAGCGGCAAAACTCGCACTGGCGTCGCCGTGGCGTAGAGTGTTACGTGCGGCGAAAATGGGGATGGGAGAGAAGTTGTCACGGCAGAGAAGAGGGCTTTGGGAAAGAGAGGATGAAAGGGGGGCGGGAAAGAGAACCCTACTTGCTACTAGCAAACTTGGCGGAAAAGGGGGAGGCGGGAGGGGAAATGGGAGGAGGGGAAAAGGGGTTTTTTTTTTTTAAATCTTGTCACATTTCCTGGATATCCGTCGGAAAAAGTAATTTTTACTTTTGAGGAACTTACGGATTATCCGTCGGAACTTTTTAAATTTTTATTTTGAATATTTCCTTTAAATCCGTTAAAGTTAAATATTTTTATTTTCTTCAAATTCCGGTTTGTCCGGAAATTTTAAATTTTTTAAATTTTGGCAAGAACTTGAATGCATTTTCCGACGGAAATTTTTTATACTTTATTTTGAATATTTTTCTTAAATTTTTATTTTGTTAAATAATCCGATGGATACTCCGTCGGAAAAGTTTTAAAAAAAATTTTTAAAAGATTTTTCACGGATTTCCTCGGAATATTTTTCCGACGGACATCCGTCGGAGATTTGTCTCACGGTCATATTCTCTTTTTCCGACGGATGAATGGCGTCGAAGGTTCCGTCGGAAATTCAAATTTTCTTGTAGTGAAAATTCAATCTTCATCTACGCCAATTTCATTTCACCATCAAAACGGTCAAAAACAATTCAATTCAATCCAATTCAGTCGAGAAAAAATAGTCCGAAACAGATTCGAGAAAAAACCATGAAATAACCTAGAAAAACAAGAAAAACCTAAAATTCATTATCTATCATATGTCATAGAATCAAAAGGAACTCTTTGAACACTAACCAAAACTATCATACTCTATGCGAGCAGTCCAAATAGCATCCACTCAGTATTGTGGAAGATGAGTCACTACAAACATTCTATAAAAACATCAATGAAAATCAAATAAGTAAGCACTTAAGTAAAAACACAAACAATCAAGTTAGTATTGAATAGAAAACTTTTATTCCAAGTCGGTAATACCATTTTTAGTACTTGCTTTAGTTTGCCAATCTATGTTTATTATTCAGTTCTTGGTAAAATTTTATCCACAACATCCACAAGTAGGCTTCTGTATAATGGCATTGTAGTCATGAGTAGACACATTCTAATGAAAGCAACCAACCAATACACGCCTAAGTACCTAATGATGTCAACCTAAATCACACACTTTATCTTCCCAGCCAACCAGTGACAAAGTTCCACACTAACAAAAATTTTGGATTATCAAACTTGGGTCATTATCTCTCAATTGTTGCAGTATTGCTCATTACTTTTGTACTCTTCCATCAACTTGCATAATTACACTATTATCTCTCAAATTTTGCATTATTACCCCCTTATTTTTGTTCTCTGTCCTCGGAAGGCAATTTGCTGGCATTAAAGATTTAGTTTGAATAATCAAATGCTATTCCACAGGATATTTCACATACATTAATCCTATATTATTTTCCTCTCCACATAAAAAAAAAAAAAAAGCATGCACATTTTACTAATGTAACTATCCGGTGCTTTTAGAAACACAAGACTTCATTCCTTTTCAACCATAATAATGGCAACAAACTTGCAATCGAGCTTTCACATTATAGCATCTTAAGAAAAGAAGTTACGTACCCAACAGAACTCAGTAACTCAACAAAAATAAATTAGATGCATGATTGAACCAGGAAACACTCACAGTGATTGGAACTTCCCAAGTCCCCAATGATTGCTCACAACAACTTCACATTCACTTTGTTCCATCTTGAAAGCTAAATGCCTCACATACTGTTGAACATGTCAACTTGATAATGGAAAATCTCACATTAAAAAAATAACAAGAAGGAGAGTATGATGTAAAAGAAAGATGACAAAATGCAAATAGTTTAGAAGGAAGAGTGAAGAAGCTTACTAAAGAATTAGAATTACTTGTCAAGCTAGGCATCACTATCACAATAGGATTTTGGGTATTACCAAGAATTCCACCATTTACTTGAATGGCTGGACTTACACCTTTACCCAAAATAGACATATGTAAGGAAACTTTTCGTCCTAAAGAATGCAATTACCACCAAGAAAACTAGTAACAAAAGAAAAGACGGAAACCTTCTCTTCAATCAAAGTTACACACTCACCCATTCAAAGCACTTCTCGAATAAATTTATCAAGACCATACAAAAATGGTGGTTTAAAACTTTTAATGGAAATCAAAGTTACAGAAAAGCAGAAAATGCTAACAATATGATTCCTACAAAACATTAATATTCATAATACCTTCATCGGATAGAAGTCTACTTCAAAGATACCTCAATAGGGTTGGTGTAGGTCCATTACCAATGAGTGAACAAGTACAAAGATTAGCTTACTTGATGAAGGCATGAATAATAAATTGCTTACTTACACACAAACACACACATACACATGCAGACTCTGAGGTACTTCTTACAAGGGAGATAAGGAAGGCGGATTAGTAACAAGTTTCTATCTTGAAGGCGTCCAAGAATGGCACCGCTACCAAAACCTCCAATCGCTGAGCTCAAGAAATCATCCGCTTACTAGTTCTACTCACTCTCACAAATTCCCAAGAACCTACCAGATTTGGTGGGCAAAATGTGTCTTAACAAAGACATCTAAATCAAGAGACAGAAAGCAACCAAGCGGGGCTATGTGAAAGCAAGTTCCATATAAAAACCAACCTTTAAATTTAAAACTTCAAAGTTTTCTACTACAATATTTTCAGGATGAAATTAGATTTCCAACAATTTAGACCCACCAATTGAGAACCATCCATATATTAAGCAAGGGTATCAAAGTGTAAGCTACCAAAGAAACTAAAAATGCTAAGCTTTAGCGGCGCACCAACAACATGGCCATGAAATTGAAGCTGGAAATCTTGAATTTCATGGGGAGAGAGGCGGAGATCGAAGGAAGCCCCAACATCAAAATTCAAAAAATTCCAAAATAATCCAGAAAAACCCAAACAAATTTTGTAATTTGGGAATCCTTTATAACTAGGGAAAACCCACTTCAATCAGAGCTCAAAGATGGTTGTGAGGGCTTGGAAAAGGAAATTAATCAGTGAGAATCGAAAAAGGAAGCAAAAATTCAGCAAAGGCTACTTGAAATTCCAAAAATTCAGAAAAAATCCACAAACTAATTCAAAACTTAACCCCATGAATAATGGAGGTTTTCTTAGTTTATAAAAAGATTAAATCATCGGAAATTCATAAAAGAAGGCCGCAAATTCAAAAACCGAAGCTTAATTTCGTAAAGGTAGCTTCAAATTTCTGAAAAACAAGCACAAAGGAGGTGGATCATCAAATACCTTTTCAAGATAACAAGCAAGAATCCAAGCCACTAAATGCAGCTTCAATCTTGAAAATCGGAACAATCGGCGGATCAAGACTCGGATCTTCAAAGAGAAAATCAAGTGCCCATTTCGAAGCTTGGCTTGAATGAATCAAAGATTCGGGGTGTATTGCGGGGTAATGGAATGGAAAGAAATGGAAATCATTCCATTTCCTGGCTATGGAGGAATGGAATGGTTTACTTTTGATTACCCCATATGGTATCTCATACCCCAATATTGGGGGTATGGAAGCAAGGAATGGAATTTATTTTTTAATTAATATTATAACTAATTAATACTAATTATTTAATTAACTAATATTAATTAATTAATTAATTATTATTATTTATTATAATTAATATAAATTAATTTATTATTAAAAGTAATAATTAATTAATTATTTAAGATTAATTTAATTAATAATTCATTTACTTATAATTAATTATTTACTTAATATTATAAATTAATTAATTAATCTCAGTTTATTAATAGTAATTATTATAATTAATGTATAAATAATTAATTGATAATATTAATTAATTACTAATTATTACTAAGTAATTAATTAACTAATACTAATTAATATTAATTAACTAATACTAATTAATTAACTAATTAATTAATTCATATTAGTTATTATAATTAATACTAATTAATTAACTAATACTAATTAAGTAATTAATATTAATTAATATAATTAATATAAATTAATTTATTATTAACTTATTATTATTAAGTAATAATAAATTAACTAATTAAGATTACTTTAATTAATCATTCATTTACTTAATATTGTAATTTAATATTATAATTAATATTAATTAATCTCATTTACTAATATTAATTATTACAATTAATATTAAATAATTACTTAAGATTAATTTAATTAATAATATTTTTATTAATAATTAATAAATTTAATAGTTTAATAAATAATTAACTAATAATAACTAATTAATTAATACTAATTATTACAATTAATTTATAATCATTTCCATTCCCCAGCACAAACCAACCAGCAGAATTATAATGATTGACCCCACTATCATTCCCCACTATTATCATTTCCATTACCTTTTCCATTCCCCGCAACCAAAGCACCAATCAATATTTGTCCCCAAATCGACGAAGGAATAATGGAATACCGGATGTGTGTACAAAGACATCCGAATCGAAAGACACAATTTTAGATTTGGAGGAAGGAAGGAAGGAAATGAAGAAATGGACGGTGAAGAGGGTTTTGAATGAGCAGAGCTCATTGAAAATGGCAAAAGGAATTGAAATTTTGTTTAGAGTGGCAAAGGCAATAAACGTTTTCAAACTATTGGAGGGAGCCTTTTAGTTGTTACTCCCACTTTTGTCTTTAAACAATTTCATTTTCCCTTTTTTTTAAAAACATTCAAACTTTTTATTCAATTATTTATAATAAAAAATTTACTTTTTTAACCAATAATCAATCTTTCACTTTACAATACTATATTGGTTTAAAAAAAATTTAACTTGAATTTTTTAAAATTTTAAATTTTAAAATGTTAATTAATTATTAAATAGTTAAAGTGAAATCGTTTTACAATAATTTAGAGAAAAAATAATATTTCATTTTTCATGTTGATATTAAAAAATAATGTATATTATATATTTCAGTTTATATAGATTATATATTACTTAGTTAAAAAATAAACAAATAGATGAATAATTAACATGTGTGTGTTATTGTGTGTACATAAAACTATGTATATATACGCACTGAACTACTTATGTTATGTAATAATTACTTTTATTATACCTATAGTATTTACTTCTAACTCTCTCTCTCTCTCTCTCTATATATATATATATATATATATACTCCTCTGTTTAAAAAAAAGAGAATTCAGTTTCTAGACAAGTTTTTGTCCCAAAAAAAAAAAGAGTCCAGTTTTAAAAGCCAAAGTTATATTTCAACAAAATTTTCAAAATGCCCTTAATGAGATAAAATATATTAAAATTGTGTCTTGATATAGAATACCCTTAATGAGGAAATTAGTAGTATAAAATGAGATTTACCAAAAAAGAGTCCAATTTCAAAAGTCAAAGCTAATTTTTTAACAAAATTTTCTAAATAACCTTAATGAGATAGAATACATTAAAGGGTGTATTGATATACAATACCTTTAATGAGGAAATTAGTGGTATAAAATTAATTGTACCTCTATTTGGTTGACCATAAATAAAAAGTTGTACATTTGTGAAACCAAACTCTTTTTTTTTTTTTTGGGCGGGACAAAGGGGAGTATAAATGTATTTTACCACTTTTATTATACATTGTATGTCTAACTATATATGTACATGTATTAACCACTACTTATGTTATAATATTATATTAATGATCAGTAACTAGTTTGGAACTATATTTTTTTCCTAATTTTCTTATAAAGAAATATAGTTCGTAATAAATGTCAAAACTTTTGATTACCATTAATCGATAGTGTATTTTAATACTAACAAAACTTATGTGTGCAAATTCATAAATTTCAAGGTATTCTAGAATAATTATTTTAAATTAAGAATCATAACATAAATAAGCTAATGAATCTCAACCCAATAAAGAATATACTTAGTTCAATTGTTATTCTTAACCAAAGAAACTAATTAGTACTAATCAATACTGTATTTGAATACTAAAAAGAATGTGTGATTAAAGTATAATTATACGGACAAATAAAATGTTAGGGTGTCCTAGTACAATTATTAGAAATTAAGAGTAATAATATAAGTAAGCTAAGTTTGGCATAAGGGAGAATATGTTTAGTCCAATCATTATTCTTAGCCAAAGAAATTCAATAATAATTATTGAGTGTATCTAAAAAAGGACTCAATTTTTGAAGTAAAATAATGTAGGTAAATTCATATATTAGGGTGTCTTAGTGCAATTATTAAAAATTAAGAGTTATAAATTTAAAAAGTTAAGTTTGGCCCAATGGATAAATTACATAATCTAATCATTATTTTTAACCCAATAAGTCCAACCATTATATAAGTTGTGGGCAATTAATGTAGGCCAAAATATTTTATTTCATCAAATCCCTACTTATATGGCCCAATACATATATTGTTATTAAAATTTATAATTTATAATTTCGTCACTCACCAAAACAAATATTTTATACATCTATATTTAATAATATTATGCACTAAAACTTTATATATAAAGATATGAATTAAAAGATTATAACTCCCAGTACAATTATTAGAAATTAAGAGCCTAATATAAGTAATCTAAGTTGGGTATAAGGAAGGATATGCTTAATCCAACCATTATTTTTAGCCAAAAAAATCCAATCATAATTAATTGACTGTGTATCTAAAAAGACTCTATGCTTCAAGTAAAATAATATATTCAAATTCATATATATTAGGGTGTCTTAGTGTAATTAAAAAAACTAAGAGGCATAAATTTAAAAAGTTAAGTTTGGCCAAATGGATAAATTACATAATCCAATCATTATTTTCAGCCCAATAAGTCCAATCATTATATAAGTTGTGGGCAATTAATGTGGGCCAAAATATTTTATTTTATCAAATCCCTACTTATATGGCCCAATACATATCTTATTATTAAAATTTATAATGTCTAATTTCATCACACACCCAAACAAATATTTTATATATCTATATTTAAAAATATTATACACTAAAACTTTATTTATATAGATATGAATAAAAAGATTATAAGTATTTTTATTTTTGGTCCGAATATTTTCTTAATTAAAAATTCTTTTAAACTAGAAAATTCAATTTTATAATACACCAAAAATTCAAATTTATGTATTTGAATTAATTATATTTCACATATATTTAGATTTCCCACATCTTAGGATGACAAATCATGAGCTTTAAATAATGTAGGCAAATTCAGATATATTAGGGTGTATTTGTGCAATTATTAGAAATCAAGAGCCATAAATTTAAAAAGTTAAGTTTGGCCCAATGAATAAATTACATAGCCCAATTATTATCTTTAGCCAAACAATTCTAATCATTATATAAGTGGTGGCAATCAAAGAAGGCTTTTTTTTTTTTTTGGTTAGTATAAAATTATGTGGACAAATTCATAAGTATTATGTGTCTTAGTACAATTATTAAAATTAAGAGTCATAATACAAATTAGCTAACTTCGGTCTAGTGAATAAATTGTTTAACCCAATCATAATTCTTGGTCAAAGAAGGCTATTAATCAATAGTGTACTTTAATGCTAAATGATTATGTGCTTTAAGTAAAATTATATAGCAAATGTATAAATATTAGGGTGTCAATATATAATTAATTTTAATTAAGTGTTTTTATACAAATTATTTAAATTCGACCCAATAAAAAAATTGTTTAGCCTAAATTTTATTTCTTATAATATAAGCCCAATTAATATAAAGTTAGGCGCAATCATACTAATTTGTTAGCCCAATCATAGGTCCATTTGTAAGCCCAATTAATTTGTAAGCCAAACCAACACAAGTACGATGATAGACCCATGGTTAGCAATCATAACATTTTAATGACTACAAAATATTGTCACTAAAAGTCATAAATTTAGTGACAATTTTTTGGTCACCAAAACACATTTGTAACTTTTTCGTAACAAATGAAATTTTCACCAATATTGATCATTAAATGTGGTCAACTTTTGGTTGTCTTTTTCACACTATAACAATTAGTGACCACGTGATGACCACTTTTTCTTTCTTGTCATTAAAGGATATCATTTAGTGACCACTTGGTGACCACTTTTTCATGGTCAAGAATGAATACATTTGTGACTAACTTTTGTGACTAACTTTTTGTGACTACATTTTTCTCGTTACTAAATGCTACTTTTGGTGACAAAAATGTTATTGTCCTTGCCTTTTTGGTCACTAAAGATCAATTTTCTTGTAGTACCAAAGATGAACTCCAAAAGCTTCCTTGACAAAGATAGTAACAGTCAATCTTTCGCCGGTTTAACTTGATTGTTCTCTTCATTTCTTGGTGTTGGAATCAAGAAAGCATAAGTCCTTTGCCCTTTGGTGTGTTTACGAATGTAGACATCTCTAACGGCTCCAAAAGTATTGAATATATCCTCAAAGCATCTTTTGGAACTCTCGAACTCAAATTACTAACAAAGATGGAGAAGAAGGAAGATTTCCTTGATTGCCATTCTTTCGGACTAACTAGTGTCTCCATCGAGCTCGATCGTAGACTCCCCTGCGAGTCCTCATGTTCCCTTTGCTTTCCACCCGCCATAGCTTCGGACTACCAAATATAGTAATTAACATGGATTATTTTATTATTAGATAAGAAAAATACTTCCTATCCTTAAATATGGAGTGTGTTATTGGGGGTGGCAATTTCAGGTTCGTGAGTTACAAATTACTCTTTAAATGGGTTAAGTAGGTTGACTCATCAACAAGTCGAGTTGACCGAACTCGACCGCTTATTTTTCGAGTTAATTATATCCGACCGATTTCAACCCGAACTTGTTAATTTAAGCGTTTTTAGTGTCTTGTCGATTTCGTGTTAGGTTCGTGTCGTGTCGGCCATTCTTACAGTCTTATTGCACTATCTATAAATACAATTCTTTGTCATTGATTATTAAAGCATCCATTTTTACAACAAAAAAAGAAGAAAGCACCAAATAAGATGTTTTCTTTTCTTTAAATACAATATTGATAAAATATAAGAAATATTAAAAACAAACATTAATACTAAATATTTTATTTTGAAAACATTAAGTGAAATTTCATTGCATAAATTAGTTTATTAAAGCAATGTGTTCTTTAGATATTTCCATCACTAAACAAATAACTAGTATCACCTTTATGGTAATTGACAACAGGGTTTTAAAATGTGTGTATTTGTTAACAAGAGAGTTTAATTGCACAAATTTCCCCTACTTTTTATAAAGGACACATTTCAGTGTTGAAAGAACTACTAAGTTCAAGTGCAAACATAATTATATATAAAACTTCCAAGAATCGACAAGAAATGGTAGAGTGGAGAAACTTCGATGAAATTACAGTGGTGGAAAATTTCCAAAACATAACAAAAGAATCACATCAGAAGAAATTTCGTTGTGGCTTCCTCGCTGCTACAACTTCAGTTCCTAATTAGTCCTCTATTATTACTTCTATTTAATGGCATCCTCTCTATTACTACTCCTCAGTTCCTGAACACTCCTCTATTATTACTACTGATTCATTTGTACTTCCATTTAATTCCAAGAGAATCCAAAAAACTTGTCGTGTCATTGCAAAAAATGACTTCTGTGGGAACACCTTCCTCACAGCAACATGATTCCTCCAGAATCTCCGAAGGGATGCAAAAAGGTTTGTCAATTATAGTACCTACCAAAAAACATTCTTCTCGATTTCCAAAATAACGTTTACACTTTTTTGGGTCCATAATTTTCTGTCTTTTTGTCTAATCAGAGCATCAAAGGTCATCTCATCTGCTATATTTTGTCAGCCAACCGGGAACAAGGTCTATAAAGTTTGAGAGGACGTCTTCTGATGACACGACACGTGATCAGGTTTGGCAAAATCCAAAACATTCTCTTCAGTTGAAGACGCAATAAGTTTTGTACTATATTCCTTAAAAATGGCACTAAATTTTACACTGACAAAATAGATTCGTTCCGTACATCTTCAAAATTGTACACAGGATAAATTTTGTACAAGATTTTTCGTATTGGATAGGATAATTTTTTTTTTTTTGAATTTTCCGATTAAGAAAGGACTGAACACAAAATGCCTTGGACCCAAATCTACTACACCCTTTTCCACCAACGTAACAACAGTCATGCTGCATCAAACCACCGTAAGAGTTATAATGTAATAAATATAAAGTAATTATTCAAATATTAAAACTAATATACAAATATATTCCATTATCTCAAAAAAATTATTTTGAAAACTTTTTTTATTCAAAAAAGAGTCAACTTTTAAACTAAAATTCTAAAATATCATTACTAATAATAATTGTATATACCCACAACTCAAAAGTAAGGATAAAAATGTAAAATTATATATTTAGTTGGTACTTTAAGTATATTGTATCTAATAACTAATAAAAAATTGTATCTTAATTAAAGTGAACCTTTTTTTTTTGGGACCGAAGGGTACTATAGATAAATTATTTAGTTTCTTAAGTGTAATTAAATTTAGATTTAATATGAATTGTATGAAATTCTAAGTGTATGATTAAATAATTTCGTGAATAATAGTATAAAAATATTTTAAGTAAAGAATTGTGCAAAAATTATAAGAATTCTTTTGTACAAATATTTGAAATATTCACTTTCAAAGAATTAAAACTTTATAAGTAACAAAATCAAAATATTCATATAAAAAGTAATAAAAATAAGAATTCTATAAAAATTTAGAGTCAAGCTATAATTCTTAAAAGTTAAATTATTTTATGCAAAAAGAAACGAATGACCAAGTCAAACATGGGTCAACCCACTCTAACCTATCGAATTAGGGTTTGACCAGGTTTTTTTACATCCATTTTTTATGTGCCATTTTAACAATATTGTTTATTGCATTAACTTTTGAGACTTAATTTCAATTTGGTTAATAACATGGAGTTCAAGGTTTCTAATTTTTCTTGGTAATTTAAGCAAAATGAGGACGAAAAATTACAATTGAAATTGTTCAAATTGATTTGTGCTCTAAACAAATAATAGCAGGGGTGGCAATTGGGAGAAAATAGGTGGAATGAGTAGAAAATAAATAGGATTTAGTAGCCCATTTCTCTTTAAGGTTTAAAATTAAGAATAAAATTTAATAAAATTAAAAATTCCCAATATTTATTGAGATCTCATTAAAATTTTCCAGTGAAATTTAGAAGGAGATTGTTGAAACACTATCGGATAGCTGCAGCCATCGATAGCTATCTAACCAGAATTTGGCCAAATTCCGGTGACGTTGCTAAAGTCCGGTCAAATTCTGGTATGGGCATCACAATTCGATCGGCCAATAGTTTGGTAGTAATTTGACTGCCCATTGCCACCATCATTTAAGCAAAAATAAAATTTATTTATTAATAATGTATATAAAATATTAAAAATTAAAAAATAACTAAAACTCTCATTATTTATTAATTACTTATCTATTTTAATTTTTTTTAACGGAACCTATAGATAACTCAATATCTAACTAATAAAATTTCATTTCAATAAATTTTCTCCATGGCAATGAGCACTTATGGAAAGGTCAATAACTTTTATCCCAAAGTTTGGTATAGTAACAGCTCCACTCAATATTTTTGTTTTCTTTGATTTGGAGAAAGTCATCGCTGCGAATCAAACTCACACTGTCACAGGAAGCCCACTTAGTCGGCGGGATGTAAATCGAGGATGTGCGAATTGGTAGAGGCGCAGGAGAAATAAATGACCAAAAATCCCAAAGATAGACTCACAATATTTTGTTTTCTAATGGTACAAATGATTGTTATGATCTAATTGTAGAGATTTTTCAAATGATGTCTTTATGATTGTAGGACACACCAGACATATATGGTCCCCAATGTATTTTGTCTCTAGTAATTAAAGAGCTTTCAACAACGTTAATTGCACTTTCGTGCCATAGTAGTCTAGTCAACGTGGAAACTTTGTCTGGTTGATTTAGAATATTATTACTATACCAGTGCTTGGATTTTTGGACGAGGACTTTTTCTTCATATTGTAAGGTATTTATACAATTATTTATCTTGAAAGGGATCTTTAAAATCATTAATCAAATTCGACATTATGGGAACTAAATATATATATATATATATATATATATATATATATATATATATAACCTTGTTTAGCAGTCTTTTAATTGTGAAATAATCAATTCATATGTGGCAGGTTTATCTAAGTCGTACGTTCAAGATTAAAATATTCATATACGTAATAGAGAGGAGAAAAAGTAAGAGGTAAAAGAAATAACAGTATATTAGTGTCAAGGTTATATCAAATACTTCATTAAACTTCACTAAGACAGGATTTAGTACGGCACTGATCTGCTAGAAGTTACATTCAATATTTTCTCAAACATATAAATAGGGTAACTAAAATCAACCCAACTCAAAAGGTACAAATTCACTTGAAAAATAATGCATTTTTAAGCATCATTATATCCAATTAAGGCATCCAAAAACTCTTCAATTTCATATCTTTGGTGCAGAATTAATTGAATGTCTTATTTTAGTCTGATCTTTACTGACTGACGAAATAAAATCAAACTATTAAATTTAAATATTTAATTAAAACTTTTCAATATTAAATACCAAATCAACTTTAGACACCACCTTGAGGAGCCATTAGCGTTATTTAAAACTTAGGTTTCTCCTTTGGTACTGTTCTTCATTTGATTGTGGAGTTTTATAGAAATCAATGAATTTGGTTTTCATTAATCCTTATTGATGTCATAACAATTTTTATATGTTTGTTCCTATCGTCTTCACACGACATAATTGCTCTTCATGTTAATTTTTTCCATGAAATAATAAAAATAGATGAAAACGATGGTCAAATGGAATAAGAGCCAGACAAAAAAGGTTGTAGGGATCAGGGAAGAAAATTCCTAACAACTCTAATTTTGTACATATATGGTATGGCAATTTTTTATCTGACGATTGACACTTGACCTTTCTAATGTTGTCTAATTTTTAATATGTACTTTAAATATTTGAACACTAATGATGATAAAAACATTGGAGCTAACTTTTATTTATATTTTACTTCACGCCTAATCCATGAAAAGGGATGTATTTGCACATATTTTTCTAATTTACAAGCAATATAATCAAGGCAATCTTCATGTCAATCAACCCCTTGTTGTGGTGTGATGCATTTACCCCTTATTAGGAAATATTAATTTTATGGTGAATATTTTGACTCAATGTTTAATTCTTTAGAAGGTTGAAACTCAATTGCTGGCAATTGAAAGTACTACGCAATATAATTTCTTCAGAGGGCTGAGAAGTTCATCATCCAGAAACAGATTTAGTGGTATGTAATTTTATTTTTCTATTACAATTTTGACTTGGATGTTAATTATAGGCCCTTAAAGAAGCTTTCATTTTTTTTCTCATGGTTTTTCAATTTTATTGATATCCAAAAATTTCTTATCTTTAACTTGTTAATTTTACGTGTATACAACCTTCTAAGGGAAAAAATGCTAGTGGTTTTTGCAATAGTTAAAAAATGTCAACTTACTGAATTAATTATATGTTTGGAATTATTTTGGGATTGGATACTTTTTATAAAAACATTTTTGAAATTTATACATTTTCTCTAAAATTAAAGTATGAATCTATGATCTGATTTATTTTCAAATACTATTAAAGATTTTTCCAATTAATTCAATGGCTAGTTAAAGTAGCATAGATAACCTTGCGAGCTACTAAACTGCTCTACCCGCGTTTACGAGAAGAATGAAAAATTAATAGACAAATTAAGTAGCATTGACAAAACGCTCATATTTTTTTTTCCCTATCTATTGGAACAATAAAGTAGAAGGGAAAACGTATATACTTCTCATGACTTGTTATTAATTTGGAACAGATGAGGCCAACAATCCAGAAGAAAATCTAGTCTGCCAAGGTTGCCGCGTCAATTTTAGAGCTGATAAAACTATTACTGATATGAACAGTAAAGAAGAATTTCTGTTTGGTAATTTATACTGTAAAGATTGTCAAAAGTGATCGTTCATGCAGAACCTTCCATGCATCAAACAATGGAAGAAGAGGAAGGCTCTTTTTCAGGGTAAATAGATCTTTTAACCCTTTTAGTCCACAGTTAAAAATTCATTATTTCAAAATTTTAACCAAATTGTTCATTTTCCTTTTAACTACGAAAATTAGTGTGTACAAGGAGACATAGGCAACCTAAATCTAGACCCCAAAAAAAAAAAACTATAAACAATATAATTGGGAAAGAGTTGAAATGCATTATTTTTAAACAAGCAAAAATAAGATAATCTTGGAGTGCTGTTTTCGCACAGTCCCTAGATAATATAATTAGTGTATTGCAAACAAGTCCTAATTAATCTTCTGTTTCAAAAAATTTACTTTTAATTAGTTATAATTTTCTTTTTGTTATAAAATATAACACATGTATTTTATACACTACTGAAAAAACATTTTTATATTTTTATATTTATTTTTTAAATACGTACGACGAATAACCATAATTAGTAAGGCAATACAAGAAATTTCTTCAAAGGTTAACTATGTTTTTTAGTATACAAGAGAGTTTTCAAATTAAACTTTTTCAGGAGTAGAAAGTACAAGATTACTATGAAATTTAATTCTTACTGAATATATCCTCTTCCTTTCATCTTAGTCCTTCACGTTCTTTTCTTTTCTTATTTTTTTTTTCAAAAAATAGAAAAGGGTGAAATTTCCAATATTTGTTTAGTCTTAGTAACATGTGTGTAATGTCTTATCTTTAGTTGCATTATGCAAAATTTTAGTTAAAATGCCATGTTCAGCTAGAATAAGTCTTTCTAAGTAAGATATATTAAAAAAAAAATCTAATAACTTGTCCACATTGTACATGGCTGACTCCTACTTAATTTCTTATTGATTGACAGTTGATTTTGGTAGAGCCGACTGATATTGCCATCCCGGATGGAGCAATTGAAAGCGGTGGTGGCTAGTTGCTGAAGTTAATGCAAAGTTTAGATCAGAGATGCCTGCGTATAGTTAGCTTATCTTTTTTTTTTTTTGACAAGCCAATAAGGCAAATTAATTATTAGATAATGAGAAAAAGTTTACAATACATAAGATAGTAAATAAGAGAGGCAGAATAACCATTATTGAGAAAAGCGTATATACTTCTCATGACATGTTATATATTTGGAACAGATGAGGCCAACAAGCCAGAAGAAAATCTAGTCTGCCAAGGTTGCGTGTCAATTTTAGAGCTGATAAAACTATTACTGATATGAACAGTAAAGAAGAATTTCTGTTTGGTAATTTATACTGCAATGATTGTCAAAAGTGATCGTTCATGCAGAACCTTCCATGCATCAAACAAAGGAAGAAGAGGAAGGCTCATTTTCATGGTAAATAGATCTTTTAACCCTTTTGGTCCACAGTTAAAAATTCATTATTTCAAAATTTTAACCAAATTGTTCATTTTCCTTTTAACTACGAAAATTAGTGTGTACAAGGAGACATAGGCAACCTAAATCTAGACAAAAAAAAAAACTATAAACAATATAAATGGGAAAGAGTTGAAATGCATTATTTTTAAACAAGCAAAAATAAGATAACCTTGAGTGCTGTTTTGGCACAGTCCCCTAGATAATATAATTAGTGTATTGCAAACAAGTCCCAATTACTCTTCTGTTTCAAAAAAATTTACTTTTAATTGGATATAATTTTCTTTTTGTTATAAAATATAACACATGTATATATCGTATTTTATACATTCGAAAATACATTTTTATATTTTTATATTTATTTTTTAAATACGTACGACGAATAACCATAATTAGTAAGGCAATACAAGAAATTTCTTCAAAGGTTAACTATGTTTTTTAGTATACAAGAGAGTTTTCAAATTAAACTTTTTTCGGGAGTAGAAAGTACAAGATTACTATGAAATTTAATTCTTACTGAATATATCCTCTTCCTTTCATCTTAGTCCTTCACGTTCTTTTCTTTTCTTATTTTTTTTTTCAAAAAATAGAAAAGGGTGAAATTTCCAATATTTGTTTAGTCTTAGTAACATGTGTGTAATGTCTTATCTTTAGTTGCATTATGCAAAATTTTAGTTAAAATGCCATGTTCAGCTAGAATAAGTCTTTCTAAGTAAGATATATTAAAAAAAAAATCTAATAACTTGTCCACATTGTACATGGCTGACTCCTACTTAATTTCTTATTGATTGACAGTTGATTTTGGTAGAGCCGACTGATATTGCCATCCCGGATGGAGCAATTGAAAGCGGTGGTGGCTAGTTGCTGAAGTTAATGCAAAGTTTAGATCAGAGATGCCTGCGTATAGTTAGCTTATCAATATAGGTTTTTGTATTTTTCAAAATAATATTTTATATTTCTCACAAAAAAGGTTTTAGTCTACAATCTTTATTTTTAAATATAAATTATATATATACCCATAATTTTTAAACTATTTTATTTCTTACACCTTCCAATTAAAAGGTTTCAAATCCAAAACCTTTTAATTATAATCCCTTACACCTTCCAATTATATTTCAGTTTGGCATACTCCACTAGGGGTAAAAAAACAGACATCATCACGTCCTATCAATATAATATGTATAGGACACTGAGCATTGTCTAATAGTACAATTTAGTACAAGAAGGTCAAAAGGGTTAATGCAAGAACTTCATCACCTAACATATATATTGCAAGAACTTGATCATTTTCTAGTAAAAATTTGGACTAAGATATTGAAGTTACCATAGAGAAACGATTGAAAAGGGTCATGCAGAGATAATGGAAGATATTAAAAACTGTTAACGTTATATCATCATAATCATCCCTATTGTTTCTCTCATGGTTTTGATAATTCATTCTTACTGTATATAGTTGTATTGTATTCCTATAAGTTGGCTTAAAATCCCTAAACAATAGGCTAGATTTTTTTGACACAATTTCTATATATTATTGTTGTACATTCACGGTTCCATGTCAAATGAATCAAAATTCAACTTCTGTCGAAAACTTACGAAAAGAGCTTAATTTCCACTATTCAGAAAATGCATGAGTAAAAACTTACGAGATGCAAATTTCACCATATAAACGCCGACATCTTCAGAAAGGTAGAGTCTCCACTGTAACAGCAACTTGAAGTTATTATGTTTTACTTTATGGAATCATCTCCCTTCATCAAGAATCAGATATATTTAACGAATGAGCGAGGGAAATTTTCAGGGATTTTCTGCGAATGGACGCGGTACCCAAAAAAGGTCCTACGACTGATGATGGGTGGAAAATATTAAACCTTAGAAAAGTAGTCTCCAATGTAACAGCAACTTGAAGTTATTAGGTATTACTTTATGGAATAATCTCCCTTCATCAAGAATCAGATATATTTGACGAATGAGCGAGGGAAATTGTCAGGGATTTTCTGCGAATGGACGCGGTACCCAGAAGGTTCTACAACAGATGATGGGTGGAAAATATTCAAACGATAATGAACTCCAGGCTCAGCTGCAGCCTTTCATTACAATTTCGTGCGATATTCTTCCACATATACTTTATCTGGAATAAAATATCTAATGAGTGACAAGGGCACTTACCAGGGGTTTTCTGCCAATGGACAATGTCTGAAAGCACTGACCCTGGAAGAATTGTTCGGGGCTGAAACTGACACTTGAGTTTATGTATCTACAGAACACGGTTTAGTTGCAGAATTTTCCTCTACCATGTATAAAGAACATGGTTCACTGTTGAAGTACTAATTTCTACTGAATCGCGTTTGATAAAATGGAGAAATTTTGAGGAAATTCCAGTTCCGGATAATTTCTAATGAATTACACAAAATCACAGCAGATGAAATTTCGGGGAGTCTTCCACTTTATCACTACTCGGTTCATTGGTACTATTTAACTACCAGAGCACCATCAAACAAAATATACCACACATTCAAGTTCCGAATCATTGCAAGCATGACTTCTGCAGAAACACTTTTTTCACAGGATCATGATTCCCCCAGAATCTCTGAAGAGATGCAAAAAGGTTTGTCAATTATGGGATGCACTACCAAAAAGCTTTGTTCTTTCCATTTCTGGAAAAGGTTTTGCACTATTTTTGTTCACATGGTGACCTTGCTAATCATTGAGTTTCTTCTCGTCTCAATTAGAGGACCAAAAGGCATCTCATCTGCGATTTTCCATGTGCGGACCGGGAACAAGGTCTCTAAAGGTTCAAATGATCCCTTCTGAGACTACAGTTGATCAGGTTTGGGAATTTCTGACATGCATTTTCTTCAATTCATGAATTATTAGCATATTTATTTACCCTAAAGTGAAATGTCTGACTCCGACAACAATACAAATGTTGCTACGATTAAGGAATAACATGTGCATACGTCCTTATGGTTAAATTATGGTCAATAACAAGGTTGATCTTGTTTTCACTTACTTCATAAGTGCACTCATACTATTATTTTTAATTTTTGCAAAAACCATGTAAGCGGAGATGTGTAGCTGTAGTATCCTTCTTCAGTCAGACAAGAACTTTAGAAAATGACTTCACTTTCATGCCATTGTAATCATGAAATTTCTTCAATTTCAGAGACTTTAGCCTAGTCAATGAATAAAGTTTGTTTACTAGGTCAAGTGGAAATTGTAAAGGGCTTCGTAGGGAAATGCGAGAAATTATGAAATATGGTGGGGTAATGCTCTGGCCGACCGTTACATTTGACCTCAACGTACTTAATCAATTTTCCGGCCGAGAGAAACCATTAGGCTGTGGCATTGTGAAGGGGCGCTGATGACCATAAAATCCTGCACATGCCCACACACCCATAAGGTGAGCTAGTACACCAGGGATAAAAAACTTCTTAATATGATGCTTCACTTTTGCAATTGACCCAGGGTTATATTTCAGTAAATCTTTTATGTTTCTACCTAGAAACTCCATGAATCCCAGTTTATAGGTCTTGGGGAAATTAAACTTGGGAAATTGTTGACTAATCTCTCTGTGTTTTGCCGTGATATATTTTACCTTATCAAACAATTGAGGTAAAGAAAGGGTCATTTTCTTGAACTTATCATTGGCAGAGGAGACTGAGTAAGAGAAAAGTGTTAACCTTCTAGCAACTACTTCAACTTTGAAGATTATTTCTTCATCCAATGAGTTCCACCCCTGCTAATTTCTTACAATTTGCTTGAAGTATCTGAGTACCTTAACAAGATATTTGATTTGATCTCTCCCACTAGCCATGGAAGTGTCCCTACTCTTCAATAACTCTGATAAAAATGACTCTGCCTTGAAAAATACGATCTCAAAAAGCAACTGGAGAAGTGACTGCTTTCCCTGAGAACCTGTGATTTTCTTTGAATGAAATGACTTGTGAAGTGATGCTATCTCATTAGCAAATTCTTCAACGAGTACCACACTCCTCTTCCCATATTCTATCTGCTCTTGCAGGCATAGATCTTTGGTAAACTTTCTTAGATTTTTCAGGATCAGATGAACTTTGACTAAATGGTTGTCGCTGAAAAGAATTGAGGAAGTGCTAGGGTTTAGTGGCTCCTTTAGAAAAAGGTCTGCCTTGAGAAGAGAAGTTATTGTAAGTGACCCAGAGAAAAAAGGCAAAACGTAATCTATATAATTTTTTCGCTGTGTCCAACATACAGAGGTTGCATATAGTCGCACTTCACGGTGAAAGAAGGCTGCCTCTCCAACCACTGCATTTATCTCTGCCAAGAAACTATGCACATCCTCATTAGCAGAGTCATCCTCTGCCTCTAGTGTATTGTTGAAGAAAAGGGTAACCAGGAACATCAGCTCCCTTTTAAGATCTTCGTTGTGATTCTGAGTGAGAAGACAGCCACAAAAATAAGACACAAAAGCAGACTCATCACAGGCACCTACCTTGGAGCTGATTCTATAGAAAGCTTGTTGGAATTTGAGGGGACATTAATGTCCACAAAATCCAGCAAGTGCGACGACAATTGGTGTAGAGATGAGTTTTCTCCCTCTAATCTCCAATGGCTCAGTTGGACCCTCTTAAAATAGAATAGTGTAGGATGCCACAATTGGTGTAGAGGTGAGTTTTCTCCCTCTAATCTCCAATGGCTCAGTTGAACCCCTTTAAAATAGAATAGTGTAGAACATAACCAGTAAAAAAAAAAAAATTGAGGTTGAGAGATAATTAATGATAAGTAATATCTGATCTACTATCGTTTTTATCCCTCGTATGTCAAAGCGGATACATTTAGTCTCTAAAGTTTATAATTTCAACACATTTAGTCCAATTAACAGAAATAAAAGTTAATAAACTCGAACATGTGATGGCGTCTATTGGCCAAGGGGCACCTCAGCTTATGATTATGCATCCTCTATTTGAGTCATTTTTAATTATGCGCCTCTGTCATAAGATGCTCCCTAATTGCCCAGTTCTGTTCACTATTTTATTTTAAAAATTTACATCATCTCCTTATGGATTCTTTATTAGTGAATTATGCTTCTTCCAACGAAGAATATGAACAAAAAGAATCAAATTCCTCAACTCTAGTCCCTACTACATCATTCGAATTTCAACGCTAGAGCCCTTTTCTCCGCCCTTTTCTCTTCTGTCCTACCCCATCAATCTTCTTCTTCTTCTTCTTCTTCTTACCCCCCTTGTTGTCTTCCCTCACCTGAACCCCACCTCGGGAACTCCTCTTCTATCCCGTCATCATCATCATCATCTTCTTCTTCTTCTTCTTCTTCTTCTTCTTCCTCCTTACCCCCCTTGTTTTGTCTTCCCTCACCTGAACCCCACCTCGGGAACTCCTCTTCTATCCCTTCATCTTCTTCCTCACCGGTAATCTCAAATCATTTTAAAGAGAAGGATGAAGAAAGTCAGCAATTTGTACATGTTTGTATATTAAATTAAACTTAATAGATTTATAATTTTTTATTTAGAACAAGAATCAATTATTTGTAATAGAGTAATGATACTTTTAATAATTAGTCACAGTGACTTTTCATAATAAATGATGTGGCAAATATGAAAAGATAAAATTATTCATTATTATTTTATATTTTTTAAAAATTTTGCATTGTAAAATAAAAATATATATTAAAAATTATAAAAATATTTTTTGAAAATTTGTCGGCCTTAAATATTTTCTTCAGCTCCTCAACCCAAATCTTCATCATCCTCGTCGCTCTTCTCTTCCGTTCCACAACCCAAGCCCCACAGTATTGACGCTCTTCATTTATCTCTGGTGGCCCCCGCAAAAAAGACTGTCGAAGATGAGAAAAATCAGTATGCGTATAAGCAAAACAAAACGATTGTAAATTGTAATTTGCATTCAGTCTCTTTCAATGTATATAATTTGCGGTGCCCAATTGAGACAGCACTTTAGTTGGTAGTTCCTTGTCGATTGGTAGACCTTAGTTAGACTAGTAGTCGTTTTTGTAAACCCTTATGGTTATTATTATAGGTCCTTATAACCCTTTTTACGGTCGTTTTTCCTTCGTGATTCAGACAAATACCACGAAAATCATTTAGTCTTTTTGACTATGTACATTTTGTTATTGCAATGCAATATATCTATCCTTTCATTAAAAAAAAAAAGAAAATTCAACCTCAATTAAAAAAGAACTCAAAAAAGAAGGTGCATTTTTTACTAGCCAAACACATGACCATCATGTGTTGGGGCTATTAACTCAACACTAATTCTTGTTAATTGGACTAAATGCATCACAATTATAAATTTTAAAGACTAAATATGTTGATTTCAAAATTTAGATTAAACGAGATATTTTTATAAAAAGCAAAGTTATTGTATATTTTTTCTTTATTTAGAGATATACTTTATATGTTGAACACTAATGATTTGACATTTGAGCTGCATGCCTAAACCATGAAAGAGTTGTATTCATACACTAGAATAATAATTTTCAAATTTTACTATTATATGTAAGAATGACTTTTACATGTCCCTTCTGCAATTTGTTGTTTTTTCAGGTTTTATCCACTTATTGACTATGAAAAATATATTTGGTGAATCAACTAATGTTTCACTCTTTAGATGGTTGAAACTCAAAAACCAACAATGGACAACACTGCATTCAATAACTCCTTTAAGAGTGCTCCCACAAGATCATCATCAAGAAACAGAATTAGTGGTATGTACTCTCATTTTTGTGGCTACAATTGATTGTGACTTTCATATCTATTTGTTTATCAAGTTTTTATATTATCACGGTAATCCCTATACTATTATTTTGGGGAAAAAGGAAACAAATTACATTTATGCCTTAAAAAAATTATATTTGGTTTAGAAACAAAAACCCTTATTTATATTTAATTCTTTAGAATATATGAAAAAGAATTTATTTACCACTAATCATATTTGACACTTCTCCCAAATATTACACTTAAAGAAAAAATCCTATGTTTTTATTTTATTCTCTCAGCTATCTCAATTATTCTCCAATGCACAATTAATGATTTTTCCAACTAATTTAGAGGTTAAAAATTAAAGACAAACATTAATTCTTATGGATTTGACTAATTCATTCATTTGTAGCAGATGATGATGATAAAGGTGATGATGATGATGATGATGATTCATTTGTAGCAGATGAGGACCACGAGGCCAACAAGCAGGAAGATAATGGAGTTTGCAAATGTTCTTGTTGTGGCAATATTTTCGAATACCATAAATCTAAGATGAATAGCAGTAGTAATACGCAAGAATGGCTGTTGAGCGAGTACTGCAGTGATTGTCAAAAACGAATCATAAATGCAGGACTTTCTTCCATTGCCAACATTGAGGAAGAAGAAACCGACGATGAACCATCATTTTCATGGTAATTAATGAGATCTTACTCTTTTATATGTTCCTTAATTAGCTAAATTCATTTATTTGAAATTCTTTGCCAAATTGTTTGTTTTGCATTACCAATTGATGATAAAATAAATCCATAAAAATATAAACATTAAAAATATATATTTTTTCACCTCTTTTGTCTCGTTAAGATTGTCCTTTTTGGAGTTTTTTTGTAGTTAAATTTACTAATTTTAAGAGTTTCTTATCATGTAAATTTTTTTAGTTCTTTGCAATTTTCAAATTTCTATGTAGTTATATATATATATATATATAAGCTTTAATTTTGCTTAATCAAGGCGAATAATTGATTCAATGATGAATCTATTTAACGAGTAAACTAGTAAATTGTGAGAATGAAGATGGGAAGATGGGATGGAGATAGTATTACAATGCAATGTACAATCACTTTTTTTTTTTTTTCCGAAAGAAAGTCCCATATAAAAGATTTCCAACTTTGAACAAGAGTTCAATTTTCTCTCAATTTCTAATTCGTTTTTCACTTCCTTTCTTGAAAAATTAATTTCAGTTGTGTAAATATTCTTAAATCGCTAGATTATTTAGTTTCTCTGTAATGTGGCATTTGAACCTTTGAAAAACCATGATGATAACAACAAAATTTTCACCAATTATTAAAATTAATTGTATGACCTTGTCATAGTACACGACTAACTACAACTTGTTCATCATTAACAGTTTTTGTTTTTAGAGTTGATTGATACCGCCATCCTGATGGAGGAGGAGAAATGATCATGGAGTGCTACATATTCTAATTAATTCAAGATGCAACATTGAGATTCTGAGCCATTAATGACACAGTGAAGCTTTTGATCAAGAGTGGTGGAAGCATATGCTTCTTTCATTAACCTGCATGATCTCCGCAAACATATCACTCGAATATTGTGTTATTAAATATTGTCCCACATTAAAAGAACAAAAAGAATTAGATCACTTAAAGTGTTAGAAAGGTTTTTTTTTTGCCTCTCAAAAAACAGTAGATATGACATTGTAATTGCAAAAATATACAGGAATAGTTTCAAAAAGCTAATTATGTTTCGTGGTACGTGATTTTAAGAGTTAGAAAGTTTCTGTCGATGATTTTGTGCAAATAGTATAAAGAGGTCATTATCTTGTTAATTTGATGTCCGGGATTCTAGTTGTCATACTGTTAAAACATTATTTTACACTCAGACTGAGTGGTCAAGATTGAGTGTACTCAAAACTTTCAGTACTGCAAAGTGGTGGGTAACCAAAGCTAGGGTCCAACAAGGCTCAGACTAGTCAAACTTGGAAAACGAGACAACGTTAAACAGATGGCCGAGATTGGATCAATTTTAGGATACTTGAATTTAATTTAGCATCAATTGTATGAAATTCTAAATATATGATTGAATAATTTTAGAACAAATGATATAAAAAATTGTTTTATGTAAAAAAAAATTATAAATTTATAAAAAAAATCTTTTGTATAAATATTTGAGTTTTTCAATTTTGGAGAACTAAAAATTTTAAGATATTCACACTAGCAGCAAACAAAATGAGCTTTATAAAAAGTTTACGATTTTTTTTTTTTGGACAAGTCAAAGGCATAGTATATTATTAAATAGTGAAAGCAAAGTAACGAAGAAAGGTCCAAGTCTCCAAGGACAAATTAAAAAATCTACCACAAAGGACTACCTTAGACAGTAACATCTATGTGAAATATATATATAAGAAAATGGACTATTAACTAGAAATAGACCTTAACTAAACAATGACCACCAATAAGTTTTATATTCTAGACACTTTTGATTTGGCCAATCTATCTGCCACACTATTAAAATTTAGGATTGGATTATAATTTTTAAAAATTTATGTTATGTACCCACCTAATTAAACTTGGGTTAACTCTAATTTTGACTAGTTAAACTAAAATTAATTGATTGTTTTTCACAATTATTTTTTTTATGACCTGTACTTAATCCCAGTCGGTTCCGATCTGACCAATTCGGGTTTGACAATATTAGTGTAGGACACAATTCCAAGCTGTCTGCCAAATTGACCTTATTGCCTGCTATTTTTCAAGTTTGATTACTTTTAGTTCTGTGGAGTTTGGCTTTGATTACACTCAACCTTAACTATTCTATCTTTGTGTGATATTCCGTCTTAACTGCGAAGATTCTCGAATTTATATGTGCAAATCAACCTTGAAAAGATAAAGTCTTTATTGTGTTGGCAATTGGCAAAATTATGGGGACGCTGAAGTGTGAACATCATAAAATAGACTCGTCAACGCGGTAATTATGGAGATGTTGTGTATATGACACTATTTTATATTAATATAATGATCATTTTTGGAAAAAAAAAACATGATAATTTTGTTTTGTTAATTAATTAGGGATAGAGACTTGGGGTATTTGCTATATTATATATATATTATAATTATTTTACATATTTATTTTATCATATATTTTAATTTTTCTAATTTTGTTGCATTTAATATTTATTACATGGATTGTATGTTACAATTTTTATGATTTTTAAATTTGCTTTGCTTTGGAAGTTAGTGACCAACTAATATCTACGCATGAATTGTCTTTCATATAATTTTTTGTATTATTGAAAAATTATATTTCACAATTTTTATTTTTAAAAAATGTAAAAATATATTTTAAAACGTACTTTATAAATATTTAGTATTTTTTTCCCTTTCATCTTCATCCCTGATCACTTTTTTTTTTTTTTTGTTGACATTCAATTGATGTGAACACTAATCATGTTAGGGTAGTAATTAAATTCCAATATGTTAGTAAAGTGTCTTTTTCTTACTAGTTATACTAAATCTTTCTTTAAGTTTCTTTTTTATTTAAAACGATAATTGTATTTACTTGTATAATGAAGTTAATGTTTATAAAGTCTTTCTTTAAGTTAGATGATTAAATTATGTGTAGACCTGTCATTGTACCTTCAACCTCGCATTGACCTACCATTATTTTAGCCCACCAACATTGCCATCTCATTGGAGAGACGAAGAGGAATACAATTGGCTAGTTGATCAAAGTAAACGCAAAGTCTTGCTCCAATGATATTTGCTGCCTTCGGCAATTTTCTTGGAACGGCTCCAACACATTTCTTCCCTCTTTGTCACCTGTAGAGTTTATAATATAATATACGTTCCTATCTCTACAGTTAGATTCCTGTCACTAGTGAAAACTTCCCAACAATTCCTGTGGGCGCCGAAGATAGAAGATGGGAAGAATTTAGACCACCAGGGGAACGGGTCTAGTCTTCTTATTTGCCCTTTAAAATGCTGAATAGCCACCAGTTTATATACTTTATATTGTAATTTCCTTTATTCTTCTATTTTGGTTTATTTTCCATGTTACTTACTCAACATTCCTTAATTTAAAAATAAGGCAAATTAACCCCATCAGGAGTGGCTAAATTAGTGTGACAGCGAGCGCAGGACCGTAAGGTCACGAGTTCCAAGGGGTATTAATAATAAGAGGGCCATGGATATTAATAATGTGGCTAACAGGTAGGCAAAATTTGGTGTTTTCAGAACAAATAACTTGTTGGCGGTTATTGAATAGTTCATATATGACTCTCATTTGATGTTTTTGTTTTATTCTTCTGGGTTGAGGGGTTCAATGGGTTTGGTAGTCCTTCGTGTAGGATTGCTCTTTACCTTTTGATCTCTTTTCCTTTTTTCTGTAATTTCCTGCTCCCACTTCTCAATAAAATATTGTGCCTTATTGGCTTGTCAAAAAAAAAGACAAAGGTCACAATTTCAAATCCTCTGTCAACACCGTCATACAGGGCTTGCCCAGTGCGGTTTGCATCTCCTGTGTGGTTTGTGCGCTATTATACAGGGACAGGATTTACCTAGTGCACACCCTTGATAGCAACTACGGGTTCTTTAGTCAAGAAAAAAAATAAGACAAATTACCTCGGTCAAAATTCTTTTAGTTTAGAAACCACTCAACTTTTGGCCACTCAAATATTTCAATTTGATCACTAATAAATCATTCAACTTTTGAAATTAGTTACTTGTGTCTATTCCGTTTAGTTTGACCATTTGAATTAACGAAATGATCACTATATGACAAGTACATGTCTATAACTAGGGATATTTTTGTCACGTAATCGTCCTTACTTTTCTACTTACCATTATCATTGTCTCTGCTGCCACCAGTCTCTAACTACTCCAACCATTCTACTTTTTTTTTCCTCATTCTAGATTTTTTTCCCAAGAAATCTCACCAAAATAGTGCACAAGATTATTAGAAAAAACCCCCAAAAAATCATAAAAAAACAACTGTCGCCACTATAGACAATGGTGGAAGAAATCCCTCCAAAATAATGTCTAAAAAATCTTCCAAGAAAACCTCAATAGTATAAAAAATTGTGTCCAATATTATTAGAAAAACCCTCATAAAAATTACAAAAAAAAAAAAAAACCGCCACCTTCATCATCAATGCTAGAAAAAATTCATGTGGTTGATTGAATGCGGTATTAATTAGTAGCAGTGATGGGAAAAAAAAGAACAATGGAAATATATGAAAATTGACAAAATTACTCTAAAAATGGTCATTCCATCAAAGCAAATTTTCAAAATAGACCAAATGGCCACAAGTGACCAAATTTAAAAGTTTGAGAGTTATGATCAAAGTAAAAAGTTTAATAACCAAAAGTATACAATTCGAAAAGTTTAATTTCTACTAAAATAATTTGCCCCTAAAAAAATATTACCAAGTAGTTTTTTTAAACCTAATTTCTTATTTTAGGCTTTATATTTTTAAATAAAAATTACCCCTTTATTTTAGTTTCTTCACTTATTTTCTTTTTCAGCTTTCTATTTCATTTATCATCCAATTCTGGCAGCGGCATTTGTGAAATCATCAGCTAAAACTATTGTATCCACTAGTAATTTTAACTAGTCATCAACTCAAAGATCTAGCACGAATGTATATCTTCAAACAAATATTTTCTTACTTTGTGATGAATATTTATTCAAATTTTTTTAATATGTAATTTATAAATCCGTAAAGGATCCCTTATGATACTTTTTTGTGTCGCGTTACAAACTTTTATGAATTGGTATAAAATATGTAATTTATGTTAATATTTATACTATTAATGTTTATTTTTATAATAATATATTTTAATTCTATTGCTTCACTTTTTTGTTATTAGGTTGTATTTATTTTAAATTTCATGTTAAAAAAATAAAAAATACTATGAAATGTTATTAAAATATAGGATTGATCCAAAAAAAAAATACAAAGTTTAATCTTAAAATTAATTAGGATAGAAATAGATAGTAATAGTGTGTGTATGCATGTATGTGTGTGTATGTATATATATTAGTACAAATGGTAATATCAACTTATTAGACCATATAACGTACGTGGAATGATATAGGAAAATATAGCATAAGATCCAAGACACATCAAAACTTATTAATTTGGACGCTTCAAAAGAACTAAAAGTCAATGTTACGACACTTAATATCCCTGTAGATATAGTGATAATGTTGGATATCAAATCTCTTAATGACCTAATTGTTAAAATACTATTACTAAAATTAATTCAATTTCTTTTTATTTAAACAATCAAAATTGAATAATAAATCACAAAGAAAATTACTAGAGCAACATTAAAATCTCAAGAAACTTCAATCGAATAATAGAACATTTGAAATCTACTCTATTAATAAGGATAATATAAAATTTCACTTAACTTTATTAAAAAATTAACTTTTTTTTTTTTGTTTGAAAGTAAACTCTGTGGAGCAATTTAGATTATATAGTAGGGTTTAATTAATAAGAAATCATAGAAGTGGGGAGGGAGAAATTGATAACCAAGAGAGATGTGTGAGTTCAAACCAAAAATTAAAAAAAATAAAAATCAAATAAAAAAAATCCACCAACATAAACTTGAACTCTTAAAATTCTTGTAACTTTGACTTACAACCCTTATTTACCATGGTTTCTCCTTATTACATAAGCTTTTTACAAAACCCTAGCCAGATGTGACGTAATTGGTCAATTCCCACATAAAAGTTTACATTAACTTGCAGCCGGAAGGGTTCTCTTCCACTACAAGAAAAGGCTTAATTTCCGACGGAAACTTTCGACGGACATTAATCCGTCGACAATTTTCGACAGATATCCGTCGGAAAAAGCGAACTGGAATCCGGCAGCAAAATCTCCGACGGATATCCGTCGGAAACAATATTTCCGACGGAAATCCGTAGAAACAAATTGGAGCCACGCGGCGCCAATATATTCCAATGGATATTCCGTCGGAAAAGCTTTAAAAAATTTTATTTTTCAAACTTTTCCGATGGATTTTCCGTCGGCATATTTAACAAAATAATATAAAAAAGAAAATTAGATTTTCGACTGATTTCCGTCGGAAATAGTTTTTAAAAAAAATAAAAAATTAAAAAAGTTCCGACGGAAAATCCGTCGGAATTGTAAGAAAAATAAAAAAATTTCACTTTCCGACGGATTACGGTCGGTAATATTCAAAATAAAATATTAACCAATTTCCGATGGAAGATCCGTCGGAAGTTCTTGCCAAAAATTTAAAAAATTTAAAAATTTCCGACGGATAAACCGTCGGAATTTTAAGTAAAATAAAAAAATATTTAAATTTCCAACGGATTACCGTCGGAAATATTCAAAATAAAAATTTTAAAAAGTTCTGACGGATAATCCGTTGGAATTTCTTCTAAAAAGTAAAAAAAAAATTACACTTTCCGACGGCTATCCGCCGGAAATGTGACACTTGATAAAACCCCCTTTTCCCCACCTCCCGCCCGCCTCCCGCCTCCTCGCACCCCAAAAATTTTCTTACCCCTTTCCCCTTCCCCTTCTTTGACCCTACACCAAGGTTTCCCAAGAATCTGGTTCAATTTCGTCCTCCATTTTCGGCAATTTTGGCGATTGTTTAGTCTGTCCGTCGCTAGCCGCCAGTCCGAAAGCACCGTCGCCCCCATCGACAGGTTAAATGCCGATTTTTGTTTGCCATTTCTGGATTTTTCTATGAATTTGGTCGTCCCATATCTGGATTGGAATGTGCATTTGTTGGTATGATATTTGGAGTTTTTTTCGCATCCATTCCTGGAATTTTGTTTGCCCTTTTCGTCATCCAATCTCTTGATTTTTTTTAGCATTTGTTGGTATCATTTCTGGAAATTTATGGTAGCAATTTTTCTGGCAATTTTTTGTATCCATGGGCTGGAATTTTCTCTGATTTGTTTGGCCTCCCTGAATTGGAAAATGGTGCGAATTTTGTTTGCCCTTTTCTGGATTTTATTGTGCAATTGGTCATCCAACTTCTTGAATTTTGTGTGCATCTCATTTCTGGAATTGTTTTTTGGCATATTTTCTGGAATTTTTCTTTCCATCCTGCCGCTGCTTTTCCTCCGTGGATTTGAAATTTTGTGGGATTTTTGGACCTATTTGGATTGTATTGTGCATTTGGCCTTCCAATTTCTTGAAAATTTTGTGCATATGTTGGGATAATTTGTTAAAATATTTTTTGGATTTTTTCTGGAAATTTTTTAGTCATCCTTTGGTTGAAATTTTCGATGAATTGTTTGGCTTCCTGGGACTGATTTGTTCGGCATTTTTGAATGGATATATTGCTTAACAAAATTTTGTCTCTTAATCTGTTCGAAATGTGGTGGCATTTGAAGTTTTTGTAAGAATTGAGGGCAATGAGATGTTAAAGCAGATAGGAAATTAATGGGTTGGTTTCGCTTTTGAACATTCTGGTGATCTGTTTTCTTGGCTTTCACTTTGCGGATTTTTGACCAATGTTCCTTTAGTTTGGGTTTTGGAAAGTTTCAAAGATTGATCATGTTTCTTCTTTTGCTGGTTCTTTTGTTATATTTACAAGCAAATTTGACATAATTGTTGTTGTTTTAAAATCTTGTGCTGTCAATTAGTGAATAAGTTTTTGATATACTTGTTTGGGTACTTTGTGTAAAATCATTTCTTTTTAGAAATTAACTGAAGTTGAAAGATGATATTCTGAATGGAAGTTTGGTGGGTGTCGAATCCAACCAAAAATAAACCTCCTCTTCTCTTTTATTTCTTCTTTTTTTTTTCTCTCCAGGAAGGAACCCTCTTCTTTGATGCTAGTCTCCTCTGTTTATACTTGTTCTGGTCCCTGAAGACTAGGAGTTAACAGCGTGTGAAACTCTTTTGATTGATCTGATTTGATTCCGTAATTGCATAATCTTTTCCTTTTCCGTAATTCTGCCAACTTACTCCATGCTGTGGCATGAAAAGTTACACGCCATGGCATTAGCATCCAAGTCTTTCTTTTCTCCAACAAAATCGTGACTTTTCTTTTGACGGAAACAATCTTTTCTCCAGTCCTTATCTTTCCTACAACATTGCAAAATACTTAAATTTAGTAAAATTAATTAAAAGCTTCCTAAAACTTGAAATAAACAAAACTTTCCCAATTCTTTCCAATTAAACTCAAATAAAATCAAAATATAAGGGAATTAGTAACTAAAAATATGACGAATTAACGACTTATCAAAGTTCCAAGTTTCAATCTTTTCTTAGCACTTTTAGACTTTTTTTCCATTATTATTTTGAATTTCCTCTGGTCGTTAATACGATGATTTTTTTTCTTTTTCTTTTCTTTTCTTGATGCTTGAGGAGAATTTCTGGAATGTTCTATCATCTTTCTTTTAGTTGTGGGTGTGATCAAGTGGATATGAGCGACTAGTTTACTTTTAGATATGGGTGTGATCAAGTGGATATTCTCGCTTGCATTACTCGGCTCATAAGCAAATTAGGGGACTGAATTAATCTCCACAATTGTTTGGCTAACAAGGAGTTATTGAACACTTGTATATCCTGAAAACCTAGTCCCCCCAAATCCTTACCGTTTTCTTTCTCGTTATATTTTGTTAGATATTGTAGGATTTTAATTAAATGGATAAAGATCAGAGCAGAGGTAGCCGTGCTAGTCGCGGCAGAGGTCGTGCTAGTTCGCGCTCGTCGGAGCATACACCATTGCGTCCCCTTCCGTCAGGGTTCACGTTCAGTCGTCCACTCTTAGCCGACTCAGCACAGCCCACTGGAGATGGATCGGGTCCATCTTCATCACCACCGCGCATCACACATACTGGAGATGGATCTAGACCATCATCATCACCACCGCATTCGGAGCATCGTGATGATGGCGAAGCCGAGATCGAGCCTCCATTGGATAGTATTACTTTTTGTCAAATTTATGTGTATAAAATAATTTTTAGTTTTTTGTTAAAATGGAATTTTTTTAAAAAAATTTTATTAAATTTCCGACAGAAATCCGTCGGAAATTATTTATTTCTTTTTAAAATTTTATTTAATTTTCGACAGTAATCCGTCGGAAATTATTTTTTTTTTTGAATTTCTTCTCATAATTTCCGACGGAAATCCGTCGGAAAAATATAATTTTTAATTATCCGGCTGCCGTTGCAAAATCCGTCGGAAATCCTTTCGATTTCCGACGGTTGACTGCCGGAAAATTTTTTGCGACGAACGTTATTTCGACGGATGCTTTCCGACGGAAACGTGGAATTTGCAACGGAAATGTGGATTTGCCATCGGAAATTGTCGGAAAAATCCAATTTTCTTGTAGTGTTCGCTAAAATAATGGCAGCCATTACCATAACCGTAGTAGTTAATATCATAATTTGGTGGAGGTGGGGGCACTTAAGATAGACCTTCAGCACCATCCAGGTAACCTGTGACGAATCAATATGGTAAAGTGTATCAATATAGATACAATAGTAATACTTAATTTGTTCATGTATTTTGCTCAAATTAATGAAGTACATCGTTATTAATGGTTAACTAAGAATATGTATGTTGCCGAAGCAGATGCAGATATATATGACACGCGAGGTACCCGTTAGAATGAAGTAAACATGCATAATTAAGTTAAATAATCATGATATATGTGTGCTTGTAGATATGAAATGGGTAGAGGAATATGATGATTTCAGCATTGAAACGTGGAAGTGGATCTTTATCAACATTAATCAAATATTGTACGTAAGATTCATGCATACCTTCTCGGCCATGGATGAGAGGCGGAAGCGGGCTATGATCTGATGACTTTGATATGCTGCTACTGAAACCGTGAGAGAAGAAGAGGATGGATGGATGGATAAATGGGTAAATGCTTTGGTGTTTTGCAATCCGAGTAGGTACAGCTAGTCAAAAGACCAAAAAGGTGTAAAGCTTATTGGAAAAATCATAGCACATACCATTTGGTACACAGCTGATTGGGGGTTTGGGGATGTTTGCTCTGATCCATCTTGGCAATTGTTTGTATTTGACGGTATCATCAACATAGGTTAGTTTTGATAGATATTATTAGGTATGGGGAGGCTGATGGATGAGGAGTGGCTGGGGCAAAACTAATTTTGATTCCCATTTCAATTTTTTCTCATTTCAATTTATTATTGTACTAGTGTGCAATTTAAGATTAAAGTACATTGTAATTATTTAAAGATTGTGATTATTTAAATAAGCTTTCTTTATTTATCTTCCCACAATTAAAAGAAGAAAAAACAAAATTATACGATTTGGGTACCATAAATCAAACATTAATTATTGTTATTAATATTTCTATTTTTCATTGGGGATATCTTGAATTTGGGACCAACTAATTACAAATCCTTTCATCTCACCATAGACTCCATAGACTCCAACCCTTCATCAACAGCCAGTTGACGAGAAACAGCTGATTTTCAAACAACAATAAATCCCACTTCAAGAAATTCAGAGACCATTTGTTTCTGAAAACAAGATCATTGTCACGGAGAATGACAGGTGGAAAACAGTGCAGATTGCCTCCACTACAGTAAGCTGAAGTCAATTACTATGCTTTCAGGAAGCTGAAGTCAATTACTATGCTTTCAGGAATATCTTTCATCATCCAAAATCAGATTAATGAAGTTTAATGAGAGTTTTCTATGTGCAGTGGACGTGGAATCTTCAAAGCAAATATTCGTGTTGACGCTTTCAAAGCAAATACTCGTCTCTAAGCGTCAACAACCACTCTTCCCCATTAGCTGCACCATTAAATGTTTGTATATTAAACTAAATTTAATAGATTTATAAATTTTTATTTAGAACAGGAATCACTTATTTGTAGTATTACCAAATTGTTTGTTCTAACGTTTCTATTTGCAGTCAAATTAGGTTGGTAGATTCCAAATTAGAATTAGACTTACTTATTAGTTGTTACTTATTTTGGTTAGTTGTGTTGATTGTAAATAGAGGAGGAGAACCTAGTTGATAAAAAGAGTTTAATTTTAAAAATTTCTTTGTTCCAAAAAAGAACTCACTTTTAGGAATCACTTTTATTTTTATTAATAATAATAATGGATAACTTAAATTAAACAAAGGGATAAAAGTGTAAAACTATATATTTAATAATGCAATAAGTATGTTGTATCTTATAACTTAAAAAAATTGTATAAAATCAAAAGTAAACTTTTTTTTTTGAACAGAAGGAATAACATTTTTGTTTTATATCTCTTAGTTCTACTTATATTTTTGAGTGTTGAATAAATTCAACTCCTGTGTGCTGTCTTGTTGCTATAAATCTGGAATCAAAGTATATGAATTTGAATTTGAATTTTTTAGAACCCAGACAGTTACTTCTGGGTAGTTAATTACAAAGGGAAGGATCTAGGAAAAAAAAGGATCTTGCCAAAATTTGTTTTTATTGACAAATATAAAACATCCTATTGAAATTGGTAGATAATAATGGAAAAGAGAGTCCTACTATAAAGATAAAAGTTTAAAACTTTGATCCAATTATTAGTCAAGAACGCTCAAAGTTTGAAGATGAATTGTGCGATGATATAAATTTATCCAAGTGTTTGGATTAGCAAAAACAAAATCAAGAACAATGTCTGAAATGAATATTTATTTTCCATCATGGAAGATAAAGTTGAAGACTTGAAATATTTACAAAATCCGTGCTCGTCTACAACGAATTTGGTTTTGGGAAAGCTTAATTTAGGAAGCATTGATGGCATATTAAAGGTTAAAAGACTATTTGTAACTTGAAAACGAAAAAAAAAAAAAAAAAAAGAAAACAAGAGAGAGGATTGTGAAAGATAGAATTGAAAAAGTCTAACATAATCTAAAAGAATAAATGTTTATCTTGATAGTTGATAAAAGATTATATTATTATCTTTGTATAGTTCCTTCAACTCATATTTTTGAATTTTAAATTTAACTTTGATATATTTTTATTACCATCAATCTAGTCTTAAATTATAAGAACTTGAATTTGGGTTCTTCAGTACAGATTATACTGTTTGGATAGTATTTCAAAATACTTTTTTATATTTTTGAGATAATAATTATGAAATAAAAAATATATTAAAATTAAAAAAAAATTTAAAAACTGTCCGCCTTAAATATTTTCTTCAATTCCTCAACCCAAATCTTCATCATTCTCGTCGCTCTTCTCTTCTGCTCCACGGCCCAATATTGACGCTATTCATTTATGTTTGGTGGCCCCTGCAAAAATGGCTTTTTAATTTAGGCCGCCTTCCATGAGCCCACCATCATCTGGAGTGCCATGATGATGTTGAAGATGAGAAAAATCAGTACGAGGATAAGTAAAACAAAAACAAAGGCTACGTTTGGACAAAGGATTCTCATTTGTAAATAAAAAAATTTTTAAATAAAAATAAATTATTCAAATATAATTTTATTTCAAAATTTAGAATTCAAATTTTTCCACTCAAATTCCCCTCACATAATTTTTAAAAAATTTTCCTCTTATTTTTTCTCTCCAAAATATTTTTTCTATCAACAAATATCCACCAAAATTTTCACATATTCCAATATAACTTTTTCTATTTATAAATAAAATTACCTTGTCCAAACAGACCCAAAAAGACGATTCAACCTTAATTAAAAAGGAGAACTCAAAAAAGAAGGTGCCTTTTTACTAGCCAAACACATGACCATCATGTATTTGTTGGGGCTATTAACTCAACACCAATTCTATTTAATCCGACTAAATGCGTCACAATTATAAATTTTAAAGACTAAATATGTTGATTTTAAAATATTATAGATTAAACAATAATACGTCAAATATTAAGAACTAAAAATATATATTTTTATAAAAAAGAAAAGTTATTGTATTTTTTTTTCTTTGTTTAGAGATATACTTTAAATGTTGAACACTAATGATTTGACATTTGAGCTGCATGCCTAAACCATGAAAGAGTTGTATTTATACACTAGAATAATAATTTTCAGATTGTACTACTATATGTAAGCATGACTTTTACACGTCCCTTCTGCAATTTGTTGTTTTTTCAGGTTTTTTCCACTTATTGATTATGAAAAATATGTTTGGTGAATCAACTAATGTTTCATTCTTAAGAAAGTTCAAATTCAAAAACCAGCAACGGAAAACGCTGCATTCAATAATTCCTCTAAGAGTGCTCCCGGAAGATCATCATCAAGCAATAGAATTACTGGTATGCACTCTCATTTTTGTGGCTTTCATATTTATTTGTTTATCAAAATTTTATATTATCACAGTAATCCCTATACTATTATATTGGGGAAAAGGAAATGCGAAATAATTTTAGTTCAATATACAAACTAATGATTTTTATAACTTTAATATTATATCTTAGATCAGCTTACATTTCTTCTCATTTATGCCTAAAAAAATTATATTTGATTTAGAAATATTTAATTCTTTAGATTATATGAAAAGAATTTATTTACCACTAATCATATTTGAAACTTCTCCCAAATATTACACTAAAAAAAAAACCTATGTTTTTATTGTATTCCCTCAGCTATCTCAATTATTCTCCAATGCACAATTAATGATTTTTCCAACTAATTTAGAGGTTAAAAATTAAAGACAAACATTAATTCTTATGGATTTGATTAATTCATTCATTTGTAACAGCTGAGGACCATGAGGCCAACAAGCAGGAAGAAAATGTAGTCTGCGAATGTCCTTGTGGCAATATTTTCGAATACGATATATCTAAGATGAATAGTAGTAGTGATGAGCAAGAATGGCTGAACGAGTACTGCAGTGATTGTCAAAAACTACTCATAAATGCAGGACCTTCTTCCATTGCCAACATTGAGGAAAAAGAAACCGAAGATAAACCATCATCTTCATGCATGGTAATTAATGAGATCTTACTCTTTTATATGTTCCTTAATTAATTAAATTCATTTATTTGAAATTCTTTGCCAAATTCTTTGTTTTGCATTACCAATTGATGATAACATAAATCCATAAAAATATAAAAATTAAAAATATATATATTATCACCTCTTTTGTCTCGTTAAGATTGTCCTTTTTAGAGTTTTTTGGTGGTTAAATTTACTAATTTTAAGAGTTTCTTATCATGTAAAATTTTTAGTTCTTTGTAATTTTCAAATTTCTATGTAGTTATATAGTTATATATATATAAGCTTTAATTTTGCTTAATCATGGTGAATAATTGATTCAATGATGAATCTATTTAACGAGCAAACTAGTAAATTGTGAGAATCAAGATTTTATTTTTTATTTTTTTGACAAGCCAATAGGCAGGGCATTTTATTAGAAAATATAAGCAAAGAGTACAGCAACATAGATAGAAATAACAAACAAAAAAGAAGGAAAGGAGATAAAACAGTCCTACATCAAGGACTAATGGATCAGCCGAACCCGCCTATTCTAAAAAGTAGGAATAGGAGTGGGCACACATAACAAGATATACATAACCAGATATATTAAAATGGGAAGATGGGATGGAGATTGTATTAGAGTGCAATGTACAATCACTTTTTTTTCCAAAAGAAAGTCCCATATAAAAGATTTCCAACTTTTGAACAAGAGTTCAATTTTCTCTCACCATATTCTCTCAATTTCTGATTCATTTTTCACTTCCTTTCTTTAAAAATTAATTTCAGTTGTGTAAATATTCTTAAATCATCAAATTGTTTAGTTTCTCTGTATTGTGGTATTTGAACCTTTAAAAAGCCATGATGATAACAACAAATTTTTCACCAATTATTAAAATTAATTGTATGACCTTACACGACTAACTACAACTTGTTGATCATTAACAGTTTTTGTTTTTAGAGTTGATTGATACCGCCATCCTGATGGAGGAGGAGAAATGATCATGGAGTGCTACATATTCTAATTCAAGATGCAACATTGAGATTCTGAGCCATTAATGACACAGTGAAGCTTTTGATCAAGAGTGGTGGAAGCATATGCTTCTTTCATTAACCTGCATGATCTCCGCAAACATATCACTCGAATATTGTGTTATTAAATATTGTCCCGCATTAAAAGAACAAAAAGAATTAGACCACTTTAAGAGTTAGAAAAGTTTTTTTTTTTTTCTCTCAAAAAACAGTAGATATGACATTGTAATTGCAAAAGTATACAGGAATAGTTTAAAAAACTAATTGTTTTTCGTGGTACGTGATTTTGTGCAAATAGTTTAAAGAGGTCATTATCTTGTTAATTTGATGTCTGGGATTCTAGTTGTCATATTGTTAAAACATTATTTTACACTGTGACTGCGTGGTTGATTGAATGTGGTAGTAGTGGCAGTGATGGGAAAAAAAAGGAAAAATGGAGAAAAAAATAGCAATGGAAATAGATGGAAATTGACAAAATTATGCTAAAAATGGTCATTCCATCAAATCAAATGGTCAAAATGGACAAAATGGCCACAAGTGACTAATTTTAAAAGTTTGAGAGTTATGATCCACGTGAAAAGTTTAATAGCCAAAAGTATATAATTCGAAAAGTTTAATTTCCATTGAAATAATTTGCCCTTAAAACTATATTACCAAGTAGTTTTTTTAACCTAATTTTCTTATTTTAGGATTTATGTTTTTTAAAAAATTACCCTTTTATTTTAGTTTCTTTGCTTATTTTCTTTTTCAACTTTCTATTTCATTTATCATCCAATTCTGGCTGAATGTATAGCTTCAAATAAATATTTTCTTACTTTGTGATGAATATTTATTGAATTTTTTTAATATGTAATTTATAAAACCGTAAAGGATCTCTTATGATACTTTTTTGTGTCGTGTTACGTACTTTTATGAATTGGTATAAAATATGTAATTTATGTTAATATTTGTACTATTAATGTTTATTTTTATAATAATAAATTTTAATTCTATTGCTTCACTATTTTGTTATTAGGTTGTATTTATTTTAAATTTTATTTTAAAAAATGAAAAAAATACTATAAAATGTTGTTAAAATATAGGATTGATACAAAAAAAATACAAAGTTTAATCTTAAAATTAATTGGGATAGAAATAGTAGTAATAACGTGTGTATGCATGTATGTGTGTGTATGTATATATATTAGTACAAATCGTAGTATCAACTTAGTAGACCATGTAACGTGAAATGATATAGGAAAATATAGCATAAGATCCAACAATACTCATCAAAACTTATTAACTTGGGCGCTTTAAAAGAACCAAAAGTCAATGTTACGACACTTAATATCACTGTAGATATAGTGATAATGTTGGATATCAAATCTCTCAATGACCTAATTGTTAAAATACTATTACTAAAATTAATTCAATTTCTTTTATTTAAACAATCAAAATTGAATAATAAATCACAAAGAAAATTACTAGAGCAACATTAAAATCTCAAGAAACTTCAATTGAATAATAGAACATTTGAAATCTACTATTCTACTCTATTAGTAATTAAGGATAATATAAAATTTCACTTAACCTTATTCAAAAATTAACTTTTTTTTTTTTGGTTTGAGAGTAAACTCTGTGGAGCAATTTAGATTACATAGTAGGGTTTAATTAATAAGTAATCATAGAAGTGGGGAGGGAGGAGGAAGAGGAGGAATTGATAACCAAGAGAGGCGTGTGAGTTCAAACCAAAAATTAAAAAATAAAAATCAAATAAAAAATCCACCAACATAAACTTAAACTCTTAAAATTCTTGTAACTTTGACTTACAACCCTTATTTACCATGGTTTCTCCTTATTACATAAGCTTTTACAAAACCCTAGCCAGAGGTGACGTAATTGGTCAATTCCACATAAAAGTTCACATTAACGGGCAGCCTGAAGGGTTCTCTTCGATAAAATAATGGCAGCAATTACCATAACAGTAATAGTTATGCCTCCAGCAACCATGGTAACACAAGCCCCACCATAACCATGACAGCATTGCCGGCAGCCAAACACCGGGATTCCTGGAGCTGGTTCTGGGGTTTTGAGTTTGGACGGTGGGGGTGTTGGGGCGGTGTAGGCTTCGGCGGATCCAGGATCTCAATAGATTTAATTACTTTTCTGCCTTTGCAACATAATTTGTCACGGAGTCTCTCAGGACTGCAGCATACTACAGCGATCTTCACCAAATTTTTCTGCTCGTCATATACCTGGTCTCTAATTTCTTCTGTTCGCAACGAATAGATATGAAAAATATTACAAGATCTCAGTTCTTATCCAGAACAACGCTAGTTGTATATGTCATACCTAAGATAATATGAATATTGCATTGAGTGACATATGTACTTACCAGGAAATTTGCAAAGAATTTTCTTGACCTTCTTGTAGCAGCTGGGGCACTTAAGTTCGGCCTTCAGCACCATCCGGGTAACCTGTTACGAATCAATATGGTAAAATGTATCAATATAGATACACTAGTAATACTTAATTTCATTTTGTATTTTGCTCAAATTAATGAAGTCCATCGTTATTAATTGTTAACTAAGAATATGTATGTTGCAGAAGCAGATGCAGATATATATGCATAATGCATGGCACGCGAGTTACTTGTTAGAATGAAGTAAACATGCATAATTAAGTTAAATAATCATGATATATGTGTGCTTGTAGATATGAAATGTGTAGAGGAATGTGATGATTTCAGCATTGAAACATAGAAGTGGGATCTTTATCAACATTAATCAACTATTGTACATATGATTCACGCATACCTTCTCGGCCATGGATGAGAGGCGGAAGCGGGCTATGATCTGATGACTTTGATATGCTGGTACTGAAACTGTGAGAGAAAGAAGAGGATGGATGGATGTATAAATGGGTCAATGTTTTGGTGTTTTGCAATTAGAGAAGGTACAGCTAGCCAAAAGACCAAAAAGGTGTAAAGCTTATTGCAAAGGTCATAGCACATGCCATATGGTACACAGCTGATTGGGGGTTTGGGGTGGGGGTGGGGATGTTCCTGATCCATCTTGGCAATTGTTGGTATTTGACAGTATCATCAACATAGGTTAGTTTTGAGAGAGATTATTTGTGTACGGGGAGGCTGCTGGATGGGGAGTGGCTGGGGCAAAACTAATTTTGATTCCCATTTCAATTTTTTTCTCATTTCAATTTATGGTTGTACTAGTGTGCAATTTAAGATTAAAGTACATTGTAATTATTTAAAGATTGTGATTATTTAAATAAGCTTTCTTTATTTATCTTCCCACAATTAAAAGGAGAAATAACAAAATTATACGATTTGGGTACCATAAATCAAACACTAATTATTGTTATTATTATTTCTATTTTTCATTGGGGATATCTAGAATTTGGGACCTACTAATTAAAACTCCTTCCATCTCACCCTTCATCAACAGCTGGTTGACGAGAAACAGTGATTTTCAAACAACAATAAATCCCACTTCAAGAAATTTAGAGACCATTTGTTAATCTGAAATGAATGGTGGAAAACAGTAAATACTCGTCTCTAAGCGTCAACAACCACTCTTTCCCATTATCTGTACCATTAAATGTTTGTATGTCAAACTAAACTTTATAGATTTATAAATTCTTATTTAGAATAGAAATCACTTGTTTATAATATTACCAAATAGTTTGTTCTAACATTGCTATTTGCAGTCAAATTAGGTTGGTAGATTCGAATTAAAATTAAAATTAGAATTAGAATTAGAATTAGAATTAGAATTAGAATTACTTATTAGTTGTTACTTATATTGGTTAGTTGTGTTGATTCTAAATGGAGGATGAGAAATTACTTGTATCTTGAGGGAGAAAAAAATATAATAAATAAAGAAGAATGTGAGAGATAGAATTGAAAAAGTCTAGACTTAGTTTAGGAGAAGACAAATTTGTCTTGATAGTTGATAAAAAATACTACTTCCATCCTAAAAAAGAGTTTAGTTTTAAAAAATTTCTTTGTTCCATACAAAAAAAAAAACCCACTTTTAGTGTGAAATTTTATATTATTCTTATTAATAATAACAATGCATAACTCAAATTAAAAAGTAATGATAAAAATGTAAAATTTTGTATTTAATAGTGCAATAAGTGTGTTGTATTTTGTAATTTAAAAAAAGTTGTACAAAATAAAAATAAACTCTTTTTTCGAGATAGAAAGAATAACATTTTTTGTTTTATATCTCTTAGTTCTTTGGTTTAGGAGAAAGTCTCCTTGCGTAATGTGATACGATGAGATAAAATGCAAAGACAAGAAACGGGTTACCTACTCTTAACTGGCCAAAGCGAGCCCTTTTGAGTCCGAATTAAAGAATCTGAATGAATCAAATCTCCCACATGTACTGCTTAGCCAAAGGGATGTAAATCGAGAGATAAATCGTGGGATGTGCACGTTAACAGAGGCCCTCCTGTACGAGCTCCTTAGCCGCGACGGACGATGTAAGGGATAAATCGAGAGATGTGCACAAATTGACAGGATAAATCGAGACCGAGAGAAAGCTAACAAGCCATATCCCAAGACAGACTTGCAATATTAGCAATAAAAAGCCCACACGAGATCTCGAACCTAAGTTGCAAGAAGATTTCTCCCACATCACCAAACTTACCAACTTACTACGCCCTGGTATTATCTTGTTCCTATAAATCGTATCAACGTATAAGAATTTGAATTTGAATTTGAATTTGAATTTTCAGAGCCCAAACAATTATTCCTAGGTAGTTAATTACAAGGGCAAGGATCTAGCAAAAAGAAAAAAATTTTGCCAAAATTTGTTTTAATTGACATATATAAAAAAATATCCTATTGAAATTGGTAGACAATAATGGAAAAGAGAGTCCTACTCTAGAAAGATAAAAGTTCAAAATTTGATCCAATTATTAGTCAAGAACGCTCGAAGTTTGAAGATGAATTGTGCGACGATATAAATTTATCGGCATAATATACAAAAATAGCTCGAGCTTTGGCTCTTGTAACAATTTTCAATTTTAAACAAGACTGAACTTTTCAATTTGTAACAATTATGGCCTTGGTCAAAATTGATGACGTCAACCTACCAACCATTAAAGTTAAAAAGACAAAAAGCCTCCGATATAAAGATATAGTTTAAAATTCTAAAATAAATTTTTAAAAGACAAAAAGACAAAATTTAAAGACAAAAATTTAATAAAATTATTTACACTATATAATAAATTTTTTAAACAAAAAATAAAATTTAAAGATGAAAATTTAATAAAATGTAGAGACAAAATGACAAAAATTATGAGGTTAAAAAACAAAGTATCTATAAAAAAAAAATTGAAGTTAAAAATCAAAGTATCATATAATAATTTTTTGTCTATTTGCATTAAAATTTTTAACAAAATTTTACATAATTTTATTAAATTTTTTCTTTTAAAAAGTTAATAAAAATTTTTTTAACTATATCAATTTTGTGTCATTTTTTCTTTAAATTTTAGTAAATTTTTATCTTTAATTTTTTTTTAGTTTAAATTTTTTATTATATAGTGTAAATATTTTATTAAATTTTTGTCTTTAAACTTTGTCTTTTTTGTCTTTTTAAAAATTTATTTTAGAATTTTAAACTATACGCTTTAAATCGGCGCTTTTTGTCTTTTTCCAACTTTAATTGGTGGGTTGATCGCCATCAATTTTGACCTGCCATAATTGTTACAAATTCAAAAGCCTGCATCAGATTGTTAAAATTGAAAGGCCGAGCTAAAATTGTTACAAAAGCTAAAGTTCAAGCTATTTTTGTATATTATCCCTAAATTTATCCATGTGTGTGGATTAGCAAAAACAAAAATTAAGAACAATGTTTGAAATGAATATTGATTTTCCATCATGGAAGATAAAGTTGAAGACTTGACATATTTACAAAATCGGTCCTCGTCTACAACGAATTTAGTTTTGGGGAAAGCTTAATTTAGGGAAGCATTGATGGCATATTAAAGATAAAAAGACTATTTATAACTTGAAAAAAATAAAAGAGAAAAAGAGAGGAGTGTGAAAGATAGAATTGAAAAAGTCTAACAAAATCTAAAAAGAATAAATGTTTATCTTGATAGTTGATAAAAGATTATGTTATTATTTTTGTATAGTTCCTTCAACTCATATTTTTGAATTTTAAATTGAACTTTGATATATTATTTTGTTACCATCAATCTAGTATTAAATTATAAGAATTTGAATTTGCGTTCTTCAGTACAGAATATATTGTATGAATAATATTTTAAAAATATTTTTATATTTTAAAATAATAATTATAAAATAAAAATATATATTAAAAACAAAAATATTTTTTAAAAAACTATCCGTCTTAAATATTCTCTTCACTTCCTCAACCCAAATCTTCATCACCCTCGTCGCTCTTCTCTTCAGTTCCACCGCCCAAGCCCCACAAAATTGACCCTCTTCATTTATCTCTGGTGGCCCCTGCAAAAAAGGCTATTTAATTTAGGCCACCTTCCATGAGCCCACCATCATCTAGAGTGCCATGATGATGTTGAAGATGAGAAAATCAGTACGAGGATAAACCCAAAAAAAAAAAAAGACGATTGAACCTTAATTAAAAATGCTATGATGAGGCCACCTTCCATGAGCCCACCTTGAGTGCCATGGTGAAGTTGAAGATCAGAAAATCAGTAACAGGATAAACCCAAAAAAAAACAAAACAAAAAAAAACAAAGAAGAAACGATTTAGGTGTCATGGTATAAATGGTGGGTTTAAGAATTAATAGATTTGGAATTGAAAGGTTTGGAATAGAATGGAATGATAATAATTATGTTGTTTGGTATTATTTTGTAATGGAATGGAATAAATTTTATATTAAAAATAAAAATTAATATTAAAAATAAAAAATTTATAAATAAATTTTATATTAAAATTATAATAAAAATATTAGTATTTTACATTATATGATATTTAATAAATTATATCTTGTTCAAAAATAAGTAAGTAAGTATGCATTTTGTAGAAAATATTTTCTATAATTTAATAAATTTGTTTTATTTTTTTAAAAAAAGGGTAAAATGGGGTTAGAACCTTGTGGGTTTCACCTCGACCTTACACTGTTGCCCGCTAGGCGGGCGTTGGCTCTCACGCTACCTGTCCACCACGATTTTTTTTTTCGCTTCAAAACGCGTCGTGCCCAATTTTAAAACCCTTCCCTGAAAGGCCACATTTAAGGGCTGCTAAATTAAAACTCACCCCCCCCCCTTACTTTACAAAATCCATTCCACAATACCAAACATGCAATTTTTACAAAACCAATGTAAACCAAACCAAAAATCCAATCCAATCCGCGCCAAACACCTCCTTAACCTTTAAGAGTACTCCCGGAAGATCATCATCAAGAAACAGAATTAGTGGTATGTACTCTCATTTTGTGACTTTCATATTTATTTGTTTATCAAATTTTTATAATATCACAGTAATCCCTATAATATTATATTGGGGAAAAAGGAAATGAGAAATAATTTTACTGCAATATACAAACTAATGATTTTTACTTTAATATTATATCTTAGATCAGCATGCATTTCTTCTCATTTATGCCTAAAAAATTATATTTGATTTTGAAACAATGACCATTATTTATATTTAATTCTTTAGAATATATGAAAAGAAATTATTTACCACTAATCATATTTGAAACTTCTCCCAAATATTACACTAAAAAAAACCTATGTTTTTATTGTATGCTCTCGGCTATCTCAATTATTCTCCAATGCACAATTAATGATTTTTCCAAATAATTTAGAGGTTAAAAATTAAAGACAAACATGAATTCTTATGGATTTGACTAATTCATTCATTTGTAACAGATGAGGACCATGAGGCCAACGAGCAGGAAGAAAATGTAGTCTGCAAAGGTCCTTGTGCCAAATTGTTTGTTTTGCATTACTAATTGATGATAACATAAATCCATAAAAATATAAACATTAAAAATATATATTGTCACCTCTTTTGTCTCGTTAAGATTGTCCCTTTTAGAGTTTTTTGGGGTTAAATTTACTAATTTTAAGAATTTCTTATCATGTAAAATTTTTAGTTTTTTGTAATTTTCAAATTTCTATGTAGTTTTATATATATATAAGCTTTAATTTTGCTTAATCATGGTGAATAATTGATTCAATGATGAATCTATTTAACGAGTAAACTAGTAAATTGTGAGAATCAAAATGGCAAGAAGGGATGAGATAGTATTAGAGCGCAATGTACAATCACTTTTTCTTTTTCCGAAAGAAAGTCCCATATAAAAGATTTCCAACTTTTGACAAAAGTTCAATTTTCTCTCACCATATTCTCTCAATTTCTGATTCATTTTTCACTTCCTTTTTTAAAAATTAATTTCAGTTGTGTAAATATTCTTAAATCACCAGATCGTTTAATTTCTCTGTATTGTTGCATTTGAACCTTTAAAAACCATGATGCTAACAACAAATTTTTCACCAATTATTAAAATTAATTGTATGACCTTGTCATAGCACATGACTAACTACAACTTCTTGATGATTAACAGTTTTGTTTTTAGAGCTGATTGATACTGCCATCCTGATGGAGGAGAAATTACCATGGAGTTTTACAGATTCTAATTCAAGATGCAACATTGAGATTCTGAGCCATTAATGACACAGTGAAGGTTTTGATCAAGAGTAGTGGAAGCATAAGCTCTTTCATTAACCTGCATGATCTCCGCAAACAAGCACTCGAATATTGTGTTATTAAATATTGTCCTACATTAAAAGAACAAAAGGAATTAGACCATCTTACGAGTTTGAAGGTTTCAAAAATTTATTGGTTTAAATTTTAAATTCAACTTGGATTCTGATTACTCATTAACCAATCTATTAAGCTCTCCATGTGTCATCTCTCTCACATCAAATGGATTCATTGAATTATTTGTCAAAATGCTTAAGCCATGATATGATTAAATGTACTGATTGGAGGGAGGGGATTTTCCACTGTTAAATTAATTATGCACATTTCTCATCGATACATAAACTTGTCATTGATTCATAAACAGTACTTGTACCGTTTACAAAGCAAGACAAGTTGAATCATCGGTTTCATTATCTTGCCAAGCCTAACGGGTCAGTGTAAATTCAAATTTGATTACTTACCGTTGTTTTTGATGGGATAGTTACAGAAACTTTTCCTGAAGAATTCCTGTCTATGATTTTGCTCAAATAGTACAAAGAGGACGTTATCTTGTTAATTTGATGTCTGGGATTCTAGTTGTAATATTGTTAAAAACTTAAAACATTATTTTACACTGAAACTGAGTGGTCAAAATTGAGTGTACTCAAAACTCTCAGTACTGCAAAATGGGAGTAACCAAAGCTAGGATCCAGTAAGGCTCAGACTAGTCAAACTTGAAAAACAAGACAACGTTAAACAAATGGCCGAGATTGGATCAATTTTAGGATAGTTAACTTTAATTTAGCATCAATTGTATCAAATCCCAAATATATGATTGAATAATTTTAGGAAAAATGATATAAAAATTGTTTTATGTAAAAAAGTTTTGAAATTATAAAAAAATCTTTTGTATAAATGTTGGAGGTATTCAATTGTGAAGAACTAAAAATTTTAAAATATTCACATCAAAGGCAAACAAAATGAGTTTTATAAAAGTTTAGGATTGGATTATAATTTTTAAAAATTAATGTTACCCACCTGATTAAACTTGGGTCAACCCTAATTTTAACTAGTCAAACTAAACTTAATCGATTTTTTCTCACAACTATTTTCTTGAAGACTTGTATTGAATCCCAATCGGTTCCCGGTCTGACCTATTCAGGTTTGACAATGATGTATTTGAGAAAAATTATATTGGAATGTGTAAAAATTTTGGTGGATATTTTTTGATAGAAAAAAATATTTTGGAAGGAAAAATTACAGGGAAATTTTAAAAATTATGTGGGAGAATTTGAGAGAAAAATTTTAATTTTAAAATTTGAAATAAAAATATGTTTAGATATTTTATTTTTATTTGAAAAATTAACTTAATCGATTTTTCTCAAGTTCCAATCTGTTCCCACTGACCGATTCAGGTTTGACAATATTAGTGTAGTACACAATTCCAAGCTGCCAAATTGACCTTATTACTTGCTATTTTTCAAGTTTGATTACTTTTAGTTCTACGGAGTTTAGCTTTGATTACACTCAACCTTAACTATTCTATCTTTTGTGATATTCAGTCTTAGCTGCGAAGATTTTCGAATTTATATGTGCAAATCAACCTTTAAAAGATAAAGTATTCATTGTGTTGGCACCGTTGTCATAATTAGCAAAATTTTGGGAACGCTGAAGTGTGAATATCATAAAATAGACTCGTCAATACGGTAATTTTTTTAATTAATTAATTAGGGATAGAGACATGAAGTATTTGCTATATTATTATTTATAATAATTAATAAATTTTCAATTATTTTACATATTTATTTAATCATATATTATAATTTTTCTATTTTGTTGCATTTAATATTTATTACATGTATTGTATGTTACAATTTTTATGATCTTTAAATTTGCTTTGCTTTGAAAGTTAGTGAACAACTAATATCTACGCATTAATTGGTCTTTCAAAAAAACAAGAAGGGCGGCTGCCCAATTTTGCTTCAATTTACTGTAGCTTGGTGCGATCGTTGCCGTAGCTACCATTAGCAATCATAATTTTTTTAATTTAGGTGATTCTCTCCAAATTAGTAGCCGATCATCTATTTATTCAACGTTTTCTTTACGATGATTCGGCGGTGGCTATTCAACGTCTGCTTTGCTTTACGCATCTCACGCTGCGGTGAGATAGTTATTAAGTTAAAGTTTCTTTCACCATGGGCCATTTGTAGTGGGGCACTTAAGTGTAGTGTAGTATCATTTTTGTATAGTATTGGATTCGATATAACCAGGCTTTTGTATGTTTGGTTGAGCCTAGGTTTCTAGGTTTTCAACCTGCGCCGCTTTATGTTTTTGTCTCCGCTCTGGTGTCTTGCGCCCTTTGAGCTTTCGTCGTCCGAGTCGTTGTTCCGCTGTTAAGCTTTTCGAATGACTCCACGAAACTCTCTAAGCCTTCTACCTGTAATATTGGCCATTGCTTAATTTCAATATACTATCGTTTGAAAAAAAAAATTGGTCTTTCAAAATGTACTTTTATGTTTTTTTATATAATTTTATATTATGAAAAATTATATTTCACAATTTTTATTTTAAAAATATAAAAATATATTTTAAAACGTAATTTATAAATAATTTAATATTTTTCCCTTTCATCTTCGTTCCTGATCATTTTTTTTTTTTGACATATTCAATTGATGCGAACACTAATCATGTCAGGGTAGTAAATTCCAATATGTCAGGGTACTCTAAGTTAGATGATTAAATTATGTGTAGACCTGTCATTGTACCTTCAACTTGACTTACCATTATTTTATCCCACCGACATTGCCATCCCAATGGAGGAACGAAGAGGAACACAGTTGGCTTAGTTGCTCAAAGTAAACGCAAAGTCTTCCTCCATGGATATTTGTTGCCTTCGGCAGTTTTCTTGGAACGGCTCCACCGCATTTCTTCCTCTTTGTCACCTATAGAGTTTATAATATAATATACGTTCCTATCTCTACAGTTAGATTATTGTCACTACTCACTAGTCACTAGTGAAAACTTCCCAACAATTCCTGTGGGCCAAAGATAGAAGAACGGAAGAATCTTAGGGTATGTTTGGAGGTTTATTTTTATTTGTAAATAAAAAAATTAAAAAAAAATTATTTAAATATATTTTTATTTTAAATTTTAAAATTTAAATTTTCTATTCAAATTCTTCTCACATAATTTTAAAAAATTTTCCTCCTATTTTTCCTCTAAAATACTTTTTCTATCAAAAATATCCACTAAAATTTTCACACATTCTAATACACATTTTTCCAAATACATCACGCTCCTTATTATTTGCCCTTTAAAATGCTGAATAGTCACTAGTTTATATACTTTATATTGTAATTTCTCTATTCTCCTGTTTTGGTTTATTTTCCTTGTTACTAACTCAACATTCCTTAATATAAAAATAAGGCAAATTACCTCTTTCAAAATTCTTTTAGTTTAGGAGCCACTCAACTTTTGGCCACTTAAATATTTCAATTTGATCACTAATAAATCATTAAACTTTTAAATTAGTTACTTGTGGCTATTCCATTTAGTTTTTTTTTTTGACAAGCCAAGAAGGCACATTTTATTAGATAGTGAGAGCAGGAAGTACAAGAACAAAAGAAAAGAAATCAGAAGATTACTAAATCCACTGTGTCCTCAATCCAGAAGAATAAAACAAAACCATCAATTAGGAACCATACACAAACTATTTAATAATTGTTAACATATTATTTGTTTTGTACATACCAGATTTCACTAACCTCACACCACATTACTGATTGGCAATTGTTTGTATTTGACGGTATCATCAACATAGGTTAGTTTTGAGAGATATTATTTAGGTACGGGAGGCTGCTGGATGGAGTGGCTGGGGCAAAACTAATTTTGATTCCCATTTCAATTTTTTTCCTCATTTCAATTTATTATTGTACTAGTGTGCAATTTAAGATTAAAGTACATTGTAATTATTTAAAGATTGTGATTATTTAAATGAGCTTTTTTATTTATCTTCCCACAATTAAAAGGAGAAATAACAAAATAATATGATTTGGGTACCATAAATCAAACACTAATTATTGTTATCATTATTTCTATTTTCATTCGGATGTCTTGGATTTGGGACCTACTAATTACAACTCCTTCCATCTCATCATAGAAGTATGTTATATCTTGTAATTTAAAAATAGTTGTACAAAATCAAAAGTAAATTTTTTTTGGACAAAAGGTATAACATTTTTTTGTTTTATATCTCTTGGTTCAACTTATATATTTGAGTGTTGAATAAATTCAACTCCTACTTATATTTTTGAGTGTTGAATAAATTCAACTCCTGTTGCTATAAATCTGTATCAAAGTATAACAATTTGAATTTGAATTTGAATTTGAATTTTTCAGCACCCAAGGGTAGTTAATTACAAGGGAAGGATCTAGAGGAAAAAAAAGGATTTCTCCAAAATTTGTTTTTATTGACAGATATGAAAAAATCCAATGCAAAAGAGAGTCCTACTAGAATGATAAAAGTTATAAACTTTGATCCAATTATTAGTCATGATCGCTCATAGTTTGATGACTTGTGATATGTTATAAATTTATCCAAGTGTATGGATTAGCAAAACAAATATCAAGAACAATGTCTGAAATGAATATTTATTTTCCATCATGGGAGACAAAGTTGAAGACATGAAATGTTTACAAAACCCGTGGTCGACTACAAGGAACTTGGTTTTTGGGAAAGCTTAATTTAGGAAGCAGTGATGGCATATTCATCAAAGGTTTTAAAGACTATTTGTAACTTGAAAAAAAAAGAAAGAAAAAAAAGAGAAAGGATTGTGAAAGATATAATTGAAAAAGTCTAGCATAATCTAAAAGAATAAATGTTTATCTTGATAGTTGATAAAAGATTATATTATTATTTTTGTATACTCCTTCAACTCATATTTTTGGATTTTAAATTTAAGTTTGATATATTATTTTATTACCATAAATCCAGTATTAAATTATAAAAACTTGAATTTGGGTTCTTCCGTCAGAATACATTGTATGAATAGTATTTCAAAATATCTTTTCATATTTTTAAGATAATAATTGTGAAATAAAAAAATATATTAAAAACAAAATATATATTAAAAATATAAAAATATTTTTTAAAAACTGTCCGTCTTATATATTCTCTTCAGTTCCTCAACCCCAATCTTCATCATCATCCTCGTCGTTCTTCTCTTCTGCTCCACTGCCCAATTCATTTATGCCTGGTGGCCCCTGAACAAAAGGCTATTTAATTTAGGCGGCCTTCCATGAGCCCACCATCATCTAGATTCTAGAGCGCCATGGTGATGTTGAAGATGAGAAAAATTAGTACGAGGATAAGCAAAACAAAAACAAAAGACGATTCAACCTTAATATAAAAGGATAACTCAAAAAGAAGGTGCCTTTTACTAGCCAAACACATGACCATCATCGTTGATTGGACTATAAATTTTAAAGATTAAATATGTTAATTTTAAAATATTATAGATTAAACGATAGTACGTCAAACATTAAAACTAAAAATATATATTTTTATAAAAAGAAAAGTTATTGTATTTTTTTGCCCTTTGTTTAGAGGTATACTTTAAATGTTGAACACTAATGATTTGACATTTGAGCTGCATGCCTAAACCATGATAGAGTTGTATTTATATACTAGAATAATAATTTTCAAATTGTACTATTATATGTAAGCATGACTTTTACATGTCCCTTCTGCAATTTTTGTTTTTCAGTTTTATCCACTTATTGATTATGAAAAATATATTTGGTGAATCAACTAATGTAATAAATGAGGACCATGAGGCCAACAAGCAGGAAGAAAATGTAGTCTGCAGAGCGTAGGCGAGTTAGTGGCGCGAGGTAATGTGGGAGAAATCCTCCCAAGAACGCGAGTTCAAACCTCGGGTGGGCGACTGAGTTTCCTAACCTCTAATTGCAAGTCATGCAATTATAGTATAATTACGATATCGTCCCACGCGATGGTGAACAACTACCGCTTAAGCAATATTAATACCTATTATCTAGATCAAAATATAAAAGAAAAATGGGTGTAGTAATGAAAATCAAGCAATATAAAAAACGTTCAACTAAAAGAATTCAGATGAACAAACTTTAGGACTCAGGATTTCACCAACCATTACTGTAAATTCCATTCATATAATTATTTTGTGATAAATCCTCACAACTATTCACATAATTGAACATTATCTCCTCTCAGAGTATAATATTCCTATTCAAATAATAATTATGGGACTACTTTCGTGACTCCAAAATTACTATGAATGCATGATGAACAACAGAATACTATCTTTGCGAGAAATTGAGAATCTACTATCGTGATTCACAATTAAAGTCCAAGAATTCACGAACTAATATTGATGTCACCGCCATTCTTCACCAATACCTTAAACATGCAAATGGTGATCAAGCATTTACAAGAATTAATACCGAATAAATCAGATGTTGGAAATTATCACAATTATATAAATGAAGTTTAAGTAATGATGGCTACATTCCAGTCCTAAAGAAAAGAGTTTCAGCCACTAAACATGGCTTGCATGGAAATAAAACTAAGTAAAAACTATTCTATCCTATCGTTGTCTATGGTTGTCTACGGGTTTTGTCGCTCTCCTTTATTTGTAGTTGTTGTCGTCCACGAAGACTAGTAGTCCATGTTGTGTAGAAGTCAATTGTTGCAACTGGATAATCTGATTTGCATAAATCTCTTAAGTTCCGTGATCCTGCCGTTTTCCTCAATGCTGTGGCATGTAAATTTACATGCTATGGCATTGACATACCAGTCCTTCTTTTGTTTAAGAAACGTGGCCTTCCTTCTTACTCAAGCAATCTTTTCAATCTTATCTTTCTTTAAGCACTTTTCCTACAAGATAACAATTTACGTTAGATAAGGCTAAATTCTCCCATAATTAGATAAGATAATAGAGATATCTTATCCTAAAAGTTATCATTATATTCACTTATCAAAATACCCCCAACTTGAACACTTGCTTGTCCTCAAGCAACAGAAATTAATATCTGAAATCAGTGTTATACAAAATCTCAGAGATTCCAACCAACACCCACAGGAAAGTTAAAACACTACAATCATGAGTAAGACCAATCAAAAGGGCAACCTAAACCTGCTTAACATCACCAGAGTGTGTGTGTGCTATGAATCACATCCCATTATTCCAGATTAAAGCCAGTTGCATAAAACAAATATCCACATCCTTTATATAAAAACAACCAATTCAATTTGGATCAGGTAGGACTTTTAGCTTGTAACGTTAGGCTCAGGATTGGCTATCAAAGAAGGGAAAAAGATATAAAAGCAAAGAAAAGAGTTTAAGTCTTGTAAGCACATTGGCAAATACTTTTATCATGTGTAGCACCTTCCATCACAACCCCAACTTATTGTATTCTAGCCTCTTTTGACAATGTACACCAAACAAGCATTTTGAATCGAACAATGAATACGTTTGCTTCATCTTCTTTCCTCTTTCCCTTCCTTTTTTCTGTTTTTTTTTTTTCTTTTTTTTTCTTTTTTTTTTTTTTGAATACAAATAAATCAACAACAACAGAACCTTATTCATAACAGAATAACAACTTCCTTCAACCCAATGTATCAAGAGACTTTATCTTTTAAGCCCATAACCTATCTCCTCTTCTACCCATTTTTCTTTTAACTTGTACCTCACATTGGACTCCATGTCTCCCTCTTTCCCTTGTATCATATATACCAAAGTGCAATTAAACTCTTTTTAAGGGACTTTAGAAGGATAACAATTTAACAGGAATAAGGCTATAAGGTAGTAAATGAGGTTATGAAAAAAAATACTCTTGAATGGTGGTTCTTTCCATTCTATCATTTAGGCTCAATGGATAAAATATACAACCGGGTTAGCTTGAAAGGTTCAAACGGCCAAAGAACTGCCTAGGACCTTCATCTCCAAATCAAATCTAATTGTGATATCAAAAGGATATAGACCTTTGGTTTATACAGACTTTTCACATAAAACAATGGACTGATCATAGTTGTGCTCAAAGAAATTCTAGTCATGTTAAACAAAGTAAAAGTCACATCAAAAGATTGAGTTACTCATTCTCATAGCATTTTATATTCCCATGAGCTTGATGTTTAAACCATTCTCATCATAGATCATAACAAAGAATTTCAGCATATAATACTGTTTTTGTATTTCCTCATTCTCTTCATTCTGTTTTTGTTTTCATTTTTCATATTTTTTTGTCTTTCATTTTTTTTTTCTAACCAGAAACCAGACCAGAAAACAGAAAAAAAACTAACAAAGCATACTAACATACAACCAATCTTGAAGCACAGCAACACACACAGTCAAACTCAGAAACAAAGTTACCCCCCAAACTGAAATACACATTGTCCTCAATGTAATAAACAACAGAAAAACAGTCAAGGAACAATATAAAGAAAAGATGGGCTTCCCCGATTGAAATCAAGCAGAGTCATCATTTGAACGGCCATCTTTTTGCGGAAATACTGGCAAAGGTGGTAACACTAAAGGTCGTTTTTCCTTTTCTCTGAGCAAGCTGCACCAAAGATTGGTGAATGGTTTCATTGGCCTGCCGTTGATACGCAAATAGCTCCTCGATCCTGTTTTGATGGGCAAGAAAGTTAGTTTGAGAGGTAGAAATATGGGCCTTTACCATTTTTTCTAATTTCTCCAATTTCTGCCCTATGCTTTGCCGTGGTGGAGGAGGCGGTGGCTGTACACAATCAGCAGATCCGAAACCACTCTGTGAATCCTTCATAGTATTGAAGGATTTAGCATCAAAAATTCCCTTGGCTGGCGTGCAGTTCATCCGCTGCCCAAGGAACACTGCTGCCTTACATAAACTAGTGATAAGATTTGGACAGACAAAGGCTAAACTGTCATCTTGAATGCAGTAGGAAATAGACTCATGTATGACTCTACCAATGTTGATAGGAATATCGTTAATAATTGCATCAATCAACGCTGCTCGATGCCTATGAACTGAACTTAAATGTGATGTAGGCATTAAAGTTGCGTAAATAAAATAGAACCAAGCGCGTGGATACGCGGCCAAATGTTTGGTAGGGAATACAGAAACATCTCCAGATATTTTACAATATTTCCAGGTTGTGGGTTCTTTACAAAGAAGACTTAGAATACCATTCCAATCAAGAGGGTAATTTATCCATTCATGAAAATGTTCAGTTTCATCTTCAGTTAGTTCCCGCAATTCATAGAATCTGTTAATGGCCACACTACTGAAACACACCTGTTTGCCTCTAACAAAAACAGTATCAGTTACCCCTTCCTCTTTAGCATTAGCATAAAACTCCATTACTATGGGTAAGCTAGCAGGGACAGGATGGGCACATAATTTTTCCCATTGTAGTTTATGGATTTCATCATTAATAGGTCCTGGGACATTCAACCTCGCTCGAGGATAGCCATCCTTTGTTATTATAAGCCCTATATCTAGCAAAGACTTGACTACTAACAAAATTTGAGGATGTATTTGTTGTCCTGTTTAGTTCGCTTTTTGGGTGGCATTTTCAAAATTTTAAGGTATTTTCAAATTTTGGGGATTATGTTATACACTGTCAAGGATTTAAAGATGAACAAAATCAAGGAACCCAAATCTTAGACAGTTAACTAATACCCAGCAAAACAAATAACTATAGTCCAAGAACAATACAAAATAGTGTAGTACCGCGCAGAAGGAAAGAAGAAATTCAAACCGGATTTGTGAAGGCGACGAGGTCGTTGGGAACGAAGCGGTGCGTAATCAACGGTGGACGGATGCTGGCGACTATGAGGAACGGCAGAGATAGGGGCACAGTCGGCGCTGTGGACGTTTGATGGAAAGAACAGCAGCAACACGAGCGGTGCTCGTCGGTTGGCAGAGAGAACAGAGCAAAAACCAGAAGAGGAAAAGTTTTGAAAATATTTGAATTAGAAACCGGCAAAGAGTAACTTTAATACTTAAATTTTTTTTTTTTTAAGTTGACCGCCGCAGTGCTGAAATAAGCGCCGCAGCGCTGGAAACTTTCTGTTTTTTCATGCCATAGCATTCGAATTTACATGCCATGGCATTGGAAATATCTCATCCCTGCTCAACGCTTTACTTATCTTGTCCAGTATCATGCCATAGCATTCAATATTACATGCCATGGCATTGGATAGAATTTTATTCCTCATCTTTTCTTTGTCCATTGATCGCTCCCTGTCTTCAAAGACAGGAAAAATACAAAGCAAACTTTAGTGACTTAAACTAAATAACAATTAAAAAGGAAAGAAATATACAACAAGATGCTTGTTTATAGTCTGTAGCTCGACTTCTCATTAGTTATTCTGTTTGTAGACTGGACAAGGAGCATGAAACTCCATTTGGTATGGATTGTCCTTCAAAATACTGCTTCAATCTTTGACCATTAACCTTGAAAACCCCAAATTTTTCACCGTGAATTTCACAAGCACCGTAGGAAAGACTTTAGTGATTGTGAATGGTCCCGACCATCGAGATCTCAACTTTCCGGGAACAATTTCAACCTTGAATTAAAAAGTAAAACCTTTGTCCCACTTCAAAAGCTTTTCTCTTGATGTGCTTATCATGCCACAACTTAATCTTTTCCTTATAAATTCGGTGTTTTCATAAGCATCTAGTCTAAACTCCTCAAGTTCACTAAGTTGAAGCAACCTCATATTCCCAAAGACTTTCAATTCCATGTTTAATTCCTTAATGTACCCAAAGATGATTTGTGCTCTACCTCTACAAAGTGCATGACAGGATTTGCCAAATACTAGCCTATAAGGGACATTCCTAAGTTGGTCTTGAATGCAGTCCTATATGCCCAGAGTGCATCATCCAATTTTGTGCCCAATCTTTACGTGAACTTCCTACGCTTTTTCCAAAATCCTTTTCACTCACGGTTGGCAAGACTACTTGCCCATTAGCTTGTGGGTGATATGCCAAAGCTATTCTATGAGTAACACCATATTTCCTAAGCAGTCCTCAAATGATTTGTTGCGTAAATGGGTGCCTTCATCACTTATGATGGCCCTAGGGATGCCAAATCTAGAGAAAATATTCCTCTTGATGAACTTCATTACCACCTTAGCATCATTAGTTTGAGTGGCTATTGCTTCCACCCATTTGGAAACATAATCTATCGCAACTAAAATATAGTTATGACCATAAGAAGATGGAAATGGACCCATAAAATCTATACCCTGGACATCGAACAATTCAACTTCAAAAATATTGTTTAAAGGCATTTCATCCCGCTTTGAAATATTACCTCGTTGACATTTATCACAAGAGATAACATAATTTCTTGCATCCTTGTACATTGAAGGCCAATAAAATCCAGATTGCCATACCTTAGCCACTGTCTTTGATGTGCTAAAGTGTCCTCCACATTCCAAAGTATGACAGTGGCTTAGAATATCTGAAACATCCTCTTGAGGTACACATCTTCGAATTATCCCATCTGCACAGAACTTAAACAATAAGGGTTCTTCCAAAAATAGTGTTTAGCATCCCAAAAGAATCTCTTCCTTTGTTGGTAATTGAAATCTGCAGGCACAATTCCACTTACTAAGTAATTGACTAAATCTGCATACCAAGGTAAAATGGAATATGCTAACAGTTTCTCATCAGGAAAATTTTCATTAATAGGTGATTCTGGTTCCTTATTATTAACTTCTAGTCTAGAAAGATGATCAGCTACTGTATTCTCTAATCCTTTTTTGTCTTTAATTTCTAGATCGAATTCTTGTAACAATAATATCCACCGAATCAATCTAGGCTTAGCATCTTTCTTCAATAACAAGTATTTGATGGCGGAGTGATCCGTGAACACAATCACCTTGGAACCTACAAGATAAGAACGAAATTTGTCAACTGCAAAAACGATAGCAAGTAATTCTTTTCAAAGGTTGCATAATTTAGTTGTGCATCATTCAACATTCGACTAGCATAATAGATCACATGCAACTTATTATCCTTCCTTTGTCCTAATACTGCACCTACAGCAAAATTGCTAGCATCACACATTAGTTCAAAAGGTAAGTTCCAATCGGTGCAATCATAATAGGGCGAAATCAAAGCATGCTTCAATTTATTAAAAGACTCTAAACAAATTAGAATCAAAATAAAATTTCACATCTTTATTCAGCAAGTTACACAGTGGTTTTGCAATTTTTGAAAAATCCTTTATAAACCGTCTGTAAAAACCAGCATGTCCAAGAAAACTTCTAACTCCCTTAACAGATGTAGGTGGAGGTAATTTCTCAATAATTCCAACTTTGGCACGATCCACCTCGATTCCCTTTGCTGACACTTTATGTCCAAGAACTATCCCTTCGGTTACCATAAAGTGGCATTTCTCCCAATTTAATACCAGATTTGTTTCTTCACAACGCTGCAAGACTTGAGATAAGTTAGCTAGGCAGTTATCAAATGAAGAACCGAAAACAGAGAAATCATCCATAAATACTTCCAGAATTTTCTCAACATAATCGGAGAATATAGCCATCATGCAACGTTGAAAAGTAGCGGGAGCATTACACAATCCGAAAGGCATTCTGCGAAAAGCAAAAGTTCCATATGGACATGAAAAGGTCGTTTTTTCTTGGTCCTCGGGTGCTATATGAATCTGATTATATCCTGAATACCCATCCAAGAAGCAATAAAATGCATAGCCAGCTAGTCTTTCTAAAATTTGCTCAAGAAATGGTAAAGGAAAATGATCCTTTCTAGTGGCTTTATTTAATTTTCTCAGAATCTATACTGCACTCTCCATCCGCCATCGTTTCTTGTGGGTATTAGTTCATCATGTTCATTTAACACTACCGTGATCCCTCCTTCTTTGGTACCACTTGTACTGATCGATCCATAAACCGTGTAAATGGGATAAATTATTCCGGCATCTAATAATTTTAAAATTTCTAATCTCACCACTTCCTTCATGTTTGGATTCTTCTTTGATTTTCCACAATGGGTTTATGATTTTCTTCCATTAAAATTCTATGCATACGTAAAGAAGGACTAATTCCTTAAGATCACTTATAGACCAACCTATAGCCTTTTTCTTAGATCTCAAGACTGCAATAATTTTTCTAATTGCAAGTCGCTTAAGTTTGCATTTACTATCACAGGTAATTTTTTATCATCATCTAAAAATACATACTTCAAATGAGAGGGTAAAGGTTTTAACTCCATACCTGTAAATTGATTATTGGATGAAGATGATAGTAACTTATCTTTCTTTAAATCTTCAATCAAAGTTTACCTCGTTGAGTGGGATCAATTCAGCTCCTTCCAATGCACTGGCCATCCACGAGATTTCTTCATCCTTATCTTGTGTAGTTCCTGCATTAACTAAGCATTCCTCCAACGGATCCTTCGACTTGTCTATTCTCACAAACTCATCAGTTAGCTTAGTAAAATATCCACACCATAAACATGGTCAGTAAAAGACGGGTATTTACAAGATTTAAAAACATTGAATTCTACCTGCTCATCACCGATTTTAAATGTTAGTTTACCGTGCTTCACGTCAATGACTGCCCCAGCTGTAGCTAAAAAGGGTCTTCCCAAAATGATTGGAATGTCAACGTCCTCATCTATTTCTAAAACCACAAAATCTGTAGGAATGAAGAAGTTGTTGACCTTGACAAGCACATTTTCCAGAATTCCTACTGGGTGTGTTAAAGACCTGTCAGCCAATTGTAAAGTCACGTTAGTAGGTTGCAACTCTTTTAATCCTAATTTTTCCGAAACTGATAAAGGCATTAAAGAAACACTAGCTCCTAAATCACATAATCCTTTAGAAAAATTTAATTCACCAATGGTACAGGGAATAGAAAAACTCCCTGGATCTCTGAGCTTTGAGGCAACTTATTCTGAATTAGAGCACTTGTTTCCTCAGTCAAGGGTATCGTCTCAAAGTCTTCCAGGTTCCTCTTGTTGGACATGATTTCCTTTCAAAATTTAGGATATGCGGGGATTTGAGCAAGAGCATCAGGAGAGGGTATATTGATGTGCAACTGCTTGAACACTTGAACAAATTTCTGAATCGCTTGTCATCTCTAAATTTCTTCAATCTTTGAGGAAATGGTATTGGTGGAACATAAGGTTCTTCCTTTACTACTTCAGAGTTTCCTTCATCGGTTCTCCTCTAATCTCGTGTTCTTCCTCCTTACCTTTTCTTCTTTGGTGTCAAAAGTTCTTCTTCTCGCTCCTTCTTGTTCTCTTCACCTAACCGCTTCCATCGCGCAAGGTTATTGCTTTGCATCGCTTCTTTGGGATTTATTTCTCGCATGCTAGGTAACTTTCCTTTGTCTCTAGCATTCACAAAGATTGGCTATCCGCCTATCCGAAATTCCATTCTTGTTTATCGCCACAACTTGATCCAGCTTTGCTTCCGCTTTTCAAATCTATCCGTGGCACCGTCCACTTTTCAATGGCTACCTCCCATGATGGTTTTACCTCGCTTGATGTGGCCTTTGCTGAAATCCTGGGTTGAATTGTCTCACACATCGCTTCCTAGCATTATTTTGATTTGTCCATGAAAAGTTCGGTGATTCCTCCAACCGGATTATAAGTGTTGGAGTATGGATTGTGTCATTGTGGCCTATTGAAATTCTGAGCAAAATGTGCATTCTCTACTGCATACACTCAGCAGGTGTGAGATCCTCCACAATTTTCACAAAGATAAAATAGAATTGAGATAAAATTTGCAATCGCTTAATTTTTCAAACATATTAGTTAAGGAATCAATTTTGCACTCAATAAATCTACTTTATCTACGCCATACGTTCCAGAACCTTTCTTTGTTGATTTCTCTCATTAGACCACTGAAAGTTATTTGAAGACATTTCCTCTAGCAGATTATATGCTTCCTCTAGTGATTTACCCATTAAAGTACCACTGCGAAGATCTCTAAGTTTTAATGGATTGATTCAAACCATTATAAAAAGTTTGTAAGATTAACCACCCAGGAAGACCATGATGAGGACACATCCTTTGCAGTTCTTTATATCTTTCCCATGCTTCATATAAAGATTCATTATCTAATTGTGTAAAACTAGCAATATCATTACGTAGCTTGGCAGTTTTACCAGGAGGAAAATATTTGTTTAAAAATGCTTGAGATAAACCAGCCCAAGTGGTAAAAGTACCAGATGGAAAAGAAGTGAGCCAAGCTTTAGCTTTATCTTTTAATGAAAAAGAAAACAACCTTAATCTAATGGCATCATCGGTTACCCTATTCATTTTTATAGTATCACAGATTTCTAAAAAATTTGACAAATGAATATTTGGATCCTCAAACAACTCTCCTCCAAATTGAATTTGCTGAACCATATGAATAAGTGCAGGTTTTAACTCAAAATTGTTAGCATTTACCACAGGTCTTGAAATACTGCGCGTGCTCTTCTGTGTAGGCATATCAAAGTCACGTAACAGAACTCTCGCAGGAATTGGATTATCTTCTGCCATTTTGAGAGCTTCCTTTCTTTGTTTGGTTTCTTTAGCTAATGCCTTGCAATTCTTTTCTATCTCAGGATTGTACGGTAATAACTCACGTGTTTTCCTAGGCATAAAACACAACAAGAATTAGTAACAACAGCAAACAAAATAAACAACAATCTAAATTAATAGAAAGAATATTGCTAATTTGATATTGAATACGCCTCCCCGGCAGCGGCGCCAAAATTTGACTCGGTGTTTCCTAACCTCTAATTGCAAGTCATGCAATTATAGTATAATTACGAGTATCGTCCCACAGGGAGGTGAACAACTACCAGTTAAGCAATATTAATACCTATTATCTAGATCAAAATATAAAAGAAAAATGGGTGTAGTAATGAAAATCAAGCAATATAAAAAACGTTCAACTAAAAGAATTCAGATTAACAAACTTTAGGATTCGGGATTTCACCAACCATTACTGTAAATTCCATTCATATAATTATTTTGTGATAAATCCTCACAACTATTCACATAATTGAACATTATCTCCTCTCAGAGTATAATATTCCTATTCAAATAATAATTATGGGACTACTTTCATGACTCCAAAATTACTATGAATGCATGATGAACAACAGAATACTATGTTGCAGAAATTTAGAATCTACTCTCGTGATTCACAATTAAAGTCCAAGAATTCACGAACTAATATTGATGTCAGCTGTCGCCTCTTCACCAATACCTTAAACATGCAAATGGTGATCAAGCATTTACAAGAATTAATACCGAATAAATCAGATGTTGGAAAATATCACAATTATATAAATGAAGTTTAGGTAATGATGGCTACATCCCAGTCCTAAAGAAAAGAATTTCAGCCACTAAACATGGCTTGCATGGAAAAATAAAACTAAAAATAAACTATTCTATTCTATCGTTGTCTACGGGGTTGTCTACGGGTTGTCTACGGGTTCTGTCGCTCTCCTTTATTTGTAGTTGTTGTCGTCCACGAAGACTAGCAGTCCATGTTGTGTAGAAGTCAATTGTTGCAACTGGATAATCTGATTTGCATAAATCTCTTAAGTTCCGTGATCCTGCCGTTTTCCTCAATGCTGTGGCATGTAAATTTACATGCTATGGCATTGACATACCAAATTCTTCTTTTGTTTAAGAAAACGTGGCCTTCCTTCTCACTCAAGTAATCTTTTCAATCTTATCTTTCTTTAAGCACTTTTCCTACAAGATAACAATTTACGTTAGATAAGGCTAAATACTCCCACTATTAGCTAAGATAATAAAGATATCTTATCCTAAAAGTTATCATTATATTCACTTATCGTGATTTTTACTGAAATATTATGGGAGTCGAGGACTTTCTCCAAATCAAAGGAAGAAAATGTAGTGCAAAGGTCCTTGTGGTAGCAATATTTTCGAGCACGATAAATCTAAGATGAATAGTAGTAGTAATAAGCAAGAATGGGTTGAGCAAGTATCACAGTGGTATCACAAAACAAATCATAAATGCAGGACCTTCTTCCAAAGGCGACATTGAGGAAGAAGAAACCAAGATGAACCATCATTTTCATGGTAATTAATGAGATCTTACTCTTTTATACGTTCCTTAATTAGTTAAATTCATTTATTTGAAATTCTTTGCCAAATTGTTTGTTTTTCATTACCAATTGATGATAACATAAATCCATAAAAATATAAACATTAAAAATATATATATATTGTCACCTCTTTTGTCTTGTTAAAATTATCCTTTTAGAGGTTTTTGGGGTTAAATTTACTAATTTTAAGAGTTTCTTATCATGTAAAATTTTTTAGTTCTTTTTAATTTTCAAATTTCTATGTAGTTATATATATATATATGCTTTAATTTTGCTTAATCATGGTGAATAATTAATTCAATGATGAATCTATTTAACGAGTAAACTAGTGTAAAGAAATAGAGAATGGAGAATATTTTTCTTCTATTGAATCATTGTGCATTACAAGGCTTTATATAAAAAGAAAATATCTTACTAAATTAACTTGATCCCTATCTTACTGATTTAACTTGATCTCTATCAACAAAGTAATCTCTATAATTAAGTTAACAGAAAAAAGGGATATTTACATCTATCTTTATCTACAACACATTTCAACACTCCCCCTCAAGTTGGAGAGTGGATGTCTAGAACTCCCAACTTGCGTTTTATTGTTGTGAAAGCTTCCTTCCCAAGTGGTTTAGTAAAAATATCAGCTAGTTGTGCAGTTGAGGGCACATATTCAGTGGCGATTGATCCATCTTGAATTTTGTCTCGAATAAAATGACAGTCTATTTCTATATGCCTGGTCCTTTCATGGAATACTGGATTTGTTGCTATGTGCAATGCTGCTTTATTGTCACAATACAAGAGTGCTGGCTTGGAATGCAATACCCGCAAATCCTTCAATAACGAACGTATCCAAGACAACTCGCAACATGTACCAGCCATAGCTCTATATTCAGCTTCTGCTGAGGATAAAGAAACAGTCTTTTGTTTCTTGGTTCTCCAAGAAACAAGAGAAGATCCCAAAAAAACACAATAACCGGTAGTCGATTTTCGAGACATAGGACAGCCTCCCCAGTCTGAATCACAAAAAGCCTTTAAAGATAAATCACTTTGTGAGGAAAAAAGAATACCTTGTCCTGGGTTATTTTTTAAATAACGCAACACACGCATGGCAGCCTCCATATGAGGTTTGCATGGTGCATGCATGAACCTGCTCAATATGTGCACTGAATAAGTAATATCCGACTGCAATATCAAATAAATTAGGTGTCCCACAAGGCGCCTGTATAAAGATGGATCCTTCAATATTTCGCCTTCATCACTCAGCTTTAAAGTTTGTTCCATGGGAAAATTTGTAGGCTTAGCCCCCAAATATCCACTATCTTTCATAATGTCCAAAGCATATTTCCTTTGTGAGATGAATATGCCTTTCTTTGACCTAGAGACTTCAATACCCAAGAAATATTTCAGATCACCCAAGTCTTTTATCCAAAAATGGCTATGCAAGAATTTTTTAAGAGCAGATATAGCATCTGGGTCATTTCCGGTTATGAGAATGTCATCAACATAGATCAAAAGTGCCGTGAAAGATTTGCCTTTGTTGTGTGTGGACAACGAATAATCAGCCTTGGACTGGACGAAACCAGCATTCTGGATAGAGGTAGAAAATTTTTCAAACCATTGAAGTGATGCCTGCTTTAATCCATATAAGGACTTGTTGAGGCGACACACAAGATTCTCCCCCTGTCGCTTAAGACCAGGAGGAAGAGTCATAAAAATTTCTTCAGAGAGGTCACCATGAAGGAAGGCGTTATGGACATCCATTTGGTGAATAGACCAATGTTGAGAAGCTGCCAAAGCTAATAAACAACGAACAGTAACCATCTTGGCAGTGGGGGAAAATGCATCATGATAGTCGATGCCTTTAAGTTGAGTATATCCTTTGGCAACCAATCTCGCCTTATAGCGCTCAAGTGAGCCATCCGACTTGCGCTTAATTTTGTAGACCCAACGACAGCCAATAGCATGCTTGCCAGAAGGAAGAGGGACAAGAGACCAAGTATTGTTGGCGGCTAGTGCTGTGAGCTCAGATTGCATGGCGTCGTGCCAATGCGGGAGAGATGCAGCTTCCTCATAAGACTTAGGTTCAACATCATGAGTAACGGCAGTAAGAAATGAACGGTGTGCTGGGGTACTTCTAGCATAAGAAACAAAATTGGAAAGAGGATAGCATGTACCTTTAGAAGTTGATGAGGAGGGAGACATGGCGTCGGAAGACATAACCTGATTACAAATGTAGTCACGCAAAAAAGTAGGTGGAACACGGTGCCGTTGAGAACGACGCAAAGGTGCAGGAGAAGATTCAGGGTGAGTATCCGGAATGGGTGAGGAAACTTCAGTGTCCAAAATGGGTGCTGGAGTGACGGAATCAGCGGCCGAGGCAGTGGTGTGTACATATGGAAAAATATCCTCATGGAAAACAACATCACGGCTAGTGAAAATTTTGTGAGTGTCAAGATCATACAGTTTATAAGCCTTTTGTCCAAGTGGATAGCCAAGAAAGATGCATTTTGCCGCACGGGGAGAAAATTTATTTTGGATATGAACATTAGTTGAATAAGCTAAACAGCCAAAAACCTTAAGGTGAGAGTAAGTGGGCGGTTTACCATAAAGTTTCTCAAAAGGAGTATGATGAGACAAGATGGGTGAGGGGAGTCTGTTGATGATATGGACCCCAGTGGCGACACATTCAGCCCAGAACTGCAAAGGAAGATGAGCTTGAAAGCGAAGAGCTCGAGCTGTCTCAAGGATGTGTCTGTGTTTACGTTCAACGACACCATTTTGCTGAGGGGTGTAAACACAAGAATGTTGATAAATTGTGCCTTGTTGGGCAAAGTAAGCCTGTAGGGAAAAGAATTCGCCGCCATTATCAGCTCGAAGATTGGCTATAGTAGCATGGAACTGAGTGCGTACAAATGAGAAAAAAATTTTTAGAAGTTGTTGGGTTTCACTTTTATGCTGCATAAAGAAAATCCAAGTAAATCGAGAAAAATCATCCACAATGGTTAGAAAATATTTGGCACCAGAAAGAGAAGGAATTTTATATGGTCCCCAGATATCACAGTGTATCAACTCAAATGGTTTTATTGTGGAAATGGAACTAACAGAAAATGGAAGTCTTGTCTGTTTTGATAAAGCACAAATATCACAGACTTTAGTTGATTCTAAGGGAAATTCAGTTATGTTCTGGCAAGGACTCCTAGTCTAAAGAAAGACAAATGACCTAACCGACGATGCCACAGAATAGTGTTTTCATGAGAGGTAGAAACTGAGTTGATGGTACGGCTTGCTATATTTCGTGACTTATTTGTAACCAAGTAATAAAGTCCATTTTTTTGTCTACCCGAACCAATCGTCTTCCCCGTCATCAAGTCCTGCAGAAGACACCAAGAGGGGTGAAAAAGAATCGAGCAGTTTAAATCCTTTGTAAGGCGACTCACAGAAAGTAAATTTACTTTACAAGAAGGTACAGCAAGCACATTTTTTAAAGAAAGAAGAGGGCTTAAAGATAAATGCCCAGTAGAAACGATTGGAGCCTGTTCTCCATTTGGCATGATTACTGGCGGTAAAATTGTGTTCTTTTTGACGTCAAGGAGATGCTTTACCGATGAAGTAATGTGGTCCGTTGCTCCACTGTCAACAATAATTTCAGAAAGTGACAAACCTGGAGAAATGTCATCCTTATTGGTAGCAACGGTATTCGCCTTAGGAGTGGTGGTTGGCTGAGGCAACCCAGGTCCCTGCATAATGGACAGCATTTGTCGCAGTTGGAAATCAGTCAAGTTGTTTGCTGCTGACTGAAATTGCTTCATCACATGATCCTCTTCCCGCACATGATTAACTGGGGCGTGTGCTTCTTTCTTGTTTGAGGCAGATTTAGAAAATCCCGGTGGATATCCATGTAACTTCCAGCATTTTTCCCTTACATGATTATCTCGGTTACAGTAAGAACAGTGAAGCTGCTTGCGGTTGGAAGAACCAGATGATGTAGATTTTTGACGGATTGCAAAAGCGGCTGGTTCATCTCTTTGCACTATCATAGCAGAAGATTCTGAAGCACGGGTCTTGTTCAAATCCCGCTGTTTTTCTTCCTGAACAACCAAAGAGTAAGCTTGCACGACATCTGGCAATGGGTTCATCAAGAGAATTTGGCCACGGATAGCACTGTATGATTCATTTAAACCCATAAGAAACTGCATTAATTTGCGCCTGCGATTGTTTGCCTCACAGGTGCAAACCGAATCATTATAGGATCCCAACTCATCCCATAATCCTTTAAGTTTGGTGTAGTAGACCGCGACTGACATCTGATCTTGAGTTAGACAGGCAATGTCTCTTTCAATCTGGAAAATTCGTGGAGCATTGCTTTGTGAGAACCGACTGCGAAGATCTTCCCATACTTCATGGGCAGTGCTGCAGAAAATAACGCTATCTGCAATCTCTGGTGTCACAGAGTTTAGTAGCCATGACAACACCATATCATTACATCGTTTCCATGTGGCATAAGCTTCAGGTTCAGTTGTCATCGATGGCGCCCCAAGAGTACCATTAACAAAGCCGATCTTGGATTTTGCATTTAGAGAAATCACCATGGCTCTGCTCCATGTTGAATAGTTATCTCCGTTAAGAGGTTTGGAGACAAGGATCATACCAGGATGATCAGAATGGTGAAGAGAGTATAGAGGATTGTCTTGAGAAGCCATGAGCAAATATAGTTGGGAAGAAAAAAGAAAGAAGGAAAAAAAAATTGCCACAGATTTGGTCGAGAAGAAAACAGAGAGAGAAGGACGTCAATGCTATGGCATGTAACTATCAATGCTATGGCCAAGAAAAAAGGACGTCAATGCTATGGCATGTAAATATCAATGCTATGGCATGTAAGGTATCACAATCGCCAAACCTGCTCTGATACCATGTAAAGAAATAGAGAATGGAGAATATTTTTCTTCTATTGAATCATTGTGCGTTACAAGGCTTTATATAAAAAGAAAATATCTTACTAAACTAACTTGATCCCTATCTTACTAACTTGATCCCTATCTTACTGATCTAACTTGATCTCTATCAACAAAGTAATCTCTATAATTAAGTTAACAGAAAAAAGGGATATTTACATCTATCCTTATCTACAACACATTTCAACAACTAGTAAATTGTGAGAATCAAGATAGGAAGATGGGATGAGAATATTAGAGTGCAATGTACAATCACTTTTTTCCCGAAAGAAAGTCCCATATAAAAGATTTTCAACTTTTGAACAAGAGTTCAATTTTCTCTTAATTTCGATTCATTTTTCACTTCCTTTCTTGAAAAATTAATTTTAGTTGTGTAAATATTCTTAAATCACTAGATTGTTTAGTTTCTCTGTATTGTCGCATTTGAACCTTTAAAAACCATGATGATAACAACAAAATTTTCACCAATTATTAAAATTAATTGTATGACCTTGTCATAGTACCACGACTAACTACAACTTGTTGATCTTTATGATTGTTGTTTTTAGAGCCGATTGATACGCCATTCGATGCAACATTGAGGTGCCGCTTGGTATAAATGGTGGGTTTAGGAATGGAATGGATTTGTGGAATGAAAAGGTTTGGAATAGAATGGAATGATAGTAATTATGTTGTTTGATATTATTTTGTAATGGAATGGAATAGATTTTATATTAAAATTATAATAAAAATAGTATTTTACATTATATAATATTTAACAAATTATATATTATTCAAAAAATAGTCAAAGTGTATCAATTTGTAGAAAAATATTTTCTATAATTTAGTGAAATTTATTATTATTTTTTTAAAAATAAAAATAAAATGGGGGTTAAGAAACTTTTGGGGTTTGCAACCCTCGACACGTGGCGCGCCACATCATCAAACCCTTGCATGTGGGTTTCTCAAAACCTGTGGGAGGTGGGTTTTGTTAAAACCCACCCCCATGGGTTTTTTAAACCCAAACCTCATTCCAAACATCATTTTATCCTCAAACCCATCCCAAACCCATCCCAAACCCCATTCCAAACACTTCGAGATTCTCGAGCCATTAATGACACAGTTGAAGGTTTTGATTAAGGGTGGTGGAAACAAATGCTTCTTTTATTAGCTGCATGATCTCCGCAAACATAACACTTGAATATTGTGTTAGTAAATATTGTCCCACATTAAAAGAAAAAGAATGAGACCATCTTAAGAGTTAGAAGTGTCAAAACTTTATTAGTTTAAACTTTTAAATTCAACTTGGATTTTGGTTACTCATTAACCATTCTATTAACCATTCTATTAAGCTATGATATGATTAAATGTACCGATTGGAGGGGGTGTATTTTCCCATTGTTAAATTAATTATGCATCGTTCTCATTGATACATAAACTTGTCATTGATTCATAAACACTTGTACCGCTTACAAAGCAAGAAAAGTTGAATCATCCGCTTCATGCCAAGCCAAGCCTAACGGGTTGTTTTTTCTTTCTAAAACGATAGTATATTAACAAAGTGATACAATGGCCAAAACATATAGCCACAAGGGCTAATTGTATTTCGTGGTGTTGTAATCGGATTACAACGCTCAACCCACAAAGATAAAGAGACCACTAAGGTCCAAAAGACCCACAAAGAGGCAAAAAGCCCACAAATGGGTAAAAGACCCATAAAGGGCAAAAACTCCGCACAAGACGGACACATATTGAAACCTAAACAACCTAGGATCAACTAAAATTACAACGATCACTGAAACTAAAATGTTGTCTTTAATAGAAACCGAATCGCACGAGGTGAAAAACCGAACGCCAGGTGTCCCTAACTTTCGTCTTATACCATTTGTGTAGCTTCGGAAAATTGCAATCGTTGAATAACTTGAAACCAAAAACTACTATTGTGGTAAAACATTGAATAACTGAATCTAAACTATCACGCCTTTTGGGAAGAATACACGCCACTAAAATTATAGCATACACCTAAAAAAAGAAGGGAAAAGGTGCGGTCGCACCTTTCCGCACCTATAATCGCTCGCAGAATCGTTGGAGGAGAGAAAAAGGCAACCTGGCGGGCAGTGCAAAAATTTGCTTTTTCCCCACTGCCTTATAAGCCCGACAGGTTGTTGTAAATTCAAATTTGATTACTTACCATTGTTCTTGATGGGATAGTTTTTTCCCAAATAGTAGTTATATTACTAAACCAAATGGCAAAAGATACATAGCCAAGAAGGCTAAATGAGCTTCATGGTGGTGGATGAAACCAACCCCATGAAGACATGTACCTCCGCTAAGAAGAGTACATCCGACTAAATAGGGAAAAATAACAATACTACTAAGACAAAGAAACACCCCAAAGGGGACAAAAGAAAACACCTCCAAATGAATACAAAATAAAATAAAACACCCGACAAAATTGGGAAAATGCACCCTACCGAGAGTAGAGACAACACACCGACACTAAAACTAAAAACTCAAAACTAAAATTAAAACAACTACCAATTGTCTGGCTCGACTGTGAGTGGTCACCATCAATTGCATGCGAGGAAAGAAACCAACACTGAACCTAACTCTTTCCCCGCATACCGTGATGATCTCGCAAACGTTGAATAGCATAGTAACTAGACTATCGCAAGTGTTGAATAGTTTGGCCACCAAACTACTACATCAGATCCTTGAAGAGACCGTGCCAAAAACCATAATGAAACACGCATCTTAAAAAATTTTTTAAAAATATTTTTTGCAATCAGAACACAGTAATTACCGGGATAGTTACGCCAAACTTTTCCTAAAGAATTCCTATCTATGATTTTGAATAGTCATACTGAACTTAATCGATTTTTCTTACAACTATTTTTTTAAGACCTGTACAGAATCCCAGTCGGTTCCCGATCCGACCAATTCGGGTTTGACAATATTAGTCTAGGACACAATTCCAAGCTGTCTGACAAATTGACCTTGTTACTTGCTATTTTTCAAGTTTGATTAGTTGTGTGGAGTTTAACTTTGATTACACTCAACCTTAACTATTCTATCTTTGTGTGATATTCGGTCTTAACTGCGAAGATTCTCGAATTTATATGTACAAATCAACCTTGAAAAGATAAAGTCTTCATTGTGTTGGCACCGCTGTCATAATTGGCAAAATTTTGGGGACGCTGAAGTGTGAACATCATAAAATAGACTCTTCAACACGGTAATTTTGTTTAGTTAACTAATTAGCAATATAGACCTGGGGTATTTGCTATATTATTATTTCTAATAATTAATAAATTTTCAATTATTTTACATATTATTTTATCATATATTATAATTTTTCTAATTTTGTTGCATTTAATATTTATTACATCTATTGTATGTTACAATTTTTATGATTTTTAAATTTGCTTTGCTTTGAAAGTTAGTGAACAACTAATATCTATGCATGAATTGTCTTTCAAAATGTACTTTTATGTTTTTTTCATATAATTTTTATATTATTGAAAAACTATATTTCACAATTTTTATTTTCAAAAATATATAAAAATACATTTTAAAAAGTAATTTATAAATAATTTAGTATTTTTTCCCTTTCATCTTCGTCCTTGATCACTTTTATTTTATTTTTTTTTTTTGACATATTCAATTAATGTGAACACTAATCATGTTAGGGTAGTAAATTCCAATATGTTAGTAAAGTGTCTTTTCTTACTAGTCATACTATGTCCTCTAAGTTAGACTATGTCTTTCCAAACAATTCCTTTGGGCACCAAAGATAGAAGATGGGAAGATGTTGCAGTGATAGGATTCATATGTAGTAGATAATATTGATGGAAAATTGTACTCATACTATATGGTCATTAATTTGTACAATATTACTTTACATGGAAGAAATCCACAGCCTCTTGAGCCTTCAGGGCTGCAGATATTTTTAACTTCAACTTAACTATTCAAACATGAAACATAACGTAGCAAATGGTGCAGGATATGCCACGATACTTAATATCAATAAAGGACAATTAGACCTAACATCTAGGGTCCATGTGTGACATTGGTAGGACAAGTTTGGAATTGTAGATAATGGCTGTCTACAATGGCTGCCAGCCCTTGTGTGATATGATACATAATATCAAGTTTCTTTCTCTTTCCTCTATTATTCATGTTTGTGCCTTTGCCTGAATCTCCACTTACTTCAACGTTAGAGCAGATGTCCGGGATATAATCTCGGCCATCTGTTAAACGTTCTCTTATTTTTCAAGTTTGACTAGTCTGAGCCTAACTAGCCCTAGCTTTGATTACTCACCAATTTGTTGTACTGAGAGTTTTGAGTACACTCAATCTTGACCACTCAAACTCAGCGTAAAATAATATTTTAACAGAAAATTTACAAAAATAGCATATTGTGTCTGGACATTTGCAAAAATAGTAAATGTAACAAAATCTTTGTAAATATAGCAAATTAACTATTTTGATCACGTAAAAATATCAAAATGTTCCTCAAGAGCAAACTTCATCATTTCACTTCACCTCACTATTCTTGATTTATTATTCATTATTTTTCATTCTCAAATCATAAATTCATCGGTTCAACATCTCATTTTCTTGGATTCCCGCTGAATGGTCGCTTATTTTGAATGTCATCATGGTTGTAGATATTTCATAAGTTATTATGAAAAACAAAACCCGATCAACGAACATTCTAAATCCACTAGCAATTGGTTGTTTTATGGGTGCCATCAGATCACCAAAGATCTTATATAAGTTTCAAAGTCAAAAATTCCATATTTGTTAATGTATTCGACAATTTGGTCGACATTTTAGTCTACATTTTGGTCGACATATTACTCCACATTTTAGTCAATTTTTGGTCGACATTTTAATCGAGGTTAAAAATACAAAATGCCACCGCATTTGAAAATCGCGCTATTGCGATTACATCGCTTGTTCTCCCACTCCCATTCGTCATCACTTTATTTGCCCTCCGAACACGATTTCCAAACCAATTGAGCCTCGCTTTATTTCTTATTCAAGATATACACTTACCTACACCATCAATGGCACGACGCGAGGTGGACACCCGCCATTTGACGCAATGGAGGAGAAATCAAAGAAAGCGATCGTGCCAAAGAAAAATGTTAGTTTTTTCTAAGTGTGATTTTTCTTATTGTTGTTTTGCTTATTTGAAGCTTCTGTTTCGTGAGTTACTAGCTTCTGCTTTGCTTATTTCACTTATTTGAACATTATAAGTTAGGTTTTATCACATAGTGCTTTTGTTCATATACAATAAATCAAAAAAAATACTCTCTTGCAAATGTTAATGTTAGCCATAAACAATAAATTGAGAAATATATCGAGACCAAATGCCGACATTTCTATCGAGAAGTATGGCGAATGTAAATTGTCAGTAAACTCTCGATTGAACTATCGAGTGAACTCTCAATTGAACTATCAAGAAACTCTCAACCGACTATTGAGAAACTCTTGATCGACTATTGAGAAACTCGTGACTAAACTATCGATTAAACTCTTGATCGAATCTGCCTAGTAAACTCGACTAAACTATCGATCAAACTCTTGATCGAACTATCGAGTAAACTCGATCGTTTCTATCGAGTAAACTTGATCGAATCGCCGAGTAAACTCTCGATCAACTATTGATCAAACTCTCGATCAACTATCGATCAAACTCTCGATCAAATATCGAGTAATCGATAGAGTTTAAATTGTGCATAATTTTTGTTAATATTTCTTAATATTAACTTGAATTTTAAGAGGAATTATTTGGTTTTAATATACTTTTGTTTTAGGCATGAGAAATGATGAATTGGAGGAAAAGTTGATAAACGAAGAAAATTAAAGCAAAAAGGAACCAAACAAAATAACAAATGCAAAAGAAGATAAAGGAAGGAACCAAATACTGCACAAGTCAAAGTTCAATTGGGAAAAGGAAATGGAAGTTCATTCGGCAATAGAAGAATTAAGAAATTTAAGCCACACAACAAGACAAAAAGAAAACAAGAGGCATTGAAATTGTCTTCGCCATAGAGAAAGAAAATTGCAACCACCATTATTTTGAAGGATTGGATATCAATTGCTCTTTGAAGTTTCTGGGAAACAGCCACACAAGACAAAATACAGCAGAATAATTCGGGCAAGTCAAAGAGCTGCAAAGAAAAAAAGCAGCATAAGTTAGAAGACTTTGTTCGCCAAGACAACAAAACAAAGAAAAAGCAAGCTGCACAACCAAACATGAAGGAGACTCCTCCACCACAAGCAAGAAACAAGAGCCGTGGCCGCACAACAAGAAAAGGTGCGAAGGAAGAATTAGAAAGGTACAAGAAGAATACAACCAAAATCCAGAAACAAAGAGGAAACAAAAGTGAGTACAATTGGAAAAGAAATGTAGAAGAGTAGTATAAACCAACTACAATAAGATTACTACAAGTTAGCTGAATTAGGAAGCAAAAAGAGACAAGAATCGGGTAATAATGAAGTAGAATATGGCTGGGATTGGAACACAAGAAGAAGACAAGAAAGGTGCAGCTTCTTTGGAGAAAATTACTACAAACCCAAGATAATGAAGTAGTTTTGTGAGGGCGTAAAATTGAAGAGAAGTCATTGGCAGCTTTCTACAAAAGAAAGAAAACAAAATCAGCAACAAATAGAAGAAGTTGACTACAACTTGAAGACAAAAGTAAAGAAGGTTCAGAAAGAAAAAGAAAACCGAGAAGGGACAAGGAAGTAGAAGTTGACTAAATTGAAGGATTCTAATATTGAAATTTAGAAGAAGGATACGAGACAAGTAAAAGTGAACTCACACATTCTTTCTTGGCATCAGACGAATTGAGCTAGCGTAAATCCATTCCTATTTGGTTTCTTGTTTTTGAATTGATGATTTACAAGGAGAAAGACATACGGGTAGTCTATAAATACTTGGCACTGGTAGTAGTGGGATGTACCTTTTTCTTTTGTTTTAGCACCATCTTCATCCGTAGTCTTCATCTTAATTTCTTTCGTAGGATAGCTTAGGTGTTTGAATTTTGTCCAATTCTTTACGTCCTTTATTGTTTTTCCTAGAAGAAAAAATTGCAATCCGATTTGCTAAAAATAAAACAATGGCCACGATTTTTGTTGTTTTCTGAGTTCACGTATTTTTCTTTTGTCTAGGCAACCGCAATTTGGTTTTTCCTCTTATACTTTACGTGCTTTGCTTTTCCGCTTTCTGTTGTTCTTTTATTTCTTTAGCTTGTAGAAAAATAGCAAGCCATATTTATTCTTCTTGGAACTCGTTTTCTCTTGTTCTTTCCTTGAAGACAAGAGACATTCTGGAAAGATAAAAAGTAGCCGCTTGTTGAGTATTTTTCCTTCTCTCATGTCCTTCCTGGTTCTCTTAGAAGATAAAAATTGATACTGGTTGACTTGGGAAGGAAACAACAAAGCAACAATCACCTCCTCACTCCAGAAACTCACATTCTTCACTTTTTCACTCTTCTTCTTTAGTTAGTTTTTCTTAGAAAATTCCAAAGTAGCTATGTATGCCACTATGAGTGGCTAAATTCTCTTTCTAATTCAAGGGAAAGATTGATTTCAATTGCGATCATCGTGAGGTTTTGTTCTTAATTTATTTTCTTGCTTTTAATTCAAATACTTGTTAATTCTTGATTTAATTTTATGAATAATTAATGATTAATTAATGACAATTTAATTGTTCATTATTTATTCTATTGCTATCCATAAGTTCAATAATCCGTAATTGTCATGAATAAATGGATCAAGTAGCAACTAAGTTAAAATGTTTATGTTTGTAAATATGCATGCTTAATTTAGGGAATTAATGGGTCAAAATTAATTTCATTGTAGCTATCTCGGTATATTAATTTTGGTTTAACTATTTTCATAAGATCTTAATACTATCATTAAATTGATATGGAACGCTATCGTGCTACCAATTGATGGTAAGTTTTGATTTAGAGTTGGACTCGGCCAATTATTTTAGGAAAATAGAAATTTATTACGCTTATCCTAATAAGTTTCAAGTTAAATGTTTGAATTTGCAAGAATTATTTTTTTGTGACCTATGATCATTGATGCAATTGAATATATCGACCATTGGATTAGAAACTCGGTTAATTGATAATTCTAGTTATTTTCTATCATTATTGCTTTAATATTTATTTTTATTTATTTTTATAATTTAATTATTATCTAAAAATCACCCCTTGTTCTATTTAGTTTTATAATTTATTGTTCAAAACTTGATACGATACTTTGGTTCTCTTGGGACTCGACTGTCTACTACTACTACAAATTTAATTTGTAATTACTTAAAGACCAGAATTAATTTTAGGATTCGACAAACCTACAGAATTGTCGATAAGTGTGTGGAACAAAATGTCAACTACATTGTTTAAACTTTTGTTATGTGCAAGAACATCTAAAGGATAGAATGGTTGTTCAAAGAGAGTTTTTCAAAGCCTGTGTTTTGCGATTGCTACTATGAAACCAATATGAATATGATCTCGTCCAAGATGATGAGACGCAGAAGCAAATCGCAAGGGAGAGTAGTCTCGCAGAAATTGCTCTTGACCATAAGCATACATTATACTACAAATAGATCATACATTCCGTAATTAGAGGTGGTCAGCTTGGTTTTCGGTTTATTCGATTTGACATTTTGGAACCCCTACCCAAAACCAAACCTAAAATCGAATAAACTGAACCGAATTTCTTATTCGGTTTTATTTGTTCAGATTTGAACCGAATAAGAAATTCGATTTATTCAATTTTTTAGTCGATTCGGTTTTCTTATTCGATTCAGTTTTCTTAACATTTTAACAATTTTGTCAACTTATGCATTATTTTATTTTTCTTTATTTGAAATTTGATATTTTATATTTGTTTAACTTTTAAATAAATTGATAAATTAAAATTATAGTATAAACTATAAATTGTTTAGTATATACTATATAGTTATAAATTTATAGTTTATAATATAAACTATAAATTGTTTATTAATATTACTATACATTGTCCATTATCATTAATATCTATACATGATAAATTCTATAATACAAATAAATTAATTATACAAAAATATATATACATAACTACAAAGTCTACAAGGGTTTTATAAACTATAAACCATAACTATAAAATAACATATATTTATATTTATACATATATATATAATATTTATAAATTATAAAATTTGATTTATTCAGCTTTTTATTTGATTCAGTTCCTTATTCGATTGATTTCTTTATTCGATTCTTTATTCGATTTATTCGGTTTTCAAAACCCCAAACCATAAATCGAATCGAAACCAAATAAGCAATTCTTCGATTTTTAACAGAACCGCATAAACCGAATTCATTTTCGGTTTGGTTTATTTGGTTTTTGGTTCGCTTTTTTTGGTCGGTTTATTTGGTTTAACTAAACCATGACTCACCCCTAGTGCGGATGAGGCAACTCAAGCCCAATGAGAAATCCACATAGGATAATAGCATATACTTCATCTTCGCAGTAAGAACGTGAAGTTCGGCAAGAGGGAGTTTGCTATCATCACGCCTCAAGATGGGAGATTTTGACACTACTTTTGGTAAATACCACGCCCCACATGGTCCTTCACCAACCAAGTACATTAAACCCTTGGGGTTGACCAGGAAGCCACGTATGATGAAGTGTTAAAGGCTTACGATCGTATAAACTCAAGTTATTCAAACGTTGATGTCATTTGCCTTACACCCTTACTTTTATACACATTAATCAACGACATGGCGAAGAGAACGAAAATCGAAGACAAGATACTTCATTTGGCATGTGATTGGCCTCGGTTTAATGCATTGCAATGGGGTGAACTATCTTACAGTGGCCACCATTGATAGTGTTAGGAATAGCATGATAAACGATTAAAGCAAACTAGTCACCCACATCTTAGAACTTACATTTTGGGGGATTCCCATCAGATTGGGGGTAAAGCTACCGAACGCTTGTTAAGTTACGGTTTATTTTGTTATATAAATACATATAATGCCATATCTTTTCTTATTTATCGCTCAATGTCTCGGTTGTTTGCATATGAAGTAATGCCACATCTAGAGCGTCTGAAGATGGTTCATAAGGTCCACACCGATGGGGTAAAGCCGAGGATGTTCAAATGGAAAGTTGTGAATGCACAGCGTAGAGAACAAGAAAGAAAGCAAGTGTGGGAAAACAGAACTACCAACGGGAGGTAAGATTTGTGTAATTGTTTATTATTCCTAAGTTATTTTTGTATTTAAATTATTGTTTTCTTACCTATGTAATCATTTTATGTCTTACTCTATCTTACCTATGTAATACTCACCCCTATTCTTAATGTGAATACCGAGGAATACTTTATGATATGCAGAAAGTGTTAGTAACACGAATAAGCCGACACTGAAGAAGAAAAATTTTGCAGTGAGGAGATGAGACGGATTAGGAGGAGGTTGGCCAATCGTAAGAAGGAGAGTCCTCAACGATTATGTGTGATATAGGAAGAGGGTCGAGAAGAAGAAGTTTCGAGTAGAAAAGAGAACAATGGTACGCTATAAGGCCGAGTCCAAGCACAACCAAGAAATGCCTTCATCACGTAGTCGCTTGAACGTCACGATGGCCGAGCAAAAATTGTTGGATACAAAGAGGAGTTCAAGAGTCTAAAGGCGGAGATGGATTATAAAGTAAATGGCATGACTATTCAACTCGAGAAGATGTCCGCAGAGTTGAGCGACTTAGTGCATATGTACATAAGCTTATTGCCAATGATGTTTCCTCCACCGCCTACAATCAAGTTCTTTGCCCGGTACTTCTTCCGAGGATAGCAATGAAGATGGGGGTTTAGGCCTGAAAAGGGGGTTCAAGCCCGGGAGATGGGGGTTCGCTCATGGAGATGGAGGTTCAATCCTGGAAATGGGGTTTTGCCTATGGAGATGGGGATTCAGCCCAGAGAGGGGATTCACCCTTGGTGAGGGGGTATAGGCCTTGAGTGGGGATTACGCCCAGGAGGGGGATAAAGCCCAGAGAGGGGGATTTGGGGAATTCAGCCTTTGGCAAGTGGGTATAGGTCTTGGAGTGGGGATTTAGCCCAAGGGGGTATAGGCTCTGAGTGGGGGATTTAGCCCTTGGCGAGGGGTAAAGCCCTTGAAGAGAGCAAAAGGCCTTTGAAGATGATAAAGAGCAACTAGTGAAAAGGGCTAACGAAAAGCCAATGTAATGGATATTGTCCAACAACTCACTATTGAGCATATTACTCCTTCGCCCAAAGCCACCCACTGCAAAGAGTGTTTCACCTCCACCGATGAAAGACAGAGGTACCACATCTACAGCTGAGGAAGACATCGTGAGGCAAAATTTGGGACCGTCCCTTGAACTAGAAGTGGTCGAGAACGGCTAGTTAACTCTTCAACTTTGCCTCCCACCGAGGAACAAGAATTGGAAATGAAGCAGTGAATGATTACTTCACCCATCATCTACTTATGGACGCCAATTTTTTGTTAGACTCAAATGCTCGAGACAATGTGGACCGGGGTTTTGGCTCACCGATCATGTAATGTTCTATATTTGAGTCTATTTTCCGTACTCACTTCATTTAGGATGAATTTCTCCTCATTTTCATGCTTTTGGTTTTGCAGCAAATTGATTTTTATACGTCCATGCTATGTAAACGGATCTTTGAAATAGGCGGTGCAAATGTATCCATTATGGAGTCATATTTAGATGTAAATTGGAGATTTAAATACTTTAACCAAAATATGTCATATGTTCACTCACTCATTTCATGAGGATCTTCTTTTCCTTGTTTGTTTGTTAGACGGCATGAAGCTAATACATACCACCAATAAGGATGTGGACGTCGATGATCCGCGCTTAAGCAATTCGTTGGTGATTGTCCATTTTCACACGACCTAAGAATGTTGAATTTGATTTTATTCCTTTGCCATATTGATGGCAACCATTGGATGTTGGTGAAGATAGATATATATATGAGAAGTTATTCCATGTGTATAACCCATTGCCTCAAGGAGACATTGTAGTGCCGGGTTAGAGTACCTAGTGAGGTCAATGCCCAAGATACTCGAGGAGTGTGAGTTTTACTCATACTACGCCAAAGAACTACCAATGGGGGGATAGAATGTCATGGTGGAGCCCAATATGGTGTGCCACGAACCGTAAATGACTATTATACTTTACACTAAATGTTCAATTGTTCAATCACAATGGGTGACGACTAACTTATATTTTTGTCTTCACGTATATGCGGAGCAAAGAATCGTGGTATTTACGTTTAAAATGGGCTGAATGTATTATCCATAGTGAGCCACTTACTACAATTACACCAACGAATGCCTTGCAAATGCATAAATAGATGGCGTATGGACTTTTCCTCATGCGTTCGAACAAAATAAATTTGCGTCGGATGATAGAAAGAAAGCTAGAAAGAAAGGTTGAAAGGAACCTAGAAAGAACAAATGATACACAATAATGCTATTACGTTCCATACCTTGTTAATGTACTAATTCGTTATTTCGAGGAAAATACTTTGTTGATGTAAATTTATCTATGTAAATACATTAGATTTAGGTGTTTAAATGATCTAGTCTCAATGTAAGGTGTACGGACTACTTGAATTCATTCTCCCATTAGGGAGGCATTGACATTTTGTGCAATGAAATATATACATTAGACAATATAAATGGATGATTACTTTTTAGATTTCATTACACTTTTCTTCATTATTTCAATTTAGGTGTATAGAGTATGTTAAATTCATATTCGGTCCACATTTTAATCACATTATACTAAAGACCACATTTGAGTCGACATTTTAATCGACATTTGCGTCGATATTTTCGTCGAGATTTTAATTGACAATAATGTCGACATTTTGGTCGACGATTTCATTGACATTTTGCTCATCATTTATCCAGAGATGATGTCGGTTATGTGCGGAAAAGGAATAGCAATTTTTTTATTACTTCATATAGTCAAAAGAACACATCTGTCGCCTTAGTTATTGAATTCTATCTATCACATTTCGTATTTATTGAAGTCTATCTATCACATTTCCTATTTCGTAGGTACATCGATTTTCATCCGTCACTATATTTCACTGCAAACAGAGCGGGTAAGGAGTGTTCATATTGTCCACGATTTACTTTTGTTTTTGCTGATTTCATTACACTACATGTTTTTGTATGAGTTTGTTCACGATAGGACATAATTATATGTTTGATTCGCATTGGGCATACATTGGTCATTTCCATTCTTGAGTTAAGCGGAGTATTCATGCCATATTGCAGAATGTCGCACCTAAATATTTGGTCTATCCATATGTTTTCGTGAAGAATGGATCATCGATCCAATCACAAATGAACATAAATTCGTGAACCATAAGAGGATTGAAAATATTTTGTTAAAAGAAGATGCAAACTTCTCGGAAAATGGTTGATACTATCATGAGTATCATGGATTTAGACTCGCGATAAGAAATAAACTAGTGATCGAATACCTACCCAAATACCTATCAAACATAGCCGCCCCGCCCATACGGAATAATCACCACGTGCGGTGTTTTTGAATGACATTATAAAACGCGTTACGAGATCGCAAGGATACCAATATGTGTCACCGTTCGAGATATTGTAGCAACAAACGCGTTGAAGATAGTGCTAGCAACTTGCCGATAAAGCGATTGAGCTCGATAGTCCAATATGGACTAACGATGTAATTCATTCAAGACAAATGGATGAGCAAATATTTACCATACCGAATAAAGATGGTAGAGATAGTGATAAGAAGGATGATCGGGTTGATGAAACCTTTGTTGGGGAGGATCAGGGACACAGAGTTTCCACAAAGATAAAGCAGAAAAGATAGTTGAGCTTAGTAAAGAGACAGCATTGTCTTGATGCAACAAAGTCATCACATGCGGATGTTGGTACCTTTTTGATAAATTATTCACGATGGTGGATGTTACAGTAAATGATGTGTTCGAAACCAGGCGTCATTTGTTCATGAGGATGTTCATGATAAAATTTCTTTGAGTGAAAGGTTGTTAGGGCAAATAGGCGATTCTGTACCTATGGTGTAAGGACAAAATTGCAAATGGATGTTAAATGCACCGCCATTGGGAATTCGGAAGCCTAGAGGATCACTAAATATAACAACACCTATACATGCTAATCATATTTGGTCCGAAGTGATAATCGGCAGTTAATACCGTGTACTTGGATTATGGATCAAGTGTAAGTACACGGATATGTGTCAACCATATAGGCCTAAGAAATCATTTTCGATGTTGAGATAAAGTTGGGTGTTAACATTACCTACCACAAGGCGTGGCGATCAAGAGAATCTGCATTGGATGAAGTTAGAGGAAGTTGTGAGCAAGGTTGTTAAAATCGAGTTTTTACGTAAAATCGGTGGAGGGTTCAAAAAATCGAATCGTAAAATCGTAAGATTCTACCAATTATGAAAAATAATTTAATAAATATATTATATATAATATATTTTAAATTTATAAATTATAGACCTGTTTAAACTTATAAAAGTACACAAATTTCATTTAGAGAATATTATCAATCACACCTAGAAAGATCTAGAAGTTTATTAAGTGTTGCACCACTTCCACTAGCATCTAAAGCCAAATTGTCTTCCAAATTGTCTTCACTAGGAGCACTTGCACTATTAAGAACATGCAAATGATTAATTTCAATTGGATCATCATCATCATTAAGGTTCTCAGTTATCCACTCATAATCAGATGCTAGATCATCAAACATTTTTTCAAAACTTCGAACTTTTCTATCCTTCAACTTCAAATTGTACATCACAAAAACCAAGTAATTCATCTTTTTTTGGAGCAATCGTATCGTAAAATCGGATCGTAAAATCGTAAGATTCTAAGTTCTGGAACATGAAATCGTAAGATTTCACCCCATTTAAAATTTTTCCTACATTTTGACTCGAACGCTTGGTTTTGACTCGTAAAATCGTAAAAGCATTACAAGTAAAATCGAGAATTTAATAACCATGGTTGTGAGAATTCATATAGGATTCTATCGACTTATTTACACATGATAAAAGAAGTAAACCTGGAACGTTTATTGAGCTAAGTATTGAAGAATATAGTAGATTCTTCTATCTTTTTGCATTTGGACCCACATGTGACCAGTTATTACCGTTGATGCTTGTTTTTGAAAGGAAATATCCAGGATTATTACTTGTTGCAACTAGCATAGATGGTAACAACCAAATCTACTGTCGGATGGGGAATCATGATTCGAGAATGACGCATCGTGAGAGTGGTTTTACAAAGACTAAAGACGCAATTGACAACAATATGGATGGTTTGGTATTTGTTTGCATCAACACAAGAGCATTGCAAAAGGTATTGCAAATGTTTTTCTAGAATCATTCAATGGAGCGTGTATTTACCATCTAAACAACAATCTAAAAGCAAAATTCAAACACGAAATGGGATCCCATTATACTTTAAGGCCGCAAAACTTACACGGTGGCTGAATTCAATGAGATGTTTGGAAAGCTTTCACTACAAAATCCAAGGGTGGCGAGTATTTAAGAGAAGTTGGGATTGAGCGTTGGTCAAGGGCATATTCGGACGCGACAGATACAATAATGACGACCAACATTGCAAAATATCTAAATGCATTGTTGAAAGATGCCTGGGAATTACTTATCCATTCTTTGGTCGAGTACATCCGCAACACTCTTCAGAGGTGGTTTCACGATAGGCGTACCGCAGCTGGCGAAGTGAAAACAATGACAACCCTATACATTGAAGATAAAATCGGATTTAAGATGAGAGAAGTACAAGCGTCGTTGGAGCCGCTTGATATGAACCGATGGTGTGTACAAGACATTGCAAACCGCAGTCTACAATTAATTTGCTTGAAAACTTGCACGTGTAAAGTGTTTGATATGGATCAATTCCCGTGTGTGCATGCATTAGTTGCAGCTCAGCGCCGACAAATTGACCATTACACTTTATACTCACCACTTTATCACACAGATGCACTTTTAGGTGCATATACAGATCCTATTATGCCCGTTGGTGATCCTAAGGATTGGACTGTGCCCGAAGATATTTTAGCTTTTCAGCTATCACCACCGGAACCAAGGACTAAGAGTGGTAGGCACAAGAAAATGATAATTCCTGCAACCGCAAGCATGTGGTTCAAAAGAAATGTGGCCGTTGTGGATAAGCCGGACACAACCGCAAACTTATGCAAATCCATTCGTTTGTAGGGAGAACAATTGATGACATTATTTGCTTTTCTCTATTGAATATTAGAAGTTATTCAGATTCACAAGGAAACATGATGTTATATTACTACAACACAACACTTTGAGGAATAAAATAAACCATTAAATATTGCAAACCATTTGGAATTCTCATTAAATATTGCAAACACAACACAAAACAACACTCTAGCAAACCATTGAATATTGCAAAAACTCATTTGGATCGCTTGGCCATTTGGTTTTCTTTTAAGAAAATTCTCGACGAATGGGTAGGCATATTTGTCTAGTTTTATCGACAAATGAGTTTCCGGTTTGGTCGACATATGTGTCTACATATTATTTGTCGACAATTTGGTCGACATTTTGGTTGACATTTTGGTCGACATATTTGACGAGTTTGCTCGACATGTTTGTCGATATTTTGATCGCATTTTCATATTGGTTGTTATTTGTTCCACTTCTTTATCTACATTTAATCTACATTATTTCGTAATTATCCATTCCAATTAGTAGGCTGTGCTCGAAAACACGCGCCGTGTGATAGCAAATATACTAAATTAGCACTTGTCGGCATTCTGCATCTCTAGCGTACATTCCTCTAGTCTCTGCTAATAGTCTAATAACGATAATGGAATGGGGGAGATGGGATGTTGATTCAATGAAGAATAATTGCTCAACAATTCATTATAGACGATTAGCAACAGAGCAACAACGGCGTCAAGAATGGTGAAGAGATTTTGCACGATGAGTTTGCAAACTGAGGGATATTTTGGTATTTTCACATTGTCAAAAACAGTTGACTGTTATATTTACAAATGTTTTGTTGGACTGCTATGTTTGCAAATGTCCGAACGCAACCTTCTATTTTTGCAAATTTCCCACATTTAAAAGAACAAAAAGAATTAGACCATTTTAAAAGTTAAAAGATTTCAAAAATTTATTGGTTTAAATTTTTAAATTCAACTTGGATTCTGGTTACTCACTAATCATTCTATTAAGCTCTCCATGTTTCATCTCTCTAACATCAAATGAATTCATTGAATTATTAGTCAAAAATGCTTAAGGCATGATATGATTAAATGTACTGATTGGAGGAGGGGATTTTCCACTGTTAAATTAATTATGCACATTTCTCATTGATACATAAACTTGTCATTGATTCATAAACACTTGTACCGTTTACAAAGCAAGACAAGTTGAATCATCGGCTTCATTATCATGCCAAGCCAAGCCTAACAGGTTGTTGTAAATTCAAATTTGATTAGTTACCGTTGTTCTTGATGGGATAGTTACAGAAAATTTTCCTGAAGAATTCCTGTCTATGATTTTGCTCAAATAGTATAAAAAGGACAATATTTGATGTCTGGGATTCCAATTGTCATACTGTTAAAACAGGGACAATATTTAATAACACAATATTCGAGTGCTATGTTTGCGGAGATCATGCTGGTTAATGAAAGAAGCATATGTTTCCACCACTCTTGATCAAAAGCTTCACTGTGTCATTAATGGCTCAGAATCTCAATGTTGCATCTTGAATTAGAATCTGTAGCACTCCATGATCATTTCTCCTCCTCCATCAGAATGGCGGTATCAATCAACTCTAAAAACAAAACTGTTAAAGATCAACAAGTTGTATTTAATTAGTCGTGTACTATGACAAGGTCACACAATTAATTTTAATAATTGGTGAAAATTTGTTGTTATCATCATGGTTTTTAAAGGTTCAAATGCCACAATACAGAGAAACTAAACAATCTGGTGATTTAAGAATATTTACACAACTGAAATTAATTTTTCAAGAAAGGAAGTGAAAAATGAATCAGAAATTGAGAGAAAATTGAACTCTTGTTCAAAAGTTGGAAATCTTTTATATGGGACTTTCTTTCAGGAAAAAAAAAAAGTGACTGTACATTGCACTCTAATACTATCTCCATCCCATCTTCCCATCTTGATTCTCACAATTTACTAGTTTACTTGTTAAATAGATTCATCATGGAATCAATTATTCACCATGATTAAGCGAAATTAAAGCTTATATACATATATGACTACATAGAAATTTGAAAATTACAAAGAACTAAAAATTTTACATGATAAGAAACTCTTAAAATTAGTAAATTTAACCCCAAAAACTCAAAAAGGACAATCTTAAATGACAAAAGAGGTGGCAATATATATATTTTTAATGTTTATATTTTTATGGATTTATGTTATCATCAATTGGTAATGCAAAAGAAACAATTTGGCAAAGAATTTCAAATAAATGAATTTAACTAATTAAGGAACGTATAAAGGAGTAAGATCTCATTAATTACCATGAAAATGATGGTTCATCTTCGGTTTCTTCTTCCTCAATGTCGGCAATGGAAGAAGGTCCTGCATTTATGATTTGTTTTTGACAGTCACGGCAGTACTTGCACAACAGCCATTATTACTACTATTCATCTTAGATTTATCGTATTCGAAAATATTCCCACCACAAGGACCTCTGCAGACTACATTTTCTTCCTGCTTATTGGCCTCATGGTCCTTATTTGTTACATTAGTTGATTCACCAAATATATTTTTCATAATCAATAAGTGGATAAAACCTGAAAAAACAACAAATTGCAGAAGGGACATGTAAAAGTCCTGCTTACATATAATAGTACAATTTGAAAATTATTATTCTAGTGTATAAGTACAACTCTATCATGGTTTAGGCATGCAGCTCAAATGTCAAATCATTAGTGCTCAACATTTAATGGGCTATTACTATATATTTCTATCCTAATTAATTTTAAGATTGAACTTTGTATTTTTTTGTATCAATCCTATATTTTAATAACATTTTATAGTATTTTTTATTTTTCACATAAAATTTAAAATAAATGCAACCTAATAACCAAAAGGTGAAGGTATAGAATTAAATTTTATTATTATAAAATAGACATTAATAGTATAAATATTAACATAAATTACATAGTTTATACCAATTCATAAAAGAATGTAACACGACACAAAAAGTATCACAAGAGATCCTTTACGGTTTTATAAATTACATATTAAAAAAATTCAATAAATATTCATCACAAAGTAAGAAAATATTTCTATGAAGCTATACATTCATGCTAGATCTTTAAGTTGATGACTAATTAAAATTACTAGTCGATACAGTAGTTTGAGCTAATGATTTCACAAATGCCGCAGCAAGAATTGGGTGATAAATTAATGAAATAGAAAGTTGAAAAGAAAATAAGTAAAGAAACTAAAATAAAAGGGTAATTTCTTTTAGAAAACACAAATCCTAAAATAAGAAAATTACGTTAAAAACTACTTGGTAATATATTTTTAAGGGCAAATTATTTTAGTGGAAATTAAACTTTTGAATGGTATACTTTTGGCTATTAAACTTTTCACTGATTATAACTTTCAAACTTTTAAAATTAGTCACTTGTGGCCATTTTGTCCATTTTGACCATTTGATTCGATGGAATGACCATTTTTAGAGTAATTTTATCAATTTACATTGCTCTTTTTCTCCATTTTTCCTTTTTCCCCATCACTGCTACTAATACCACATTCAATCAACCACATGAATTTTTTCTAGCAGTGGTGATGAAGGTGGCAGTTGTTTTTGTAATTTTTGTGAGGGTTTTCCAATAATATTGGACACAATTTTTATAGTATTGAGGTTTTCTTGGAAGATTTTTAGACATTATTTTTGAGGGATTTCTTCCACAATTGTCTATAGTGGTGACAGTTGTTTTTATGAATTTTGTTGGGTTTTTTATAGTATGTCAACACGTTTCCCTAGTGGTCTAAATTCTTCCCAGCTTCTATCTTCGGCGGCCACAGGAATTGTTGGGAAGTTTTCACTAGTGACAGTAATCTAAGTGTAGAGATAGGAACGGATATTATATTATGAACTCTATAGGTGACAAAGAGGGAAGAAATGTGGTGGAGCCGTTCCAAGAAAACTGCCGAAGGCGACAAATGTCCTTGGAGCAAGACTTTGCGTTTACTTTGATCAACTAAGCCAATTCAATGTTGGTGGGCTTAAATAATGGTAAGTCACTGCGAAGTTGAAGGTTCAATGACAGGTCTACACATAATTTAATCATCTAACTTAGAGAAAGACATAGTATGACTCGTATTGGAATTTACTACCCTGACATGATTAGTGTTCACATCAATTGAATATGTCAAAAAAAAAAAAAAAAGTGATCAGGGACGAAGATGAAAGGGAAAAATACTAAATTATTTATAAATTACTTTTTAAAAATTATATTAAAAACATAAAAGTACATTTTAAAAGACAATTCATGTGTAGATATTAGCTGTTCAATAACTTTCAAAGCAAAGCAAATTTAAAAATCATAAAATTGTAACATACAATACTTGTAATAATTATTAAGGGAATGCTTGGTTTGTGTGGGAATGGGAAATGTAATGAAAATGATAGTAGTGGGGAATGATTGTAGGTTCTTTCATTATAATTCTGCAAGTTGGTTTGTGTTAGGGAATAAGAATGATTATCAATTATAATTATAAATTAATTGTAATAATTATTATTTATTAATTATTTATTATTATTTAATTATTCATTATAATATTAAATTAATCTTAAGTAATTAATTACTTATAAATTAATTAATATTAACTATACATTAATTATAATAATTAATATTAATGAATGAGATTAATTAATTATTAATTACAACATTAAGTAAATGAATAATTAATTAAATTAATCTTAATTAATTAATAATAATTAATTATTGAATATTAGTTAATTATTTATTATAATATTAAACTAATTTATTATTCATTTTTATTCATTCTTAACTAATTAATATATTTTTTGTTTAATGGAACTCATCTCCCTTCTCGTACCCTAATATTTTTTGAGGAGGTGGTATGAGGAAACTCCTCAATGGGGTAATCATTCCCCAAATGGGTAATCAAACCCCAAACCAAGCAAAGCAAAGGAAATGTAGAGGGAATACTTTGAAATCCATTCCCCTTCCTAAACCCCCAAAACAAGCACCCTCTCAATCTTGACCACTCAGTCTCAGTGTAAAATAATGTTTTAAGTTTTTAACAGTATGACAACTAGAATCCCAGACATCAAATTAACAAGATAACGTCCTCTTTATACTATTTGCGCAAAATCATGGACAGGAATTCTTCAGGAAAAGTTTCTGTAACAATCCCATCAAGAACAACTGTAAGTAATCAAGTTTGAATTTACAATGACCTGTTAGGCTTGGCATGATAATGAAACCGATGATTCAACTTGTCTTGCTTTGTAAAGGTGCATAATTAATTTAACAGTGGAAAATCCCCTCCTCCAAGCAGTACATTTAATCATGTCATGGCTTAAGCATTTTTGCCTAATAATTCAATGAATCCATTTGATGTTAGAGAGATGACACACGGAGAGTTTAATAGAATGGTAAATAAGTAATTAAAGTCCAAGTTGAATTTAAAAGTTTAAATCAATAAATTTTTGAAACCTTCTAACTCATAAGATAGTCTAATTCTTTTTGTTCTTTTAATGTGGGACAATATTTAATAACACAATATTCGAGTGCTATGTTTGGAGATCATGCAAGTTAATGAAAGAAGCATATGTTTCAGTACCACTCTTGATCAAAAGCTTCACTGTGTCATTAATGGCTCAGAATCTCATTGGGTGTTTGGTACAAGGGATTAGGGGAATGAAAAGGATTGGAAGAAATATCAGTGTTTGGTGAGTGGTTTTGGAATAGATTCTACAAAAACAAAACCCACGAATGCACCTTTCTTCAAACCCTGGGGAGCCAGGTTTCTTCAAACCCACAGACGGATTTCTTCAAAGGCCTAAAGTAACGCCCACCAAAATATCAATGTTTGGTGAGTGGTTTTGGAATAGATTTTACAGAAACAAAACTCACAGATGTACCTTTTCTTCAAACCTAGGGGAGCAGTTTCTTCAAACCCACATACGGACCTTTCTTCAAAGGCCTGAAGTTGAGCTCATGTCACATGTCAGTGGTTGCAAACCCACCCTTGGTTTTTACCTATTTTTTCTTTTGCTAAAAATAAATTTTATTAATTTGTAAAAAATATTTTTCTTTATAAATTGACATGTATTTTGATTATTTTTGGAATAAGATATAATTTTTTAAATATAATGTAATATAAAATAATAATATATGTATTATAATATTAATATTAAATTTTAATAATAAATTTTTTAATATTAAAATTAAAATTTAATTTTAATATAAAATTTATTTTATTTCTTAACAAAATAATATTAAATAATATAATTATTATTATTTTATTACATTCCAAACATTTCTTTCTATTAAATCTATTCCATTCTTAAATCCACCGTTTATACCAAATGCCCCTAAACATTGTTTGGACATCCAAACTAGTACACAATGTCAAAAATTTGTACAACAGATAATACAGAAACTGTACCCTGACAAAGGTTGTCCAGCATAGATATTGCAAGAAATGATCATCTACAAGAAGAGTAATTAAAAACTCTTGGAATATGATCATCAAGTTATCGTATCAAAACAATTGAAAAGGAAAATACAAATAATGGAAGACATTAAAAACTTGCAAGAATAGGGCTCAAAAATGCTGCCTCAGAAGAGCAAATTACCTCCACCGCTGGAGGAATTGGAGTTGATAGTTTGCATTCTTGTAGGAACATTCTTTCGTCATCTTGAAAGAGATCGATAGAGGAAGTTTATTCGAATTTTTCTATGTGCGGTGGGCTTGGAATCTTCAAAGCAAACACTAGCAGTGACTCGTGTCACTAAGCACCAATAACCTGCCTCCCCATGACAGGGATATAAACACTTGAAAATTGTGCGTTCAGATTTAGTTACGCTGATAACGAACAAAAGAAGTGATTACTAGAATAAATTTCCTTTAACCAGCCGCCTTAACTGACTCAATATGCGGCCCTGATCAAAAGCAAGACATTGACTTGAGAAGAAACAATTTAAGCCTGTGGGAATTAGTAGCTATCTTGACTGTCGCTATTCCATAATTTCCAAGTCTTCAAAAGATCCAAGAACTCACCTTAAATGTATATGGTTGGAAATAGAATCTCATTGGATGAATTCTAGGATCATCTTCCTATAAAACACAAGCATAATTCAGTGTTGAAGAGTTGCCAATAAAGCGCATCATAGATCATACAGAAATTGTGCACATTCACATCCTAGATCATGGAAAATCAAGAAATGAACAATCAAGATACGTATTTATTGGCACCTTTCCCGCAGTATCTTGATTCCACGCGAATCTCAGAAGAGCTGCATAAAGGTTGGTTAATTTTAAAAAAGCTTAATTTGTACACAGTTTTGGTTCACATTTTGAACTTCAGTAGCTAATTCATCTTTCTTTGTGCCTCAATCAGGACACGAGAACGCATCTCATACGATATTTCTAATGAGCCAAACAGGCCAAAGGACTGTAAAGTATGAGAGGAATTCTTCTGGGATTACTCCAGACGATCAGGTTTAGCTTGGAACTTTCATTTTTTCATTTTGCTCGGAAATCAGAATTGACCCTTTAAATTGACAAGGCTACAGTTTTTAAAGGTCCCTGATCTTGGAGGAGGATCACAAAGTGCTTTGGACCCGAATGACTCTACACCTTCAACCAACATGACGAATAGTATGTCGAATCAAATCAGTAAATTGGTGGTAAGTTATCCATTAATTTTTTTCTTTTCTTTAATTTTTCAGTTTTTCAACCCTTAAATTACATGCACATATATTGGCGCGCGAAACAACATGGTAATCTATCCACGCAATATGACCTTAACTTTTTCGTAATGAAAATAATATTTCATTAATGAGAAGAAATGGTCGTTACCACTAGTACAAACTATAAGTCGATAAAATAATACTTTTATCGTTTCAAAAAAAAAAGTTTACTTTTTATTTGATATAATTTTTTAAATTATAAAATATAACACAATTAATGCATAATTTAACAAATAATTTTATATTTTTATGATCAGTTTTTAATTTGAGTTATGCATTGTCATTATTAGTAATGATAATAAAAGAATTTCACATAAATGTAACAGCTATTGCACATCACAAATTGCACATTGTGATAGCTCAGGATATTATGAATCACAAAATTAATACTTCCTACACCTAAAAAAATCATTTTAGATACACATAACTTTTTTTTAATTACTAAGTACTAGTAATGCATTTGATGTATTATTGAATGTCTTTTTTTATTTTTATTCTTACTTTTAAATTTTGTGTAATATATACTCATTATTAGTAAAGATACTATAATAATTTCATAAAAAAGTAAACCCTTTTTTAAAATAAAATAATTTTTAAAAGTGAACTCTTTTTTTAGAATAAGGGGAGTACAAAGGATGTTATATTGTCTAATTCTTTATGCTTTAAAATTAATAAAAAGGAAATTATTTTTTTATACCCTCTTGATATAACATAATTTGCTTGATTTCAGTTCGAATTTCATGGAATACTCTTTTTTGAAGGGGGAAAAATCTCATTGTGGTAACAATTTAGATAATAGAAGGGAATATATGGGAACTGTTTAAATCATAAAATATATATTTCCTTCAGCCTCAAAAAAATTATTTTCAAAACCTTTGTTTACTTCAAAAATAAGAGTCCATTTTTAAATATATTTCATATGTTATTCTTACTAATAATAATAATATATGATCTAAAATTAAAAGTAAAATATATTTAATAGTAAATTAAATGTGTTGTATTTAAAAATTAAAGAAAATGTTATAAACTTTTTTTTGGAGGGGGGGAGGGGAATGAAAGCCGAATGATATGCAATGGTAACAAATTTCAAATTGAACTTGTAAAATAAAAATTGAAATTAAAGAGGTATTATGATCATTGGCGTTTTACATCCCCCAACCTATTTGATTTCATTATTTTACTTCTTCTGTTTTTCTTTTTCTTTTTTCACTTGTTAGGAAAATTTATATGATGAATCAACTAAACGTTTAATTCTATTGGAAGGTCACAACTCAAAAACTAGCACCTGAAAACTTTGTGCCAAATAATTCTATGACTCCGAGGAGATCATCATCAGTCATTGGTATGTAATTTCATGCATGTGCTTAGTTTACTAGCCTTTTATTAAAAAAATTCTTTTTGCATCTCTAATAGTACATTATATATATATCTTGAATACTTGAATTCTTTAACAATTTTTCTAAATTTATCCCCTTTTGCCAAACCATTCAATAAACTAAAATTGACAAAGCTAATTTTATATGTCAGATCATTCAACCCTCATTTGTATGTCTCTCTTCTCTATTTTTTTAATAGGACACATATTAAAAGTGTTTTCCATTTTTTAATAAAAAGGTTAAATAAATTTTAATTAATTTATATTTTATTTCATTTTTTTTAGTAAATATTAATTCTAATAAGTTGTATCTTTTGCATATTTCATGAAAAACTTCTGATGCTTAAGTTTAGAAAAAATAATATTTTTACATATAAATTAAAAATTAATAAAAGAGTAAAATGGTATAATTTGAGTAATTCAACACTTAAATCAAATATTTATTCAAACATTCAAATCTGACATTACTCTTTTGATTTTCAATTTTATTATCAATTTCATCAATCTATCCAAAAGTGATTATCTTTAACTAATTAATGATTTAAAAACAGTGCATTTTCAAAACTTATATACTGTAAACTTAAATTACCTCTAATATGTAAATGTTTTTAATAATATATCTAGCAATTATATAACAGAGAGAATGATATTTACGAAAAAAATATGTATTATCCCTATGAGTGGAGATTGTCTATTTTATGAAGAATCAGCACTAGTCAATTTAAATTATGAACTGTATATTGTACAATCTCAATATCAAGCTAAAAATTCTACTATTACTATTAATGTGGACTAAGTATATTTTTAAAAAATTAAAATTAAAAAAAAAACTAATGAAACAAAAAAAAATTATCCCTTTTCACTAACGAAATTATCTATCCTAACAAAATAGAAGGAAGAGCCCAACTGAGTTATAACCAATGCAACAAACTTCATATCGTAGAGTTATTTAATCATTGCTGTTGAATTTTAAATTGTCGAAACTAAGATTTGATCAAGTAAGTTTTCTAAGAAAAAATATTATACACATCCCATACATTCTTATTTTTAATGCAACAAACTAATCATATAATTTTTTTTCTTTTCTTTTTGCACCCTTATAATGTAAATAGATTGTAGCCCTAATTTATAAATTATCCTACTAATTATATATGACTGTGCAATTTTACGTGAGATAACGAATGCATGAAATGTTTGCATATTTTCTAGAACTTACCTTTTCTTTTCCTTGGTTATTAATCAACTCGACTAAGAAAGTTGGTTCGTGTATTTATTCCATGTCGTGGTCATCTTTGGAACAGAAGAGGCTAATCAACATTTGGTACTGGACTGCAAATCATGCGGTGGCAAGTTTAAAGAAAATGAAAATAAGGCACCTACTGTAGAAGAATGGCTGCACAGTGATGTGTGCAGTGCTTGTCAAAAAAAGATCATTGATCAAACAATGACCATTTTACAAAACACAACCCAAAACAGTGCTCACAAAACTGAGGAAGAAGAGGTCAATTCATGGTAAGGAGATCTTACTCCTCCAGTGCTTAACCAAACGTCCATTTTCTATCACTAATATTATATCTAAACGACAACATCTAACTTACTCCCATAACCAATATTATAGTTTGACATTGATATTATATGTAAATGGCAACATCTAATTTACTTCTATATCCAATATTATGTTTAAATGATAATATCTAACTTACTTTTTGCAGTATGTTACAATGTAATTTTGTCCATTTAAATGTATCATTTTCAGTTGCATACTGTTCTAATTAATCATGTCTTCTTTCATAAAGTGACATTCAAACGGTACAAACTTTACACATGCTTAACTCCAGCTTTTTTGTAACAGTTGTTGTTGCTAGTGCCGCTTGATGTTGCCATCCGAAGGCACTAAAAGAAATACGTTGGCAAATCGATGGAAACAACAGCTTCAGATGAGGAGGGGTGAAAAACTTCTTCTTTTTTGTGATTGAGCTATTGAACTAAAAATGCAAGTACAACCACTGTAGAAAAAGTTTTTTTTTTTTTCCATTGCGAAGGGACTTGAGTCATTCCAAGTGATTATTTCTCAGGGCTTTGTTGATCTCTCTGCTTATTTCTACACATATATCACACATTTTCAGCAAGGATTGGACCTCGAGCCAATGTTTAATGCAACTTATGCTGATTTTATCTAGGTCTTGAACTGGTCCTTGTGTCGATGACGAATGCATGTTTAATCTACCAAATTAAGAGGCAATAGGATTACAGCTTGGGGTATTAGGAAGAACTGGTAATGGAACCTAATAACTTTCTAATGATTGCTAGTCACTTTTGAAGCAAATTACTGACTGACACCCTGCTGCTTTCATGGTAAGTTTCTGAAAATCTGAGGGAAAAGTAAAGGGCAAGCTTTCGAGAACGAAAAATCTCAGATGAAAAAATAACTGCGAAAACTAAGGCAATAAACATAATGTTATTGAACAGGGTTACATATTTCACAGAACCTTAAATGTCCATCTCAGTACCTTTTTCTACTGGGGAACTCTGGCTCTACACACCATTATGTGGAGGAAACAGAGAAGAAATAACACTAAAGATACAGGACTCATAACCAGTTTCTGTGGAAGAAGACAAATGGTTCCCATTTTCCTTAGAAACCTAAGCTACGATTATCAAAAAGAGGTTACCCATTGAATAGCAGAAACTACTAACAATCCAACTCCCTGACAAGTGTTTACAGTTTCCATTCACATCCATGGAACTATGAACATGCACCGCAATCCAATTCAGTTACAGCCATCCATCTATAATAAAGGAAAAAATGTGCTTATGCGTGGGGATGAAATGAACAAGAAGTCCCTTCACAACCATGAGAAACGAGAAGATGCCAATAAGGCATAAAAACGTTTGGAAAAGTTCTATCATTAGCTGAGTGCACAGTGCACTAATCCACCCTAACATGTTCCCCACCACAAAAACACACAAACAAAAGCAGAAAGAAAAATAAATAAATAATATATGACAACTAAATTCGGTAAACTTTTACATTGTAGAGGTCTTTAATATATGACAACTAAATTGCAAAACAGCCAATTTGAGGTCCATGCTTCTTAGACGTGATCCCTATGTGAAATGCAAAGAAGGACATACTCATTGACCTGTAGTTTTGCACCTCTTTCAACTACGGAGCTGTTGGACCTTTTAGGAACCTAATTGGAAAATAGAAGGACTACTGGTTATCGTGAGATATATAATTTACACTGATTTTCATGAATCTGGAAAGCTATAGATAATTTTCTCACCACCAGAAGCAGCTTAAAATGGCAACAAATATAATGAAACAACTCAAAATTTTCTAAAATGTGGTAATATCTAGGACTAAATTGATTTGGCCAGTTAGCCAAATTTTTCTGCCACTGCACATACTCTATGACCTACACATAATCTCCGAAGGTTCATTAACTAAATCATTCAAATATGACCCTCAAAAGTAGCATTAAAGCAAATTAAAAATCAACAATTGAAGTCAACAAATAACCAAATTTTTGCTCTGGAAAAGAGACTAGTGAAATTTGTGTCATCTCACCAATCGTGCTTTATACAATGTTAAAAAGTAGAAATAAAACATTATATAGAAAACTATCATTTTCCTCAGGAGCTCATTCAGTACTCTACTTATGATTCAATCTCCTACAGTACACAATTAAAAACTTCACTTTGGCATCTGATAATCATCATGCATCATCGTTGCAATCTGAATGAATACTATGTATTAGCATGATCCTTATATGATCAAATAACTGCAATAAAAATAATAAAAATTATTTACCACTCTAGATTGGTTCCCAGAGATATGTATATTAGATTCATTTCTTGCACATTAAAGAATCACCAAAGAAAATTATTCATACACATGCAGGCAATTTACCTAAGTATATATAGAAAAAGGCAATGAAGCGCATTGCATCTAATTATGTTTTGGTTCTTTACAAGTCAAAGGATAGTGTTCAAATTCATGAAAACTCACAGCTGCAGACATACTCAACTCAATGTCATGCCTTGATTTTGAAGAATTACCCTTTCTTTTTAATTACAGATTGATAGATTGTAGAAAGTAGTTTTTCAAAGGTAGAATTGATGCAGAAAGAAACAAGTTAAAAACCTTTCCAATACTGGATTTCAAAAAGTATTTTCTCAAAAGGTTGTAGTCTTGTAGAAAAGAATGACAGGATACTTTACAATTTGACACAGAAGAAAACTGAAAATCAAATCACTTCACCTCCTTTTCAATCTTCATCTAGTCCTCTCCTGCCCTACAAGATGAAAAAGAATATGCACTCTTTTACTTCTGAGAGGGAAGGACTGGAGAAAACAAAGAATAGAAAGAAAAGGAGGCTCTGAGAAGCAATTGAAGATAGTAATATAACATCAGATTCAACTTCTTCATCCCAAAGACTATTCTTAGTGGATCACAAATGATATTTGTAAGATGGCGCAATTATCAAAATTTTGTTTTTATAAATCAGGATCACATCCTTTTTAGCAACACACAAAGACACAGATTTCCCAAGACAAAGCATTGAGACAAACCAAATTCCTATAAGTAGGAACTTTGTTAATAACATGCAATCTTAATGCAAACTTATCTCCATATTATGACTTCTAAGTAGACCCATCACACAAATAAAGAACCAAAAATCACAGAATGCAGCTTTAGGCGGTAAGAAGCAGGTACTTTAATTGAGCCAACTGAACAGACCATTCAGTATTCGTAAACACAAAAAACATGGGGAACACAAGTGGGTTTTATGATTCCCTCCTGATTCTGATCTGAAGTCAACCAAAGAGCCCAATGCTTATTATTAAAATTAACATTTCATATATACTGAAACAGCAAATTCAAAAATCATGGTTAAGGTTTAATTGCATTTGTGTCCAAAAAAGTCAAATCTGCAAACCTGCAATGTTCAAGAATAACATAAATCTAAGCTAGCTTTTGCATGAGAAATTTTAATGGGAGATCTTTAGTAGAAGACAATGGCAGAACACTTTACTATTCAAACATAAAGAACTTTAACTCCCTTCACCTTCTTTTCAATCTTCAACTAGTATTGTCCTGTCCTACAAGATGAAAAAGAATGCACACTCATTTATTTGTAGAACCCAAAAAGTAGAAATAAAACATCTGGAACAGCAACTGAAGAAACTTCCTGATAAATTAGATAATCTTAAGCATTTTACTAAACAAGGTTGTCCACATCGTGAAAGAGAGAAAATCAGGACTTTATTCACCATTCAAAACAGATCAAATTCACAGAATCTCAAAGCACAAGCATTGAGACAATCAGAAATCTTACGACTATGGACTTTCTTAATACTAACCTGTGAACAAACTGCTGCTATATCTCTATCTTATGAAATCCAGACAACTACAATAAAAACCAAATTAAAGAAGAACCAAAAAATACAGAATTTAAATCACATGCAACAAGAATCAGAATCTTACATAGAAGAAGATCAGACAACCCAGAATCAACAAAGGAAGTTATCATACGCCAAAAACAAATTTTAATTAAAGAAGCATTCAAATGCAAATAACAACCCTCTTTATTTTATCAAATAAAAATTCTATACTCCAATAACAATGATCAAAGGAGAAATTACCTTCCAGAGTCCAACCATATGTCCGAGAAGAAACCGCTAGCATAGAAGTTAACAATGCAGAGGCCGTTGCAGTGTGATGCGGAAACATCGATTCCACGCTAACACAGCTCATCTCAACCGGGGACCTGCAAGTAGTGGAAATTTGTGTTTTTTTAAATAAATAACTTTCGACTTCATTTTTCAATTTACTGGAATGATTGAATTTCTCATAGTTTATTAACCTGAAAATGCGAGCAGAGATGGGTTTTGAGTGGAGATGCGAAAAGGGAGCGGGTGGTCGGCTTAACCCTGTAACGACTTTAGCCGCCGCCGACCGGGGTGTTGTAGTGGCCGAACGAAGCATAGTCCTTGCTGCGATGGCGGCCATTGTTAGGGTTTACAGAAGTGGGACGAGGGCTTTGTTGGGGTTTAAGCAATACAGTAATTTTTCCTACAAATTTTCGTGGCGCGCTCTACTTGTTAAGTATTATTTTATCAAATCTATTAATTTATTTGTAAATATTTGAACAATTTCGAGTCAATACGGAATAGGGGAATAAGTTTTATGAATTCCATACACTTAAATATTGACAAAATTTTAAGCCAAATAATATTTGTTGGAATTGCAATTAAAATTGGTTTCAAATTATATATATTCTTGTCTAGATTTTAGTTTGAATTTTATAAAAAATTTCAATAATTTTAAAATATTATTAAATAGACATTATAAATTATAAGTGAGATAGAATTATAAAAAATCATAAAATTTAATCAAATTTAAGTCCCTCCATCCAAAAAAAAAAAACTAGTTTTTAAAAAAATAATCTAAAAAAATCACTTTTATATAAAATTCTTATAATACTCTTATTAATAATGATAATGTATAACTCAAATTAAAAGTGAAAAATAAAAATAAATATTTTATATTATATATTTTACAAAAAAAAAGTTGTTAGTTATAACTTGCCATTTTTTGGGGATAGATAGAGCAAATAAAAATTTAATTTTAAAACTATTCTAATTCCAATCCGAAGTCAAACACGCCTTAAATGTATGTTTCATTGGAATTGTGTCATAGATGGGTATGCGAAAATATGCGATTAAAAGTACTACTATGTTTATCCTGTTATTGTACAACAATAATTCTTGTACTAATAATACAAAATCCGAAATTCCTCACACAATCTATTCAATTCTATCCATCCACATTTAACAAAGAGAAAACAAAGAAAATGGCATTGGAAGTTCTGAGAAATTGAGGCTGATCTTGTTAGGATATATTAATAAAGCCTCAACAAGTTCTTCCTGGTGATGACACGTGGACAAAACTCCTCTCCTGGCGCAGCCTTTGGCCTCCCACGTTGGCCTTCCACGTAGGCTAAAACAGAAGTTGTGGCATGTACGTCATCTGTCCTCCCATCTTTCTTCTCTGGGTTTTCACTCTTTCCTACCGCCGCACCTCTATTTTCATCTTCTTCACCTCTTTCTTTCCTATCTAGGGTTTTTACCTTTTCCTATTTCCAGTTTTGATCATCTGCTCGCGCAAGTTTGTGTTCCCACGCTGGCCTTCCACATTTTCTAAAATAGCCTTGTTTGCATAGAGGTGAGTTTTTCCGCTTCTTTGGGCCGGGTTTGGGTAGACGTATTGGTTTTTGCTTCGCTTTGAAGTCGCTTCTAGCCTTGAAAAATCAAGTTTAATCCCGAATAAGGTATTCCAACTTCATCGCTTTCCTCGAATCAATCCATAAAATCCCAAGCTTTTTTCTCAAGCGGTTTAAATTTCTGCATTTATTTTCGGATTCTGTTGATTTAATCCTTATTCAAAGTTCCCACAAACCTAATTCTTGTGGGTTTACTCTAATTTCTGCGGGTTATTCCAATTTGTTGAATTTGTTCGTGATTTTCTGGATTTTTTGCTAGATTTTTTCTGGATTTTTGCTAAATTTTTTCTCATGGGTTTCTGGTTATTGAATTCCGTCTCTCCCCCCATGGTTTGCTCAATTCAGCATTTCAAAACCATGGGGAAGAAGAAAAAGCCAACCTCAATTGCTAGGAAACATGGTAGAAATCCCACAAGCCGCACGATTTGTTCCAAGAAACCCGTGGCAGAATCTTCTTCAAACTGCAAGATGAATGTTGGTTTTGATTCTAGCTTATTTGATTTTGATTCTTATTTTACCAATTCTATTGATGATAATTGTGGTAATACTGCTGAATGTGAAAATAAGGGCCCAACCGATGTTAGAATTTCTGATAACACAAATGTTGTTATGAATGAGGACAAAGTGCTTGACAAAACGCCTCAAAAGGAACTTAGTGTGCACCCTTTAGCCGTTTGCCTTCAAATGTGAATTTTTCATTTGTTTTCTTTTTCCTTCTGTTTTTGTCTCTTTTTTTTTTCTTTTTAACTTTTTTTTTCTTATTTTGTGTGCAGATGAAAGAATAAATAGGACATGCAAGAAATGAAGATGACTGGTGGTTTTTGCCATGAAAACACCAATTGCGTTGGGTGTAGTTTTTCCTTTTTTTATATTTATCGCTGCTGCCCTCATCGAATTTACTTTTCTATTCATAAGGTTGGATTTTAATGCCTAAAATTTTGTTAGATTTTCTTACCAGAATGCTCTTGCTTTGGTTGATCTCGCCATTACTTTGTACCCTATTTGTTTTGTTCTAGGTCGCTCCTATTCTCAGGTCGACTTATGTGGTCATTTTGTCGGCATTTCCTTGCCGCCTATGCGCTTTGCGGTGGGTACCGATCGCTGGAAATGAAGGCTTGATTGTTGATAATTAACGCTTTTGTACATGAATTCATTTGTACGGTTTCGCTTTAGAATTTTGTTTTGCCGATATAGTTATGATTTGGAGTTTTTTCTCTTTGAAATTTCATTGCCTAAATGAAGAACCATAGCTTGATTTTGGAGGCTTTTTGGTTTTGTTGTATTATCCGTTAGTAATCGGAGATTCTTTTATGATAAAAATTTAAAACCATAGCTCGATTCAATGGTTTTGTTGAATCTCTCTTGCGCTTGCTTGCCTTCTAGCTTGAGGGTCCAGCTTATCCAGCCAATCAAGTGCAACTTTTGTATCTTCCGGAGGAATGAGAGCCATAGTAGGTTTTCGAAGGATTTTACCTTAATCTATGTGGTAATGTGATATGGTGATATCTTGATGTTAATGAGATTTTGTTCTCCACAAGAATGAACATTTTATTCTCCTTATTCCTAGAATTTAATTCTTGTTTTGCACAAAAGAGATGTTGTAATATGTCGTGATGAACATGGAACCCCAATGCATTAGAGTCCCCGTGATAAACCCGTCGAAGCCAATATATGCTTAGGCAAATGACATGAAATACTGATAGCCATAAATCATTCAAGACACGTGGTTTTTCGTAAACTATCGCTTGTCTTTGGCATGCTTTGACTTCTCTTCCTCTTTTTCATCAGTCGAGCTCCTAATACCACAAATGCTTTTTCTTGATAACGAGGGTGCTCAACTGAGCCTGAACTTTCAAGGATATTTTTGGAGACACTAATTGAAGAAACAGATGTCGTCCTTTAGAAAGTTATCCAGATGTCATTCGTGTATATTTTTGTGTATATATTATGGTTATAATTGGTCTTGGCGTGAAATGTTTCTCTCTCCTTTTTTCCCTTTTCTTTTTCTCGCTTCATTTATGTTGGTCTCTTGGCATGCATTCATTTGCTAAAATCTTTAAGTTTATGTTGTCGAGTTAGAGCCATATTTCCAGATGTCGAGCTACCGCGCTTCTCAAAAGCTCGGTGGAAAGATGTCGCTTTTGAATTTTCCAGTGAAGCATACAAGATTAGTTTAACTGAGTTGCCCATGCTTAAAAGTTATAAATAAAAGTTACATTCAAGACGCTTATTACTTCATTTGTGGAATTAAAAGGTAGAATTGAGTTACCACTTTTTTGGCAAAAAATCTTCCTGATTTGCAGAGAAAGAATACTTTTATTTTCTGAATTTGTGTTCATTTCAAAGATGAAGGTATTACTTGACAAAAATAAGAAAACGAAAATGGAGTGTTTCATAATTGGATTGATTTGGGATCCAATATAAATCTATAGGACATCATTCAAATACCTGGTGAACTGTAATGGATTATTCCACTTTCCTTTTTCATTTGGCATTTCTTGCTCCTTTTTTCATTACTATGTTGCTTTTTTAGAATGTCTTTAACCCATTTGTTAGTGTTGGTTGCTTGGTTGGATTTGTCACTCTTTTCCTTCGAATTTTGTCTTTTTTTCCGCATTTCATCCTTTTTCTTTTCTTTCCACATTTTCCTTTCTTATTTTGTGCATAGATGAAAGAATAGAAAGGAGATGCAAAAAGGAAGATGATGTGTGTTTTTCGCATAACACACTTCGCTCGCTTTCACAAATCTGAATTTTTCATTTGTTTTCCTTTTCCTTCTATTTTTGTCTCTCTTTTTTTAAACCTTTTTTCCTTATTTTCTGTGCAGATTAAAGAATAAATACGACATGCAAGAAAAGAAGATGATCTGTGGTTTTTGCCATGAAAACCAATTTGCGCTGGGTGTAGTTTTCTGCTTTTATATTTATCTTTTCTCGCCTCATCAAATTTAGTTTTCTATTCATAAGGTTGATTTTAATCAATAAAATTTTGTTAGATTTTCTTTCCAAAATGGCTCTTGCTTTGGTTGATTGTCCTCTATTGCTTTGTGGCCTGTTCGCTCTAGGTTGCTCCTATTCGTGTTGACTTATGTGGTCATTTTTGTTGGCATTTCCTTGCTTACTTTTAGGGGCTGTCTGATTTGTTTCCTCTTCACTTTGTTCAGTTACTATGTTGCTTTTTTTGGAATGTCTTTCACCCATTTGTTAGTGTTGGTTGCCTGATTGCATTTGTGACTTGCGCTTATATGGCCTTAGCTAAATTATTTCCTCTTCAACCCATCCGTTTCAAACCATATGTTCCTTTTTGTGTAATGTGTTTCGTCCTTTGTTAGTGTTGGTCCCTAACTGGTTTTGTGTCTTACGCTTATATGGCTTTGACAAGTTTATTTCAGCTGGACCCATCTTTCGCTTTTAGATTTACGTATAAATGTCGTGCATATGTTTTGGTTGTTGTGAAATGTCTTTCATCGATTGGTCGTTGTTGGTCCCTGTGTTTTATTTCCTTTTTTGGTTATGACATGGACATTATACTTTCTCACCGTGCGCACCTGTAGCTTGCCACGATTGCTGAAATAGAGTACTTCGCTCAAGACGTGAGTACTGAGGTTTCCTTGTTTCTTTTCGTTGCATTCTAACTATTTTCTGTCCTTCTATGTGTGCATTGAATGTAAAACATTTGTTGATGAGTGTTGAAAACTAATCACCGATAAAGTTGCGCTTTAATAGGTAAAGTTTCTATTGATATTTTTCCTTCCTGTGCAATTTGGTGCTGTGTGTGGTTTTGCATACAAATGTTTTAACCTGTCACTTTCATCATTTCAAAATTATCACAAATTAAATTTTTAATAGGAATTTATTTCCCTTTGTTTTGTAGCAGTGAGGTGCTATAGCCAGTCTTTATCAATGGAAAAGGTAAATGTATTGCAATATCTTATAGATATTTAGTAGTTTGACCCTGTTTCTATTTTGCTGTTTTTTATTTTCCTGAACAATAATTATCCTCAGCTGTCTTACATTTGTCAAATAGGTTATCTCCATTCGGTGTTGTACTTCCCATTATGTTGGGTTTATTTGTTTATCAGATGTGCTAAGACCAAACAAGAAAAGTTTCTATTCCTAAATACATTTTATACAAAGGAATTTTTTTTCCAGATATTATATGATGGATTTTAGTTATGTCTATATTTGCATTAGCTGAGATGCAGTGCTGAACTCTTTTTCTAGATAAAAATGAAGGTCAGCAGATCACTTAAGCTAATGAGGTGCGGGCTCCGACAAGGAAATTGGCAGAGACATGCTTGTATTTTGAAAAAGAGTAGATGAGATGGTAGCTTTCTTTTTCTTTTGGAACTTGTAGCTCAATTTGTTTCAAGCGCTTTATTTTCATTTGAATGCGAATCGAACGGGAGGAATAAATCATTTTTGCTAATGAACGATAGAATGCAAGAGAAAACATGGTAATTTCTTTATTGACTTGGTTTTCGGTGTACTTCACTAATCATTGGACATTGCTTTTGTTCCTTTATTTTTGCTACTTTGCTTGGCTTTTATGCGTCGCCTCATGTCCACTTACATATAATGGCCTTCCTCCCGGATTACATTTTTGTTTTGGGGTGTAGCTTTGTATTTATGAGATGAAGCTTGTTTGAAGCATAATTCTTATAAAGGGTCTGCCATCGTGAGATGTAAACTGGGTTTACTCAAAAGAAGAAAATGAAGGCTTATTAAATGCAAGAAATTTTCATGTTTGCCTTTCATGTTTATGGCATTTTGGCATCTCTGCATATGAAAGCATCATCTACAAAGATAATCTCCAACCTAAAATGTAAAAACACACCATTGCACATATAAAACAAGATGGCTAGCGGTCAAGCCTTGTCCCACATTAACTTCTTTGGTGCTTTGTGAAAGAGGAAAACCTTCTGTCAAACTTAATATCTTTCGTTTGTCATGGAAGGTCAAAATTTCACCAAAGTTATCTGGCCTGTTCTCTTCTGGTTTTGAATCACAATACATATCACTGAAAGTGAAGTTCAAAGTATTATCTCTTTATTCTTTCTCTTCTTCTTTTTCCTTTTTTTTGGGTGAGTTTTGTTTTGGATGTATTGAGACCTCAATTTTTTTCTTTGTTTTGGTTGCCCTTACAGGTATTTAAGCTTGCGTTTAGGTTTGGTCTTGGAATTGTATTTCTAGAGAGCATCGCTGTAAAAATAGAAAGTGTGTATTTGTCTCATATGTAATTTTCTTTTAGATATTTCTTGCTTTTGTAATAGCAATGTGAATGTATTTTTTTCACGTTAGCTTTATTCTATACTGACTATACAATACAATGGGACTGGCATGGCATAGAAGAAAATTATCCATGTCAGTTTAAATTTACAACAAATTAGATTCTCATTTTTCCATTGCAATTTTATATTAATAAACTCTTATTATATAATTCTTCATTCCAAATTTTAAAATTCTTCAATTCTTAGTTCTACTATTAATTTATTCCCCAAAATATCATTATTATCTTTCAAATTGTCTATTCTTTATACAACCTGCAAGTATTCAAAAATCGCAAAGCGCAGTATTGCCTGCTAGTTCATTACAAACTAGATAAATCATTGAAGTCCAAGGTCTGATATCCATTCGCTACATTTGGGCCCATTTTCCCCACCTGCAATAACTTGCACAGCCAAGCTATTGCTATCTTGCAAGGATCTCTTGCATAACCTTTTCAAGTGCTTCATTAGGAATGGGAATATACAGACAATCCTGGCCATCAGAATCTCTCCTTGTCTTGACCAATTCATGATCTTTAAATTCTGTCAGATGGGAATTCAGAGTGACTTGGCTACTCACCAAGAAGCGCTCTCGGCAGATAGCATACAAATTATTGACAGGCATCCCTGAAAACAAAAATAATCAGCATAAATAACTTCATTATTATTATTAATTCTTGCAAAATGCAGTGGTTAGAAGTGGAGAAGCTACTTGCCTTCTTCATCAGGATGAGCAAGTTGATGTTCTGCAAGAACTTTGAATACGCTTTGAGCATTTGGTGTCAAGCTCTGCAAGACTATTGAAGCCGTCTTGATATTTTGGGAGCTGCCACTTTGAGCAAGAATAAGAGGCAAAACATTGCTTCGACCTTGTATGGTGCAAAGGTTGGCACATGATGCCAATACCAGTTGAATTGTGTGTGAACCATCTTCTTATCCCACACTATCATACCATAAAATAAGCAAAGGTTAAAACTTTCAACAGCGAATACAGATAGACATAAACAAATAGCATTAAAACTAGGCCAAATAGCTAGAAAGAGTAGTTGGTCAAGAAATGTAGATTCCCCTCCAATTAGATTATTTCATTCTAAATACGGTAGCCAAAGTTTATGCTTACGGAGTAGTGCATTCACGTGGTCAATGGAAGCAATGACACGGATATTAGAACAAGCAGCAATTCTTGCAAGATATTGCTGAGTGTCAGGATCACGCAAACCAGGCCCATCAATATTGTGGACAACAACACAAACAAAACAATCACTGTCTTCAAAATGTGGTCCATCCAAAAAGCTATCAAATCATCCATGGATCGAGTATTGAATGGTTGTTGATGTTTATGCAAGCTTCCTGAAGTAGTCTTCTGTTGAGTTTTTAAAAGATCCCAAAGGATTTCAGCGAAGGTTAGGACAACCTACAAAATTAATAATCATATAATCATCAAAAGCAAAGATCAGTTTATTTGCCATATGAAATAGCAAAATGAAGGAATAGGATGAGAATTCTGAAGTTCTTTTTAACTATAGCCCCAAACCGTGAAAGATCCAGGTAGGAAAATATTACTGCTTTCCAATTAACATCATGAACTACAGTTGATGTTACCACCATTCAAAATCTTAAAGTATGTTGAAAACTAGAACCGACACAAGCACCAAAGACGCACATAATACGGTAAAGTTTTTATCCATACTCTTAACAGCGAACAGCCAATGCCAGGACATTCTTGTTGACATTAAACATTCCAATACAGTCTCAGTTCCATCAATTTCCAAGCAAAAGATTAATTGATCAAAGACTGACAGTCATGTTGCAGAAAACTAAAATTGTAAAAAATTAACAATACTGAAAACTAAATGACAGAAAATAGAGTTTTAACAAAATTACCTGCTTCAGATTTATGGACTGAATATAACCATTGATAACAACAACAGAATACTCAGTTAGTGCAGTGGTGGCAAAATCTTCAAGCAAGGTCCTTTTGATCCAAACCCATACATTAAAAGTCCAAAACCACACCTATCCTCACATCAAACACAAAACAATCAAATTAAGGCATTGACATAATCACGTTCTAAACCAGTATTTGAAACAAATTAACTAAAACCCAATAAATAAATATTAAATCACCTTAATTCAAGAACCCATTCTTGATACAAGCTCTTGTAACTTTTATCAAATCATCAATTTCCTTTTCATGTTTTTGCTCAAGTTTAGCTACTGCATCTCTCAGCTCCTGCCATTTCCAAAATAATAAATAAAGAAAGTTCACATTTTGCTTTCCCATAATGGTAAAAAAATCTGATGTAGAAAGTAACGAATTCCAAATTATAACCTGTTCATCGACGAGATTAATATCGGAGAGCTTGTGCGCAGACTTTTACCAGAATTGCCTAGTTCTTTTGACAGGAAATAATTTCGAGAACCCAAATTCATCTTCTTCAATTTCGTTGGGCTCCATTCTGGGTCTGATGAATCTGTTGATATAAGAGAGTGAGATGGGGAAATGAGTGGCGAACGGCCGGAAGCTCGAACAGAGGAGGAGGAGAGTGGCGGAGGGGATTGGGAACAAGGAGGCCGTTTCACGTTTCCTAATGATTTTTTCCCGCGGTTTTTAGCTTTTGCTCGCTTCCTTAATATTTGGGTTTCTGCCGGAGATGTTAAGTGGGCCTTGGCTTTATAAAGGATGGGCTTCAGTAATATATGGGGTTTGTTAGGAACAAGCCTGATGGGTGAATTGATTGAATAATATGGGGAAATTTGCAAATATAGCACTTTTTAAGTGACATAGTTGAAGAATAGCACACGTATAAACTTTCTTACAAAAATGCAAGTCAATGAGGTTTAACTATGTAAAAATACTTAAAAGACCTTCTTCTTCACTTTACCGATGCTATTCGAATTTCCTTGTCCATTCTTCTTCTTTTCATCACTTCAACTTTCCATTTCACAATCCATAGTTGTTTTTCAAATACATCCTCCGAAATAGAGCAAGATGTTAAGAGAATCGATGATAATACATTGAGTAGCAGTTGGGCCAAATACACAATTGAATTCAAAAACTTTTTTTATCTTTTGTGGTTTTAATGGGTCTACAACAAGACTCATATTCTTCAACAAAATTTATGACACTTTTTGTTTCGCATCTAAAAAGATGTCGATTATGCAAGAATACTAATATTTCCTATAAAACTTGAGAGAAATACGATAAGTTAGAGTTTTGTCGAGCACCATATTAAGCACAAGTTGAGCATATGGTGCTTGACATGTGCTCGACATGGTGCTTTACATGGTGCTCGACATGTGCTTGACATTGTGCTCTACATGGTGCTCTAAAGATAAATCTTAAAAATTGGATTTTCTTTGGGGTCCAATTGTATTGTCTTTTAAAACTTTAAAAACTATTCTTTCATTTACTCCTTTGTGATCTTATTTTATTTGAATTTATTTATTCACTCTCATCTACTTAAAATGTTTTTTTGGTAGAATTTCTATAGAAATTTTATAGACCAAAATCATAAAATATACTTTTACTTGTTTAATATCTATGTGTTTGTTTTTATGTGATGTAATATTTAGATTGCTCTTATTAACAATATTAAACGTATTGAATTTTATTTATTTTTATATATTAAATTTATGTTTATTATTTTATTAGTTATTAGTGTGATTTGCTTTATAAATTTCCTGTCACACTATCTGCAGAAATACTAATATTTCCTACAAAATATGAAAGAAATACGATAAGTTAGACTTTTGCCTAACACATGTCGAGCATCATGTAGAGCACATGTCAAGCACCATGTCAAGTACATGTCGAGCACCATGTAGAGCACATATCGAGCTCCATGTAGAGCACCATCTTAAGCACCATGTAGAGTACATGTCGAGCAAATGTTATGTCGAGCACATGGTACTCTACATATGCTCGACAAAAGTCTAACTTATCGATTTCTTTATATTTTGTAAGAAATATTCGTGTTTATCGCAAACAAGTATGACAGGAAATTTATAGAGCAAAGTCACACTAATAAATAATAAAATAATAAACATAAATTTAATATATAAAAATAAATAAAATTCAATACGTTTAATATTGTTAATAAGAGCAATACTAAATATTACATCACATAAAAACAAACACATAGATATTAAACAAGTAAAAAGCGTATGTTTCTACAAGAAATTCTACAAAAAATTTAAAGTAGATGAGAGTGAATAAATAAATTCAAATAAAATAAGATTACAAAGGAGTAAATGAAAGAATAGTTATTAAAGTTTTAAAAGACAATACAGGTTAGACCCCAAAAAAATCCAGTTTTCTAGATTTATCTTTTAGAGCACTATGTAGAGCACTATGTCAAGCACATGTAGAGCACCATGTAGCATCATGTCGAGCACCATGTGCTCAACTTGTGCTCGAAGTGGTGCTCGACAAAAATCTAACTTGTTATATTTCTCTCAAATTTTGTAGGAAATATTCATATTTATCAGACCGTGCCTTTTAAATCTAAAACAAAAAGCGTCATACATTTTGTTGAAGAATATGGGTCTTGTTGTGGACCCATTAAAACCACAAAAAGATAAAAGAAGAGCTTTTGTATTTAATCGTGTATTTGGCCCAACTGCTACTCAATGTATTATCATCGATTCTTTTAACATACCGCCCATTTCATGATGTATTTGAAAACAACTATGAATTGTGTAAAATGGAATGTTGAAGTGATAAAGAAGGAACAAGAATGGACAAGAAAATTCAAATAGCAAATAAAGTGAAGTGAAGAAGAATGTCATTTATGTATTTTTGCACGGTCAAACCGCTGCTGACTTGTCGCTTTTGTAAAAAGCTTATACGTGTTCTATTCTTCAACTATGCCACTTAAAAAGTGCTATATTTGCAAATTTCCCAATAATATTGGAAAGAATGAGAAAGAATGAAAAATAAAAAAAGAAGGAAACACAAAAAAAAGGGGAAAACGGAACTAGGGTAACAAAAAGGAGAACTGAATTAATATTGGAAGGTTCCAGGTTTCCAGCCATTAATCATCAAGACACCATTAATTAATGAGCTGCCTTTCCTTCTATTTATACATTCTCAAAGTGCTAAGCGCATCCATCTAGAAGTTAACACTGAAGACAAACTAATGCAACTGTTTATATTAGGGTTTGTTTGGGTTAGGGTTACCCTGAACAATCTCAAAATGAATTAAAATCAAAAAAGAATATGAGAGAAGCGGTTAGAACATAAAGAGAATAATTGGGGAGAAAGACATTGAGAAACGAAGAGCAAATTGTATTTCATTATGCTTTCATCATTCTCTAGTCATTTATTTATACAATTTGTTGCAAATAATCGCTTAACTAACAAATAGTTTGTTAACTTTCCTAAATTAGACCTACCTAACCTTCATTAATGTTGTTTTAATTCTATCGCCTAAACAACTTCATTTATGGAATTTGTACAAAACAACCCTAATTGAATTACAATCTTAACATGACACCATTCCATTAAAATTCATACAACGCCGTTCACTTCATTATCCTAACAAAATGCTCATGAATGAATTCATCTATCCGTAAGATCAAACTAATGAAATCATTGTCCGATGAAGGCTTGATCCTTCCAAGTTGCTTTTTTTCGGCTGAAATCTTTCCAGTGAATTAACCACTGAGTGGCTAGGTGATCATTGTGCATCACAATGTAGAGTTGAAAATTGGCCACAAGTTGAATTGGACAAACATCAGCATCTCATTTAGCTGAGGAAGTTCAGATGTGGTTACAGGCTTATCTCCCACCTTCTTTTTCAGTAATGACAAATGAAATATAGGATGGTTTTTGGCTGTTTCAAGTAGCTTAAGTCTGTAAGCCACATTGCCAATGCGCTCCAACACTTCAAAGGGGCATAATACTTGGAAGCAAGTTTGAGACAAGTTTTGACTAATAGTTTGTTGTTTACAGATTTACAACTTTAGATAAACAAAATCTCCCACTTGAAACTCCCCTATCTTGTGTCCTGCTTCACAAAAATGCTTAGCTCGATTCTAAGCCTTCTAAAGATGCTCTTTAAAAACTACATTACGGTGGTTCTTTACTATACAATGTTCACAATCGCACTGATAGTGTCTTGATAGGGACCAAAAGGAATAGGAGTTGGCTTAACTCCATATAGAGCCTCAAAAGAGGTCATTGAGATGCTGGCATGTCAACTTGTGTTATACCACCATTCAGCCATGGAACCATTGGCTCCAAGTAAATGGTTTTTCACATGAGAAGCATCTAAGGTAGGTCTCAAGGCATTGATTGACTCGTTTACTCTGGTCATCAAATTCGAGATAATAGGCAGTGCTATAACACAAGGAAATCCTAATATTTCTGAATTCTTGGCTTGAATCTTTGAGAGTTGCTTATGAAAGTTTTCACTCCATTCAGCAATTCAAAGTTCTTGCTTGCTAACTTGCTCATTCAAAATTTGCCACTCATTCCTTGGCTATAATTACAGGTCAATGACCTACTTTGATATCAAAAATGTCAAGGTTTACCTAGGTTAGGGTTAGCTAAACAGCTTTAGAATGAATTAAAATCAAGAAAAGAAATAAGAGAAGAGGTTAGAACAAAAAGAGAATAATTAGGGAGAAAAAAAGAGAAGGAAATTGAGAAACAAAGAGCAAATTGTATTTTAGCCTGCTTTAATCATTCTCTAGTCATTTCTTTATACTATTTGCTGCAAATAACTATTTAATTGACAAGTAGTTATAGTTAACTGCCCTCAATCAGACCTAACCGACCTTCATTAATGCAGTTTTAATTCTGTGGCCTTAGTGGCATTGTTTATGCAATTTGTACAAAGCAACCCTAATTGAATTACAAGCTTGACACCGTTTTGTTAAAAATTCATACGATGCCATTCACTTCAATATCTAAGCTAAGGGTGGCAATTGGGAGGGATTGGGAAAGAATTAGATAGGATTTAAGTGGGTAGAGAATTATTGGGATATGGAAAATATTATTCCAATTAAATTTTGAAATTGAAAGGAACGAGATTTAATGGGATTGGAATTTCCAATTCCCATTGGGATTCTTTTTAAAACTTTCCTTTGGTAATTAAATGATGGCGATGGTGGTAGTACACCATTGCTGGCCAATGACGGTTGGTGGTAACCTGACAAAGATTCTGAGGTGATTTGGCCATCTGGATGTCATGATTTTAAAATTAATAAATAAAATAATTAAATTACCATTAATCATTGCTTATTAAACGTTAACAAATAATTACTCAACATTATCAAATAATTACCCATTTAACTATTTCTAATGGGACCTTGGGTATCCTATAACACACTCAATAAATTCTCATAGCAATAGCATCCTTCTTAATTATTCTGAATGGGTATGGGAAATTCAAAAACTCTCAACTCAAAAGATACCCATTAGGATTAAAGAAATAATGACACCACTAATCCTAGCATAATACAGTGTCATAGATCTTGGAGAAAATTCACTTAAAAACTAGCTTACCAATTAGATTATAAGAATCTATCATGTGTAATTATTTTTTGTGCATTAGATTTTTCTCTCTAATTTGGGCCAACACTATAATACCGGCATCCCAGCTCAAAGTTGACTTTTTTTTTTCGGGGGAAAGGGAGAGTATAATTAAAAATTAAAATTAAAATTAAAAAAATGTAAATTTAATAATGCATAAAATATTATATTTTATAATCAAAAAAGGAAAATTCATAATTTTAGACTCCAATGTTTTAAATCTAACACATTTAATTCTCAAATTTTCACACTTTAACACATTTGGCATAATTGATGGTTATTCGTAGGGCCATGTAAGTATCATGTGACCATTAGTGAAACTTTTATCAAATATTTTAATTTACAAATTTAATTAGTTCTTCTTCTTTTTTTCATTCAAAACCCTTATCTTTTAACATTCAAATATTAAAGGTTATGAGGTAAATTAATTAAATGAGGAGGGTTTGAAATGAAAATGTTAAAAAAAAAAAACTCCTTTCAATTTGTAAATTGAAAATTTTTATTACGAAATTAACTAACGGCTACATAACACATGTGACAAATTTTGTCATCATCTACCTTAATAGCCATCAATTGCACAAAATGCATCAAAATATAAAAATTTAAGGATTAAATGTGTCAAATTTTAAATATTGAAAACTAAAAGTCATATTAAGTAAACTATTAATAACTAAAACAGTAATTTTTCGCTTAAAAATAATAACGAATAAAAATTACGTGTTTTTAATCATATAAAAACTGTGGTTTTGGATTAAAAATGATATTTCTAAAACAAAATAATACTCCTCTGTTTCAAAAAAATCATCTATTTTTGTTAAAGTATAATTTTTATTAATTATTAAATACAATTCATTTAATGCATTACTAAATTTATAATTTTAGATTTTTATTTTTACTTTTTAATTTTGGGTATACATAATTATTATCAATAAAGATATTTTAAAATTTTAATTCAAAAGTGAACTTTTTTTGAAACAAGAAAAAATTTCAAAATTAACAAAAGGAGTAACAAAAACTTAGAGGACGTTTGATACAAATTGTGGATTTAAGAATAGAATGGATTCGATAGAAAGAAAGGTTTAGAATGGAATGAAATGGTAGTGATTATACTATTTGGTATTATTTTGTAATAGAATGGAATAGATTTCATGTTAAAATTAAAATTAAATATTAATATTAATAAATTTATTAATAGATTTTATATTAAAATTTAATATTAATATTACAATAAAGATATTATTATTTTACATTATATTATATTTAAGAAAATCATATCTTGTACCAAAAATAGACAAAGTGCATGTCAATTTGTAGAGAAAAATATTTTCTACTCATTAGTGAAATTTTTTAAAAAATAAAATAAAATAAAATGACCGTTGCAAACTAGTAATGGGTTTGCAACAGCCATTAAACATCAACACCTGTCAACTGTGGAATTTTTTTTTTTTATTTTTAAACAAGCTCAAAATGACGTCGTTTTGATCTTTTGGTGAAACCTTTCCGGGGTGGAGGGAGAGAGAGAGAGGGTGGATTTCAACAAAACCACCCCCATGGGTTTTATTCCATTCCCCTAAATCCAAATCCACCAACCAAACAATATTTTTCTTCCCCATTCCAATCCATTCCCCCCTCCCCCAAACCCACAAACCAAACACCACCTTAATAGTGCAGTGTGTCATTCATTACTTTTACAACAGTGATTTACAATGTGTAGAGATTACAAAGAGGTCAGTAAAATTTCAGAAACACAAAAGCTATGAACTATTCATGGCACTTCCAAAACAAGTAGGAACCATCTTTTTCAACTGCTGAATGCTTGTGTTTATTATTGCGTAGCTTTCAGGATTACAACCAATGCTCCAGCCTTCTCAAAATACATGCATGCCACCAGGACCCCTGAGGGTTTAACACAATCCTTCATCCTTCTCAAATCTAGATGCGGAAGGCTCCATAACACATAAATACAAAAAGAATTTGCAGTGAAAACCTTGCCCAATATTCACAACTTTGGGGGTCTCTCCAGGGCAAAACAGCCAAACTTTCCCTTCCGAAAGTCTGACAAAATGCGAAATGCAGCCTGATGAACGTCACCGTTGAATAATTGACAGGCAAGATTGTGGACAAATCTGCAGTTTGACAAAGAAAAGTATAATTTGTAATCAAGTAGGAATCGGAACAGAATGGCGGAGTCAATTAGACCAAGGTGTCAAATAGGTGTCAATCCAACTACTGAAATAATATATACATATACATACATACATATATATACATATATACACACACACACATATTAGAGCATGGATTTAAAATCACCGTCCTAGTCTACAAACAATCTTCATGTGAAACAGCCAAAGAACTTACATTTTACCACAGCTACCATCTGTCTCAATCTTGTACCGGTCATGAAGAGCTGTAGTACCTGGAAAGAACAAGGAATATAATGTCTCTACCTTCAATGTTCATATTACATAAAGGAAAATATCCATTTACAGTACCACATATTAGCAAATATACCAGAATCAGACAAAGTTCAACCAGAAGAAGAAACTATATCAAAATAATCGAAGTTAGGTTAATGCAATAATTGAACGAACCTGCATTTGGAAGCTTTGAGAGCATCTGCACAAGAATGGCTGCAACATCAGTAGTATCATAAGATCTCTCTCCAATGTCATCTCATATGGCAAGTTTTATTGCTGCAGACTGATCACTGATCCTCATTGGAAGTATACCAGGTGAATCCAGCAACTCTAAATCGTTTCCAAAGTGGACCCATCTTTGTCAGAGTAGTGAGATGGAAGAAATTAGAAACTCAAAAGGTAGAAATAGATTCAGACATGTTATTTATACAAACCAATGTAATAAAATAGAAAATTCACAGCTATATATCTAAAATCTTGGCTACTTCCAATTTTCAATACATGCATAAATCTTTTCAGGAAATGCAGGGATATGTTTTACATGCACAAATTAGACATATATGGAAAAAGGATAGTACATACTTTAGTTCCCTAGTAAAACCAGGTCTTGGAGCTGCAGGACACATCCTACGCAAGCAAGCGATTTATCAAGGATGATTTCCCAACATTTGGATATCCAACTACTCCAGCTCGAACCTGTAGAACTAATTTATTAATTCCTTTGACAGGAAAATTCATCAAACTTAGGCAAGCAACAAAGACAGCTTTGCTTTAAACAAGGTATATTTAGAATTGGGAACAACAATATAACAAGACCACTAAATTTGAAAATTATCTTTAAAAATTTCCTAGCCCAAACTAATTATCAGAGATTTGGTTTGCTTTTCCACATTTATTGGGCATTTATATGCTAATGGAAGCATCAAAGAATTTGAGACATCAACCAAGAATATGAATGGAAAATAACTGACAAAAATGGTTTTAACAGCACAGCCATCTTGAGATTAAAGTCTGTCTTGATAAAAGAGAGTCGATGAGAATGAGTGTCCTGGATATTAATACCCCATCCATCCCCAAAAATGATTCCACTTTTGGATGTATGTAACTTTTTTTTAGTTATAAAGTACAATACTCTCCATGCAAATTCAGTGTACAATTTTCTATTTTTATTCTTACTTTTTAATTTTAGGACATATATAGTCATTATTAGTAAAGTAGTATAAGAATTTCATTTAAAAGTGGACTCATCTTTTGGGACAAAGAAAATGCTTGAAGTGGACTCTTTTTGAGACAGGAGTATGACTTTTCCTGCTTGACCTTCACTAGACCATTCACAAAAGGAACTGGGAAAGATCTACCGAAAAATTAGCCAACAAAAGTATGTTGTAGTATTGGCACACAGAAAACTCACTGCCCGAGGTAATAATCCTTTTGCTCTGCGTTTCACGCTCACACCTCCGGCTAGTTCCTTTGCCAGCCTACCTAGCTTCATTGCACCCTGCAGTTCACCAGAAGCTTGTCAATCTCCTGTTTTCTTTCAGCGAATCAGAGATCAATTCAACAAAACATATCCATTTCCAATACCATTCCCAGCTTCCCGTTGGAGAAGATTACTTTTATGCCCTGCTTAGCATAATAAGTTGCCCAAGCATTCCTATCTGCAGTTGATATCATGTCCTCTCTATTTAGAACTAAGATCCTTTTTCGATTGCCAAGCCATGAATCCATCTGCTCTTTCAAAGGCAACAAACCATAAGGGAATGATCATTACAATTGTGATAAAACAAAGGTTGCAGATACATGAGGTCAGTAGACATGCTTCTTCCAAGGGAAAGATAATCAGAAAGATAATCCATTTGCTCATTCAATCCTCTAGCAATTGTATTTAGCCCTTCAACTATAAACAAGATAATTTGTAGTCTTGACCACCAAAGAATGTACAAGACTGCAGGAAGGAAACATCAAGTCTAATTGGTTTTAATGCTGAGGATGCAATTGGATCTCATTACTGGAACACAAGGGCAAGCATGGCCACTGTTCTTTTTCCTATTTATGTTTTGGAAAAGGTGGGACCATTTATGTCCTCAAAACATGTTTGTATTATTATTATACCTCTTTGAAAAATGAAGATGCATAATTTAAAGATGCTAGTCCATCACATAAACAGAACTGGAGGCCAGAACTTTAATATTTACCATCTATACTAACTGGAATGATGCAACTTGAACTCCAGAGAGAATTGATGTCTGTATTTATAATGTTTAACCAAATGATGAGTATTACAATTATTTAGTTGTATCATGTTCACTGATATATGCTACTCCATAACACCAATCTCATTGTAGAACTTCATCCTCATTGTTTGACTCAATAGTAATGAAAGACATTGAGAATTCAAAAAAGTACAAGGAAAAAAAATGACTGTCTACAAATAGAAAGCCTATAGTTTCAAAGGGGGTGGTCATTGCGAACATTTCTTGTTGTCACCAACGTGCAGACTGTAATTTGCTGAGTTACTACAATTCTCTCAAGGGATTACCAAGAATCCAGAATACACAAAAGGACTCTAAACTCAACAGGTATGACATGCATGCTGAAGCAAAAGATATTAACCTGTGGATGGCCTGTAGACAATGGAATCCTTGCATCTCGGACCTCGATAACCACATCCATCAATTTCAGCTGTTCCTTGAGTTCTTTTTCAGATTTTGCAATATGACCAGGAAACCACTATAACATAGTTAGCATGGTAAGCTCACACCAAATCTAATTTACTTAGTTCGCATAAAAAGAAATAAGAAGTTTAAAGGAAAAGTTTGCCCTCATGATAGTTCATCTTTGGAGACCAGCACTCCAGTCAAAACTTAAGCTACCTGAATTGGACGTAATGACTTTGTCCAGTGATAAAGATCAGATTCCAAATCATCCCAGTCATGTTCTTTATGGACGCACCTGAAGTATTAATGACTTTCAAACTCCCAGTTGTTTGTGACCCCAAAGGTTTTCCGCCAACAATCTGCAATGTTTCATTCTCTTATGGTTCTCCAAAATAAACAACCAGTATGGGAAGCTTCCCAACAATAATAGATATTCTCACTATTTATACTCCATAGTGCATTACCATCATTCAAGTAGCCATAGAAAAGGCAAAGAACTTTTTATGTTGTTCTTTTGTTCTATATTTTGATTTCAGGGAATCAGATATGCAGGAGAAGAATGGAAAGAAAGTAAAATATGGCTTTTAATCAGAAATTGACAAACGCTTGCCATTTCCTTTCCCAATGAGGGACGAGAAATATTTTCAGCAAAAGAGATTATGCTATTCCCACTTTGCAAATTCCGTCCTTGTATAGTTTTTGTTCTGAACGAAGTAAAGGGCAGTTCATACATCATTTTATTGGTTCATTCATTTGTAGAGCCAGTGCTTCTTAGAAGTTAATAAGATTTATAACAGCCATTGTTACAACTAAATCATTTTTATTGACTTTATCTATGCTTTAATGTATCCAGAAAACCTCTCCTCTAACTTAACTCATCCAATTCTAACATTTGCTTACTAAAAATGTCTCCACATTGCACTAAAAATCCCACTATTTTATCACTGCTCACAAAATCATCACTAAGCCATAATTCATTCATAACAGCTTTTACACAAGCAAAATGCAATAAAAATTAGTTCTTGAAGAAATCAGCCGGATTTGATAGCGCTAGAAGATAGTCAAGGCACGCCTCTCTTTTCTGATTTGAGGACTACATATTCTATGATTCTCCAAAACCCACAATTTATCTCCATAAAACATATGCAAAAAGACAAAAGAAAAGCAAAATTGTAGCATATTAGCCATTTGGGAATTTCAAAAGCATAAAAGGAAAAACAAAAAGAATGATGATATTTGAAGAGCAATTTTACCTGAATATTGGACGAAACGGGAGGAGACTGAGCAGCGCATAAGGTGAGAAGGGGCGAGTCATTCCGGCCATGAAGACTGTGTCCGGCGAGTTTAGTAGCGGTGATGTTGGGCCACAGAACAGTGACGTGGGCGGCCATGGACTTGGCGGAGAAAGATATTCCCTTTCTTTATTTTCCAAAATTGAAATGCAAAATGGATCTTTTCTTTTCTTTCCTTTTTTTTGGTTTATTTTTTACTGCCTTTGTCATATTTTCTCGTTTAATTTTGTTTTGATTTTGCATTTACATTTTTTCCTTAAGAACAAAATAAGATAGTTTGTTGTGTTTTTGGTTTTCGATTTCTCAATCACTTCAACAATTTATCAACAACAATTCTAATTCTTATAAAATACTTTCCTTCCTCAAAATTGTTTACTTAAATAATACACCACGTTTTGTGAATTATAGGAATTATATTTAGGTATGTATAAATTGTGTTTCAAAATATATTTTTATATTTTTAAAATAATAATTATGAAATAAAAATATAATATATATACATTCTTAAATAGTTCAAACATGTGCATAAGTGACACTAGTATAGTGTTTAAAAATTAGAAAATTATTAATTTAATTAAAAGAGAAGGGAAATATTAGAATTTTTTAAAATTATTTAAAAGATATGAATTATTTAAATTTAAATAAAAAATATATTTTAATAGAAAGTAAAATAAAATATTATTCATATAACTGATTTTGCTGTTACCAAGATTATTCATTATTATTGTTGGATGCTCATGGAGTTTCTGAATATCTTTTAATTGGAAATCTGCTTCTTCTTGTTTAGATCCTTCATGTTCTACATTATGGAGGAAGAATATGGCTGTTAATTAATATATTATATTTCCTGTTAATAAAACTGTTGATTTTGGCCAAAAAAAAAAAAATGGTTCATCCTAATAGTTACCTAAAAATGTACTGAAAAAGAATATCTCAAAAGTTGGTGAAAAAAATAACTTAATAATTTATTTAAAACCAAAAAAATAAAGAACTCCCAAAAAACCAGCTTAATAGTTGGTGAAAGGAATTACTAATAGAAAAGAATTTCTTAGAAGGCTACCAACAATACATGCACAGTGACATCCTATAAACTGGACTTTTGATATGTCTTTGTGCATGTATCATCTTCTTATTCTATAAAATTTTCAAACTGGAATATCTTGGAATGATTGGCTCATTGGGAAGACAGAGATGGAAGATAATGGAGCTCAATGTGCCTGGAATGTTAGGACTTGATACCTTAGAAAACAACCACATCAGAGATGATTCAAGCCAATAGCATACTCACAAAAATGGATCATGAAAAAGTATCTCTTCACTGAATGATAACTGATTATGCATGACAATATCATAAAATACAATCAAGTTGATGGGAGAAATGCCAATAACCAATTGAGATTAAAGAAAAATTACGAAAAAGAAAATCCTTCCCATCAAAAATCAATTCCTTTTGCAGGATAAAGTGCACACATGAAAATACATACTGCTAAAAGGTAACCCTATACATGTTCCGAGTTATATATAGTATACATGCCAAATTCTTCTTCTGTCCACCCATGTACAATATCTTTATCTTCCAACACACGGAAGCACCCGCAGCTCTGAAAGGAAAGAATAAGCAGAAAAATTGAATCACCATCATAAAATAGATTAGTGAAATCAATAATTTGAACTGAAGGATGCAGACTTAATGTTTTGTATACGATTGGGCATAACAAGAACATACAGAAGCTGAGACATGAATAAAGGGCTTCATATACCTTTGGATTGTCATTTCCCATTCGCTTCTGACCATTTGAGTAAGATGTTTCTGTGGGCATCACAGGTACCTTTCCAGCTCCACTCTGTTTTTCCTCCCTCACTTTGTTAAATATGTGAGTATAACTTTCTGCCGATGAAGGATCAGTCTCATCCCACTCACCAAATTTGGGAACAGCAGGGCTGTGATCAGGCTGCCCACATATGTTGAAAAGTAATCATCTTTTGCTTAAACAAAAATAAAGAAAGAAGATATACTGCAAGACTCTAGAAACCGACAAGGCTTCCTGAAAAGGCGCACAAAAAGAGGGACCTTTTCTATTGAACTTTCATGTATCTTTCCTGTTAAAAGTTCTTTCAACATCCTTCTTTACTTTAGATGACAGCTTGGAAATTCCCTATGCCTACCAACATCACCAGACTTAATTTTTCCATTGCTAAGATTAGTAAAGAAACAAAAATCATTAAGTGGGGAAGAAACTATCCTTTAAATCACCATCCCCCCCCCCCACCCCCACAAAAAAAGAAAAAAAGAACTACTAAAGATAAAACAAAGAAGAATTTTATGTGAAGAAAAAGCTTTGTAATAGATAAAATGGCAAGGGAAAGGACAATTAGCTCTCACAAGGAACATCTAAACATCCTAGAACTTCAATACCAATTAACATCCTTCAAGATTTGGTCATTGATTCCTAAAAACATTATGAACAATTCTTTATCAGTCAACAATTACCACTAAATGAATATAATTGATCAAAGTGTTCTATCTGCATGCATGGCCATTTCCATTCATGATATAAGAAAAGAGTTATCAAAACATACTGTGTCATCTCCTCGTGCTACTGATTTAAAGCGTGACCTTCCAGGAGTCAAGGGAGCCATACCATGGCCACCTTCTAACGAGCCCCTTCGCTCCCAAGCTGGTGAAGAAACTCCACTGCCCTTTCCTCCAGTCTTTGCCTGAGAATGTGGATGTAGTGGTGAGTTGTCAATGCTGTGATCAGACGCCACACTTTGCCTAGAAACTCTCTTAAGGGTGTCACCAGCACTCATACCACCAAGACGGTGATGCGGAGAATCATGAGAAGGTCTTCGATTTGCCGTCTCATTTCTCAATGGAGAATCAGTTGGCCTCCTCAAATCTCCATCTTCTCGACTCAGCTGCCTTCGTGCCTCACTTTCATCATGTCTGGGCCCTTTGTTCCTTCTGATTCTGATTTACTGCTTCCATGTCTGGAACCACCTTGCCTATGATGAGACGATTCGTGGGTAGATTTCTGACTCATGGCATCAGAGTGCAATGGAGAGTCCATTGATCTCCTCAGATCACCATCTTCTCTGCTAGTGTGCCGCACATGCTGTGGCTTTGTAGCTTCTGGTCCTTTTTGACCCTTTAATTCATTATCCAGATAATCTTGGGGATCATTTGGATTCATCTTGGCACCTATCTTGCCCTTCCTTGCATTATCAAAGTAGACAGTGTAGGGTACATCTTCCTCACTTTCCCAATTGCCAAACTTTGGCACTTGTGATCGATGCTTCAAGAATAAAAAGCCAAGTCCACAAGGATGAGCTTCCAATAAACAATCCATTCAACCAATAGATCTAGGAGGATCAGGTAGGACAAAGTTTCATACTAATATAAATCAGAATTGCACCAAGGGTGATAGAAAAAATCATTATCCAAATACATTTATCAGAGATGGAATTTCACCACAGGTGATTATCTAGCCCACCTCCAAGGTGTGGACAAGGAGGAAGAGAACAAGGTTGGTAAATTGATCACTAAACAATATTAGGGTAAGACTCCACAAGTTCTTAAGCCTGGATACGTTGCAGAAGGATGACAACTTCACATCACCCTGCCACAATTTACTTTTTAATTTGACAACCAAAGGCAGAAATTGTTTGTAAATAACACACTCATTTGCCTTGCTTAGTTGCTTGTAAGAACAGGAAAATAAGGTTTTATTTCTTTACACTAAGCGACAATGATTTTCTATTCAAGCCACCAGTCTTTCATTCCAGGTTTCACATGCAGTATCCTTCTCAGCACTGTGGACTTCACAGTTTTGAGGTTCTCTATAAAAAAACAGGGGCTCTTTGAATAGGATCCAAGAGCATCATTATAAGTAAAGTGTATCACCCCTTATAATCAAATTTTGGCACTTGAGAGTTGAGATCATGATGTTGCTGCAGTTGCAAGCAGCTTCTGTTTTATTTACAGACTAATATTAGCACAGATATGCAACTCTAACCTCCTTCCTAACATTTACCTCATGATTCTGCTCTACATGAACACAACCTAAAACTGAAAGTTTTCCAGTCTCAGTCAGCACCAAGTATGCGTAACTTCACCTCCTAAAAAGGTTTTCATAGGTCCAATTTTTCTCCAGTTGGATGTCTGGATCTTAGCACTGATTGCTTATTTGGGATCATCAACAGTTATGAAGGAGCTGAACTTGAACCTTTGGCGAGCTTCCATTATAGATAAGTGAATCAAAAGATTACACACCCATACCAATGGTACTTGTCCTGATGAAAGCCTCAGACTATCACCAGGCAGCACAACCTGAATTACACGCTATCACATGCCTCTGTTTCAACTATAAAATCCTATTTTAGTTGCAGGCGCAAGAGTGACCTAAACCACTCAATAATTCCCATGCTCAAGCCAGATTGCAAGGACCTAACATTGTTATCAGCCCATGCAATACCTATATACCTCACGTTGATGAACTATTGGGAGTATTAAAGAACTTTCATGTTTCAGCCACATGAACTAAACAAAATGAACTCTATTAATCTAACAAATGAGCCCAATTTTTAGTACCCAAGTTTATATAGATAGAAGACTCATATTTAGGCAGGCTCCATTAGCATCTTCTCATTACAAGCTTCACTAGTCCACAACTAAAATTAAGACATTTGTGTTCTAAAAGAAAATTTATCTTGGTTCTGATCTTCATGTTGCTTGATTGTCTTTGTTATAACCCAAACTGGAACATGAACAATGTCACGTAATAAATTATACAAGTAATTCAGCTTGCTTAGCTTTCAAAACATGACTTGTGAAGCCTGATATTATGACATTTTAGCAAAACATGGCATCCTATAATTGTGCTGAAGAGATCAGAAAACTTGAGAGGTTTAAAACATTGTCTGCAGCAGCTCTTCAGCCTTTACATACATAATGATAATTTGTTAGGGAAAGGCAAACAACAAAACGGGGTGATGAAAAAAGAGAGAGAGAAAAAAAGAGAAAGCCATTTTATGTTTGAGTGTGAAAATCCATCTTATTGTATCTGGAGAAGAAGCAACTCAAAAGTTTCAGCTTTTGTTAGCATGATCACTTGAACTAAACAGCTGAAAGTAGAAATATAAACCAAGTTGGAAAACATGCAGAGTGCAAAAATACATCAGCACTATAACCATAATCTTTAAGCATATAAATTAATAAGATTTAGTTTGCAGACAGTTATATGACGAACAACAAAAGAATTCATAACTACAGATAAGACATCACTTTGTAACCCAAATCTTACAAAAATGGTCTCAGTATTTACAAAACATCAGGAACAATTTAGGATGATAAACTCACTCTCTATCTACAACACAATTAAATGTGAAAATTACATTCCTCAATATAGATGTATCAACAAAAAATTGTTACATCTAAAATCACACAAAAACATGCAACAACTCCTTTCAAGGTACATTTTAATTGAAAATATGTTAGACAAATATCCATAAGGGCATGAAAAATTCAAAATTTCACAGTCATTCATTAATACAGCAAGAAAGATAATTAGAAAGAGTGGCGCATAGGCAACTAGAACCTTCCCCGTTTTTCTAGTTCCTTGGTCCATCACAACCGCCCCCGCCCCCGCCCCGCCCTCATCCAGGAAAAGGAAAAAATGAAAAAGCCCACAAAATTATCCTTCTTAGATGATTAAGCCCGGTTGAGTAAAATCCTTAATCAAACCAAGTTAAAAATTTAAGAAAAAAAGGTATGTAATCATTGAACCCAAAACCTCCAAACCACCATTTCTACCGCTTCATTAATACATACCAAAAACGGCAATCATCCCATATCAAATCAAGCACAAAGAACACAGATTTACTCCACAATTAACATTAAAGGATAATAAAAAACCACAATTCAACTAAATTAGCGCCAAAAACCATTCACATCATACAATATTACACCATTATTGAACCAAAAAACAGATCAAGAAAGCCAGTAAAAACTCACCGCCATCCAAGTGTTCCCCTTCAAAGTAATCGAGATGAAGAGAGGCTGAGCTGATTCAAGAAAAAACCCACCAAAAAAAGAAGTTTTTCTCAATGAATATTACTGCGATGATTCAAAGACAGCTCAGAAGACAAGGGAGTTGGAGTGTGTTTTTTTTTTTTTTTTTGGTTCTCTCTTTTGCTTTGGGGGTTTATCAGAGATGACCGGTTGACTGGCGCCACCGGTGACATTTGACCTTAAATCTTGCTAATCTTCATCTGGAGTTTATCATTTAACACGTGCCACTTGTCTAGTTGATTGACAGCACGTGCTCTTGTCGGCCATTTTGGCACGCTGCGCTGCACTGTAATAAAACCAACATGCTCTACTTACCTAGCTGATTATGCTTGGTTCCATTAAACTTGGGAGTTGGGAGTTGGGAGTTGGGAGTTTGTTATTTTTAAATTCATTATTTTATCGTCCTACATATTTTGGAACTTTTTAAAAAGTTTCCAAATTTGTATCTCATCATTTTTTTGTTTAAATTTTAATTTGGATATAATTATATATTTTTTTAAAAAAATTAATATGTATAAATTAGGAGTAATTGTAATTTTTTCAAATAATGATGTTTATTTTGTAGTTTCATCAAACTTAATTTTATATCCTTTGTTGACTAAGGAACCTACAGTACTACAAGGGTGTGACGATCAGAGAACTTTACTGTGTAATACCGTAAAACCACACAGATGACAGAACGCCAACCAAAAAGGTATTATGTTAATTTAAACTCAGATCTTACTACCGCGACGCTACTACGCTAACTCGCCACCTCGGAAAGGATTTTGTATCCTTAATTCTAATATCTTTTTTATTCTTTACTTTTAAAATGGTCTTTTCTAGTTCCAACTTACTAACTCTATTGTTTTTTATCCTTTACTTTTAAAAATGGTCTTTTTCAGTTCCAACTTTTTTTTTTAACGGGCTATAACTCATTTTACTAGTAAATAGAAACATATGTAGCACATATAAAATTATTTTTAGGAATAATTTCATTCTTAGATATTTACCATTCCTCTCACTTAGCTTCATTTTCTAAAAAGGGTTTGGGTTTGAGAATGCTTTAAGAATGAGCACTTGTAATCCTCTAAGCAATGCTTTATTATTATTGATTGTAGGTGTATTAAACCAAACTTATTTAGCAAATTATATTTTGATTAGGATTTACTAATTCTTAGTTGAATTAGATTTGGATTCTTTTTAGAAAACAGATTTTGTGTGGGATTTGATTATCAAATCCTAATTGGTTTTGATTAAATATGGGATCTATATAAAGGACCCATGGTTATTAGTTTTGTGAGAGACTTAGAAAAACAAGAAAAAGAGAAACTCCAAGAAAATAGAATTGTGAGAAGTAGGAGTTTCTTCCTACTGTTTGTATTTTGAAGTGTAGGATTTTTCCTACCTTGTTGTTTGTCTCCAAATAAATTGTTTGTTGTCTTTCCGCATTGCGTGATTTTTGTGCGTAGGATTTTTACATCCTACATGCGGTATCGAGCCAACAACGTTAATTGTTGGTTTCTTGATCTCCGGTGATTTTCCAAGGGATGCTAAAAGTTGTTTGTTAGCCATGGATGATTGGAACATAAAATGTGTTGTTCCAAAACTCACGGAAAGCAAAATTATAAATTTTGGAGGATTGATGGAAACACACCTTCAAGCATACGATTTGCTACATTCATTCAAAAGAGGTACGGATAATGCCGATGCCGAAACCAAAAGAAAGGTATATTTGACCTTATCTCAAATTCATCAAGGAATTGATATGTCAATTTTTCATAAAATTTGTATCGGCTAAAAGCGCCAAACAAGCATGGGATATTTTAGAAAGAGCTTATATTGGCATAGATCAAGTTAGAAAAATAACGTGTTATTGTTGAAGAGAAAATTTGAGTTGTGCTCTATGGAGAAATTTGAAACGATTGAGAACTATTTTTCCCGCTTTTGGATATCAAGAATGAGATGGAATTTAATGGGTGTATTCTTGATGATAAATTTTTGTGGAAAAGTTCTTTATTCATTATCTATGAGGTTTGATTATGTTGTTGCACTTATATTGGAGACTAAAGATTTATCAACTTTGAGCATTGAAGAACTACAAAGTTCATTAATTCTTCATGAACAAAGAATTGATGGGTAACTTGTATAAGAGAACAAGCCAGTGGAACAAAAACCAAATCCTCAAGATACTACAATAATTGAGGAAAAGATGGTCCCAATGTGAGTCTATTGTTCACAAATAAAAGTTTGAAGAGATGGATTGTGAAAATTACCAAGTTAATTTTGTAAAAGATGAAGAAGAGATAATTGGTTCGGCAGAGCAGCGAGAATAATTTTTTGATGTTTTGGTTGATGAAGAAATCGTTAATTTAGAAGAAAAATCGGAAACCATTGACACGGTTGAAGAAGATGAGAGAAATTTTGAATCTCTTTACCTAGAAGAGAAATTGGGTATCATAAAATATTTTGAATTGCATAGCAATGGTGAAGATGATTGTTTTGACAAGTGGGTCAATATAGTTGAGGTTTTTGATCAAGAAGAAGACGCAAATAGAAAATTTTCAAAGTATAAATTTTCACCAATGACAAGATTGAAGGTGATAATGAAGATCAAGATTAAGAAGTTGATATTGTACGTGGTCTACACGGTAAAGGAGATTTCAAAAGAAATTCATACTTGAGATGGAGTTGGTGCTACTTTTATGGCAAGCTTGGTTTAAGGGAGGCTTTGTTGGTGTATTAAACCAAACTTATTTAGCAAATTATAATTTGATTAGGATTTACTAATTCTTAGTTGAATTAGATTTGGATTCTTTTTAAAAAAACAGATTTTGTGTGGGATTTGATTATCAAATCCTAATTGGTTTTGATTAAATATGGGATCTATATAAAGGACCCATGGTTATTAGTTTTTGAGAGAGACTTAGAAAAACAAGAAAAAGAGAGACTCCAAAAAAATAGAATTGTGAGAAGTAGGAGTTTCTTCCCATCGCTTGTATTTTGAAGTGTAGGATTTTTCCTATCTTATTGTTTGTCTCCAAATAAATTGTTTGTTGTCTTTCCATTGCGTGATTTTTGTATCGTAGGATTTTTACATCCTACATTGATGAATGCATTTGATCTTATAAAAATGGTCATCTCTTACTAGTTGTTTTTAGAGTCTCCTACTCTTCTTCAAGACAAAAGATGAAGAAGAAGAATTAATTCGTAGAAATAAAAGAGGTGGGAGGGATGAAGTGAATAAAGATTTGAAGGAAGTACTTGCACAAAGACAATTACCAAGTGAGAGCAAAGCAAATCTGAAGAATAGTATTAAGAGTTGGCAATATATATTCGCATAAATTATTTTTTTAAATGCTAACTCAGAAAATAAATACAATAATTAGTTGTGATATTCTTACTTCTCCATATTCAGCTTCTAATGGATATGCTAATCATGAATTCATTGAAATTCATAAGACTATTAATATTGGTTGCAATGGTTCAATTATTATCATTTTACACCATTATTTTTATTGTTCCTAGTATTGTTTCTTTATGATTCTAAGTTATTAATTTTGTCTAATCATTGGTGATCTCTGTCTTAAATCCCTATAAAGTACAAAACAAAAGAAGAGATACTCAAACATTGCTCATTTGAAAAGGAAACAAGTTAACGAACAAGTTCCCTTATCATATTGGAAGGTATGGGAAGATTAGTAAGGGATGGGACTCAAGCCTGCGTAAGTGAAGCAAGGTAAATGATTCAATGTCATGGAAATAGAATGCAAAAACTAGGGTCAGTTATCAAAATCTAACAAGAAAAAACTACTAAAAATGATTGATGTAAATACTTTACAAAACGTTTTATCGTTGTCACTTACTAATTTATCTTATACTATTCTATTTTAATTTAGTCTCATAAATGATCTTTCATATTATAAATCAAATTACTGTATTATTTTACAGAAATGATTTATGTATGATAACAATGAGTATGTAAAGTCAAAATTAGATAAATAAGTGAAGAAACAATATAGAACTAAGAGACACAAACACCACAAGTATTTCTAAGTTTCTAATAGTTTAGTTTTAAAAAGGAGGCATTCAGAAATTGGCCAAAAGCAATCAAAGATCAAGAAGACTAAGGCCTTATTTGGTTGCTAAGGAATCTAAGTTTGGAAAATAATATGTTTCCTTGTTTTAAATTTCAGCATTTGGTTCATTTGGGAAAGTAATGTGTTTCCTTTCTTGTGTTTGTTTCAGTTTTAAATTTTTTAAGAAAGTTATCAAATTTTTGTAAACAAGCAAAATAAGTGCAACATTTCAGAATTTTGAATTCTCACTAAAAGTTGGTATTTTGATTACTTTTCTTAAAATTTTAGACTAAATAAACATATTTTTTACTTTTAATCTTATTTCATCGCTTTCTTTTCTTTTAATTCTTATTGTTGTCCCAAATAGCAACACTAGAGTAGGGATAAATAGGGTTGCTTTTTAAAAAAAATTACAAATAAAATTTCAAACCCTAAAACAAATATGTCAAAATGAAAAGGATAATCAAATATGAAAAACAGACAATAATAGAAGGGTGAGGGCTAATATTTGAGATAAATATAAAAGAAGGAAAGCAAGCAAACACAATCAATTTATAGTGGTTTGGTTTCAATGTCTTTCAAGGCCCACTTCCTAATGCCTTTCTTGAGATTTCTCCACTATTATTTGAAGAGTTTGTTACAAACTAGCTTCCACATGCGCTAGAAAACTTTATCAAGTGATTTTATCCCCAAATCACTCCACAAGTCTCTCTCAAAGAATATCCCTTGTCTTAGTTCTAACACATAAACCAAAATCAACAAAAGCTCACCCAACTCTCACACAACAAAAGATAATAAATTTCCCTTTCTTACAACAAGGATGATGAGTTTAATACTGAATCAACTAAAAAAGAAACTCTCACAAGTTGAATATGAAAGATAAAGCACAATTGTATGAAGAATTCACTCTATGTTTGCAAAAAGATGAACTTTCTTGTTTTTCTTTGTAAGCACTTCTTTCTTGCCCCTTTTTTTCTTAATCATATACATTAATCTGCGTTTGAGGCTGTATTTATAGGCAAAAATTTCAAAATGGCCGTTGCTAAGTGAAAAGACACGTTTGCCCTTCAAAGAACTTGAATTTCCTTGCTTCTAATACTTCCTTTCAAATTTAGATTTTCCAAGATACATTTGTGACTATTTTTTCACCTTTATAACGTTCATATCTAACAATCACTCAAAGTAATTTTGTAGCTATAAAATTTTAATATCATCTGGACAAATTTGAGATTCATCCAACGGTTAGATCTTCATATATAGCCTCTAAACTGAGACTAGTTTCAGATAACTTTTTCTGACAATTTGAATCTATGTTTACAATTAAAGATATTGTTTCACCAGGATGTTTTTAGAATTTGAAAAAAAGCATAAACTACAAAAGTTGTACCTTTATGTCTTCTTTTCACACACCAAAAATAGGAATTTTTAAAGTTGTAAATTATGAGTTATGCCTCAAAAATAGAGACTAACTTCGATCTGAATTAAAATATCTTCTATAATGACTAATTTTCCAACTCATTTTGGACATCTAAACTATGAATCGAGAAAATTATTCATCAAGAGTTGTAGATAGGAAAGTCTAGTTTATTATATTAAAATTCCATAATAATTGAACCATTAGATCCTTAGATATTATCAAAATACTAACATATATATGATTTTTTTGTTCATCCAAGTTAACCTTCTAGTTCAAGTCTTTATCTTTCATTAATTTTCATTACTCCAAACTTTGAAATTCCTTTATTTCTTCATCCAAATTAGGTAAAAATACCTCAAAAATAATATTAGTCGCCAAGCATATTATCTTGAATCTATCAAATTAAAATATTTCATTCAATGTCTATCTGAAAATTAATTATGAAAATTTAATTCAATGTTTGTTATCATCAAAATCAATTATAAAATTGAGTTTATTAACCTTGTGTCAACACTTATACATCTCTTATTTTTTAAGTATTGCACATATAGTTTTCTATTTTAATTATTATTAGTTTTAATTTTTTATTTTAAAATTTTTTTCAATTGAGAACTTTTTTCTATTTAAGTTCATAATTTTTTTAAAATTAATTTTTTTTATTTTTTCTCATTATTTTTTTTTGAATTGTAGGTATATTTATGCGTGTGTATTGGTTTCAATTTCGCCACTAAATTATTAACATCATCATTGTTGTTTTTTTTTAATGAAATATAAGTTCATTTGTACATGTTATTGGAACAAGCTTCTTCATATTTTTCCTTCCTATTTATATTTCCTTAATTTTATTTATCTTTTAAATTTTTATTAAAATAATTCTTTATATTTTTATTTCCTTAATATTTGTATATCCTTTTAATTTTTATTATTTATTAATACACTTATTATGGTACTACAAATAAATGAATTTATTTATCAACTATAAAACTATGTTTTTACAAAAACATATTATAACATTAGTATTTTTTTCTTTTGAGTTCAAGTATTGTTATACATTATAATTGACAAAATAAAGAAATAATAAATTATATTTGATTAAAAACTGAAAAGAGTTATCTTTATTATTGATATAGAATAAGGAGAATAATATAATGATAAATGTATATGTCAAATAAATTATATTTAAAATATATTTGTGATTTAAAAATCTAACTAAAATAGTGAAATATGAATTATATTAATTTTCCTGTGAATATTTTTATTCTATCCAAACATAGATAAATATTCAAAATCCCCAAAATTAAATTCTTAAAATTCAAATTCCTTAGAAAATATTCATTTTCCTCGAATTAAATTTTGAGAAATCATATTCCTACGTAACTTTACTTTCTTAATTACAACTAAGTCACTTATAATTATGATTTTACACAATAGTATTTCTTAAAGTGGGTAAAATTTTTAAATGTTGAAGATCATTGAAAGGTACAAGAGAAGTAGAGTTGCACAATAGTCCTCTCATGCAATAGGAACAAAATCTTTTGCGCCATAAATATGACAAGGTATTGTATATGTGTTTGACTTTTGTTTTTAATTGCATGCCTTCCTCGTTGTATTATATGATATCAATAATATTTTTATAATAGGAGATTAAGAAAAATAGAAAAGTTGGACCTGTAGAGTTATATGGAGATATACACTTTAGTAGAAAGAAAAATACCATGATTTTGAGCACTTAACAACCATGCATGTGAGATTTTATGTTAAGCATATTTATTATTTCAGTACTTCAATTTTTAAAACTTTATTTCGTTGTCAAATTCTAGGCCCAAATGAAAATCTAATATGAGGCAAATGGATCTAAATAGTAGAGGTGCTCAAAACTAATAATCTTATCCGAATATTTCAATCGATCGGATCAAATTCGGATTGGATCGGTCTTTATTTCGATTTGATTCGCTTTATTTTTTATTTTGCTATTGCTTTCCTTTTCATATATAGAATTGTGAAAGATATTGTGATTGAAGTAGATGGACATGTACTTGGGGAGTACTATAGTGATGTAACTAGTCCAAAAACTAATATATCTGTCGAGTACTATATACAAATAGAAGAAGTCAAAAGAAGGGTAGATGAAGCTGAAACATGTATTGCAAATTTCAAACTTCAAATTTCAATTGTTCACTCAACGAGAACAAATGTTAGGCACAATAAGAACAACTTCATAAGTTAACCCAAGCAAAAGAAACTTCACAAAAGTGAAAAGTTGAAACAAATGAAACGAGAAAGGCTCTCAAGGTAACAATTGGGAAGCAACATAATTTTCAATTTTAAATGTCATAAGGTAAGTCTTTTACTGGTTAGCTATTAGTTTTAATACTTTTTTCATTCCCTAGTGACTTTTTAATCTTTTAAATTATTCTTTAGGAAGTAATAATAAATTTTGTCTCTATTAAGTACTAAATAATGTAGTTGACTGAAAACAAGTTTAAAAATTCAGTCTGTGTACGGACAGCGTATTCACATTTTCCCTTGAACATGCTTTTCAAGGTCTAAAATGCTATATGGCCAACATTTTCCAAAATTGTGACTTAAACTAAATTCCAAATCTCATTTTTGCTGCCTAAGGTAGAACTCTAAAACACATTTTAAAACCATCTTTTCTTCTCTTTTTTTCATTCTCTCTTCATTTCTTCCACCCTGGTCCCCCCTCCCAAAGGCCATTTATAGTTTCAAAACTTAGGGGCCAAATTTTCTACAGTAGTCGCAAGCATTTCTAGAGTTTGAATTCTTATCGTCTATTATTTTCAACTTTCTTCTCTATTTGAGCCAGTCGAGTAGTTTGTGCCTCCATCCAAATTGAAATAGAGTTAGGAGTACCATCAGATTTTTGAGAAATATAGTAATGATTTTATTGTATATCTGAAGGCATTCAAATACTCAGTCGCAATCTTCATTGTTTAATAGTCTCCTTTTTTTCCCTCAATTTTCCCCCATGTCACTTTTAATGTGTTTGGGTTCCTTTCATTTTTGGCTAGTGCATGCAATTGGGAGATCGTCTATATTGGATGTTACTCTTTTTTCCTGCAATATTTTCTTTTTTTGAAAGTTGCTATATATCATGAGTTCTAGCCGTATGGAGACCATATGTTGTATGGAAGAACTCGTATGTTATATGCTTGCTTTGGTTTCTTTGTGGATTAAAATTTTTGAGCTACATGTATCAAACTTTGACATGGTGTGACAATGTTTTGCCGATTTTTAACTTTCTGAATTTTTGGTTTGACGAGGTGTTGTTCAGTACTTTAATGATTTCACAGAAAAATTAAATAAGAGACTTTGGTGAATACCTAATTAGGTGGTCTCATAATTTTCATTGAATGCATTTAACAAATATTGAAATGGGTATGACAGTTATCTATGTTCTATTTTCTAAATTTCTTTGTGGATAATGGAGTTGGGCAGTGTTACTATGATATTGGAAAATAATAATAATAATAATAATAATAAACAAGTTAGATTGTATTAACTGAATACTTGTTCCTCTCACTCCTTTTTGCTACAAATTATTGCATTTTTAATTTCTGCAAATCATACAACATATAGATGGTATTTGATTGCTTTATGTTATTTACATAATCATATTGTCATTAATGTTTTCAACAAGTACAGACGTAATAATATTTGTTGGTGTTCAAGTGTGAAAAAATCAGATTGTGACTTAATAAGGCAAAAATGATTTATAAATTTAATTGCGGACTGATTGTAATGAAGAACAAAGAACCTTAATGAGGATGAAAAAATTATGAGTTTATTCTTTAGAATTACCACTGGAAATGAAGATGAAGCTACCCTTAAAATAATTTTCTTAAGCTCCACGTCTTTGATTTTGCAGGTTGGATAAGTCGTAACCAATAAAAAAATATTTTTATAAATGTTGAGAACTAAAAGAGTATTTTTTAAAAAAATAAAAGATAAAATTTTTTTGACCAAATGTTAAAAAAACTAAAATTGTGATTTACTCTCAAGTTTATGATTATAAAGAGTAAAATATTGGAATTTTTTTAAATTAAAAAATTCAATATTTTAAAAAAGTTCAAAATCTACTGAAAGTGAATTTGGAAAAATCGACTTCAACCCAACCTTTGCGTCTTTACTTCAAGTTTATCCAGAAAGCTGAGACAACCAATGCATTGTGTTGCATGTTCCAGAAAATCAACTTCAATCTTTGCTTCAAGTTTATCCAGACAGTTGCGGCAACCAATGCATTGCATTGCATGCTAGAAACGTGGCAGATGGACTGACATCTGGCCATTCTCGTGCCTCATAGAGCAGCTGAGGTTATGATTGCTTCAAGTTCCGACCTCTGCATCTTGTTTAAGGATTAATTTCAATGGTTTTCATTTTCGTTTTCTTCACCAAGCTTTATCTCTGAATTTTTCTTTTCTTTGTTATTTAATGGAATTCTTTTCCTAGAACTAGAGAGTTTATACTTTTGTCAAAGGAATGAGTGAAGGCAACAAAAGCATGAAGTCTTTGGTGAGCCATTTGTATCTTTTACTAAATATTCCCATCACTTTATGTGTTATAATTGGAGGGTCTGCCATAAAAGAGATTTGGCTAATTCGGTTCTCAAATAAGATTGGTTGCGTCTTTTGAAGTTATGTTGTAATGGTAGCATGTTGTGTTTTTTTTTTTTTTTTTTTGTAGTTGGGTGGGAAAGGCGCAAATCTTGTTGAAATGGCAAGCATCGGTTTATCTGTCCCTCCGTGGCTCACAATATCGAAGCATGCCAAGAATATCGTGAGAATGGCAGAAGCTACTGCATCATGGGAGGAAACATTGAAAGGGTTAGTCGTTATTGAGAAAGACATGGGTGCTTTTCTGGAGGACCCCTCCATGCTTCTCCTTCTTTCTGTTATATCTGGTGCAGCGGTATGTTTTTCAACCATAAGCTTCTTCCTTGGTGCAGCGGTTTTTTTAAAAAAAAATTAAGCCAATGGGATTATCGACTTTAAAGTCGATATCGAATGTCAATTTCAATATTTTGGAATCTCTTTTAAAATTACAATATTTATTTAATTTGTATTAAAATAACAAATATTTATGAAAAAAACTCTGATTATAAAAGTATGACCATGTGCAAACTACACACAGCATTAGAGTTCTAATTTTACTGAAATCGATAATACCAATGTCGACTTCAAAGTCGATAATGCCATTGTTGACTTCACACAAAATAAATAAATAAAATTAGTTCCCCAGTTCTGCATTCTTTCTCCTTTCCCATTTCCCCCTCCCCTCCTCCATCTGCACCCCCTTCTCCCTTCCCCCACTGCTGCCTCAATCTTAACCATCTAACAAACAAAGAAATCCATCGATCGTAAGCTCGGCCATATGGCGAGAATGGAGGAGGAAGAGAAGGGGCTTAACCATTTTAGTCATAAAGAGCATCCACTGATCCTCAAACAGCCGAGAAGAAACAAGATGTTGATGATGTTGATATAGTCTGCTATAGATGTCAAGAACAAATCTTAGAGCCTCAAGTGTACATTTGCTCCCACTGTGATTTCTTTTCACAAAAGATGTGCAAAACTACCGGGTAGATTATGCATCCAATGTACTCTTAGCATCCACTAGTCCTCCAGAAGAGCCACCTTACGAATCTAGCACTTGTTACCGTGGCGCACGCGGTTGAGGTGCCTAGAAGTTCTTCACTTACCATTGTTGCAGGGAAAGGGCGGGAGAATGGGAAAGGAGAGAAGAATGCGGGAATTGGGGAAACTATTTTTTTATTTTATTTTGTCTAAAGTGTCGACTTTAAAGTCGACATTGACATTGTTGATTTCAAGAAATTGGAACTTCATTTAAAGAGCAATATTTTTTTTTTTTAAGAAAATTAATATTCTATTATTTGACTAATTATGTGATAGTTACATTGCCACCAAAGGGAGTTCACTCTACCATTTTAGTACGGTGTAGAAGACCAACTTTGGTTTTGCGTAGGCGTGTTGAGCGAGGGACCGAGAAACAAAATGCAGACAAATCATTAAGAGTCTTTATGGCATGTTTTCAAAATGTATTTTTGTGCTTTTCAAAATATTTTTAATTTTTAATACATCTTTTATTTCTGATCACTATTTCAAAAATACAAAAACATATTTTGAAATATTGGTTTTCTCACTTCTTCTCACTTTAGAGATAAGAGGGCATAATTTCACAAATAATACATAAATAGTATACGTGAGGTTAAAGAGTTATTTATTTGAATATTGTAGATTTAGTGGAAAATTAAAAAATATTAATTTTTTAATTTTTTTAAAATATTAAAAATTAATTTTTCAAAAATTGACTTTAAATTCAATTACTAAAGTATTGACTTTAAAGTGGATACCTAAACGTGTTTTTTTTTTCAAAAATTTCTTAGCAGTTGTGGACTCTTTGCATTAGACTTATGTTTTTTCTAGCTTCTTGATGTCCATGGCTTTGGATTTCTTTCAATTCCTGATGGCTGCTTGACTTCCAGCCTGCTTGGGAGAGAAGAGGACTGCTACTGAGAGGAGGAGAGAAGCGTGGAAAGGCGACTGCAAGGGGCTACTATAGGTTTGGGGGACTACGGTTAGTGGGGAGGGGGAGATGGCTTTGGGCGACAGCTGATGTTCCTGCGATTTGGGAGATGGGGTGCTTTATTATTATTATTACTTTTTATTTTGGTCTTGTCGCTTTTTTTTTTTTTAATTAAAGTCGATATTTCTTAAATAAATTTCACTATTTTGAGCAAAATTTTTCAAATATTAATATTTTTATTTTTATTAAAAGTTACAATATTTATATAAAAAACCAGATTTAAGATTGACACATTAAAACTAGCTAGAAGAAATGGGAAGAAACTCGAAGGAGACCAAAGAATTATAAAAGTTGAATGAAGGAAAAGAAGCCCCAATATTAAAAGAATTGCAATCCACCAAATAGGCGATGCAAAATGTGCATTTGAAGGGGAAATTTTTTCAAAAGAGCTATTGTACAAGCAAAACACTGCTGAGATGCCATATTCATTTACCTATAAGCAAATCCGAAGCACCAAGGACCTGCAAGGGATTTTCCTCCAACTTTAGCTGCACCCACCAAAGCCAAGGATTGCGTAAGATGCCATATTCTCTTTGCCGACAGCCTGACAAGAGTTGCAGATACAGTAGTCTGGATTCTGCATTTTGCTTTTGGTTTGCCATCCCAGTCACCTGAGATGCTTAATCATACCAGCATCCTTGATAATTTGGTCACGTAGTCCTTGTTTAAGAATCAGTAATCAGGAAAGTTCATTGCAAGCTTCAGGAAGTTGATCATCCCCGAAGCTGGCCTCTTTCTTGATGTCCATGGCTTTGGATTTCTTTCAATTCCTGATGGCTGCTTGACTTCCAGCCTGTTTGGGAGAGAAGAGGACTGCTACTGTGAGGAGGAGAGTAGCGTGGAAAGGCGACTGGAAGGGGCTACTATAGGTTTGGGGTACTTCGGTTAGTGGCGAGGGGGAGATGGCTTTGGGCGACAGCTGATGTTCCTGCGATTTCGGGAGATGGGGTGCTTTATTATTATTATTACTTTTTTATTTTGGTCTTGTCGCTTTTTTTTTTTTTTTAATTAAAGTCGATATTTCTTAAATAAATTTCACTATTTTGAGCAAAATTTTTCAAATATTAATATTTTTTATTTTTTTATTAAAAGTTACAATATTTATATAAAAAAACCAGATTTAAGATTGACACATTAAAACTAGCTAGAAGAAATGGGAAGAAACTCGAAGGAGACCAAAGAATTATAAAAGTTGAATGAAGGGAAAAGAAGCCCCAATATTAAAAGAATTGCAATCCACCAAATAGGCGATGCAAAATGTGCATTTGAAGGGGAAATTTTTTTCAAAAGAGCTATTGTACAAGCAAAAACACTGCTGAGATGCCATATTCATTTACCTATAAGCAAATCCGAAGCACCAAGGACCTGCAAGGGATTTTCCTCCAACTTTAGCTGCACCCACCAAAGCCAAGGATTGCGTAAGATGCCATATTCTCTTTGCCGACAGCCTGACAAGAGTTGCAGATACAGTAGTCTGGATTCTGCATTTTGCTTTTGGTTTGCCATCCCAGTCACCTGAGATGCTTAATCTTACCAGCATCCTTGATAATTTGGTCACGTAGTCCTTGTTTAAGAATCAGTAATCGGGAAAGTTCATTGCAAGCTTCAGGAAGTTGATCATCCCCGAAGCTGGCCTCTGAATTAAGAGCGAAAATAACTACATTGACATCTTCCTCAAGTTCAAGGGAAAAGAGGTTAGTAAACACCTGCAGAACATAAACATACCAACGATGAGAATTAGCATTGTCAAAAATGACAAAGAAATAGAAGAGTGGATACAGCAATTTACCATGTTTCCATACAGTCAAAGACGCTTCCCCTTTCCCTAGAATCCAACCCAAACTAAAGACCCAGGAGTCTTGATCTAGATGATCTTTCATTATTAATTTTTTACAGAAAGAGTTGCTTTTGTGATAATCAAGCTCTTAACTGGCCTCAACCCATGAAGAGAAGCAGTATTTATTCAACTCTTACCATTTTCAATCTTGAGAAGACCAAATCTTTGATGGCAGGGGATCTTGAGACTAAATTAATGACAAATAAACCTTGCTTCGAAAGAGAATTTTTGGCCATTAATAGAAAAGAATCTTCAATAAAATTTGCCGCAGGACAGGTCAACCCAGAGCTGTTAAACAAGAAAAGGTGAAAAGATATATCATCTGAAACCAGGAAAATTACAGGGGAAAATACCATTCATGTAACAAGATGATCTAGTTTTAATTCAGTTTTACCTGGTGTCAGCAGAATCCACATCCACAACAATTAGATCAATTTTGTTCAGACTTTGGTCTCCTGTGAGGGATACACTGCAGCCTCCATTCGAAGCAGGAATTTTTCCCTCAAGAGGACTATCCTCAGTCCCAGGATTTTTCGTCACCACATTAGCTCCCTCAGAGTTTGCAATCTCCCTAATGTACTTTATCCCATCAGTAACATGTACCTGAAAGGCAAGTAAATTTGAGAGATGAGGGGCATGCACAGGATTAACGCTTGGTAACCATTCAAATATATGTAATCACAAATTACATAAATATTCTCCTTTACCTGTTCAGAAAAGAGTACAGCATAAGAAAATTGCATTTGAAATTTTTCATACACTAGATTTTTGTTTTATCTCTTCAAGAACTTCCTACTTTCTTCATCTTCACTCATCTAAACACTAAAATAAATGGCCCGACCTCCTAAATTCAAGTTTGATTACAATGCACTCGTTCTCAATGGCTTCAGACAATATCAAAGGTATAGATTGATTTCCAGTTCAATCAAATTATTGGCAGGAAAATTTTTTGGCAAATTCAGGGCTCTCACAATCCAGTAATTGCTCACAAATCTTACAAAAAACTACATGACAAAGCAGCTTTTCCCTGATGCTACCCCCTGACAGGTTTCCATTGGGTGGTGAAACAAAAGCAACTCTAAGGAAAATGTGAATGCACTGGATTACCTTCAAATGATTGTCTTGTGTAAGACCAAAATAATCTCTGGCCACATCTAGTACCACAGAATCTAACTCAACAACCTGCCAGTTCAATACTTTGGTATTAAATTAAAATAAGTTAAATTTCATCTGAAATCAATTGCTTGCACTATCTTACTTCAATCTCAAGAAATGGCAGGCAACCATGCAGAAACATAGGCAGTAATCCTGCTCCCAGTCCAATTACAACAGCTTTAACCTGAATAAAAGAAAAAGATTGTAGCATTTAGCTTCTACCCACATTTAAGCCCCACATCAAAGAAAGATGACAAAGAAAACCATATGCATTCTTCTTAGAAGCTCTTAAAAAGTTCTCGACAGATTAGTAATATGCAAAGAAGCTGGAATATCACAAACTAAAGCTATCATGTTGCAAACCAAAGTAAAGCTGCTTCTTCAAAAATGAAATTACGGAAGTTTATATAGCTATTAACTACAGGTTAGACAAACCAATAAGACACAAAATCACTTCCATTATCCTTTGCTCTATTCTCAAGTTGCCAGCATGATTCCTCAACAAAAATCATCTAGCTAATTTACATAGCTCTTGGTAGTGAATATCAGCTACTCAAGTATAAACTTTTCAACAGAACAAACTACATTTTGGAAACACATTGTTATCAAGAGAGCAACATATTCAACATCATAACTAGCATGCCTCACAGTTAGCACAACATATAACAAGGGCTAGAACACAAAAAACTATTTCTAAGAAAAAAAGGATAGCTTTAACAACAACAGACTATGTAGAGATTGTAGTATATAGTCTTTTCACCTAACATTAACCACAAAATGGAAAAGCAGAAGACCACATCCAAGCTATGATATGCCAAAAAAGAATTTATTTACCGTTGCTCCCTTTGATGCCATTTCTCCCAAATATGAAGAAATCAATACAAATCCAGAAATGATACCAGAGTGATATGAACTTGCCAAGTAACTGTGGTCAACTCTCAAGTCATTGTTCAGTTCTGTGCACATGAAATAGAAAAGAAATTTAACAAGGAGAGATAGAGCATAAGGTTATGTGTAAACTAAAAAAATTATCATTTTTTCACTTTTCTTTCACGAGCTCTAAACGAAGCTTCCTCTCAATTCATAAGCACCCTTTTCCATGTTGCAGGCTGATCGAAATACAATTTTTGTTCTTCTGATTGATGATGATAGTAGCTAATATACAATGCATATCTTCAGTTTCTCCTCCTCCCCCCCCCCCCTTCCCCCACCCCCACCACAACAAACCCCCCTCCCTCCCTCCCTCCCTCTTTCTTTTTGGCAATTCAAGGGAAAAAAAAATTGGAAAAATTAACTATTTTGCAATCTGGACGTGCCTTAAAATGTTTGGGAAAAAAGAGTTCAGGAACACATACAGTGTGATATCCCATGTTGGCATAGTTTAATTTTGTGACAACAAAAATTCAATCACAGAACACATATTATCAGACTAAGTTAAAAGTAATATTATTTAACTGCACTGAGTGTTTTTCTGTCTGAATAAACCTAAGATCATCGCATCATTTTAGGAGAAATCTATTAACAACAAGATTTGTAAGCAGGAGTGTTTCCAAGAAATTTGAGCATAAAATATGCAACACTAAAATTGCCTATGGATGAGGCAATATTAAAATATGCATGTTGCCAGACATGCCTGATTTTTTCTGATTTCCTTTTCGGTGTTTGCCTGAAAGACGGGTTTTCTTCTGCACTACATCACCAGTTACTTGTGTCCCCAGTCTCATTAGAAGAGCCTCAGATTGAATTATACCCTCACTCCTTTCAAATGTCAGGCGCCGAAATATCACGTCCTTGGACGGAAATAGACGGCTGATATAATCATCATTTTTGTCATATATCACATCCTCTACATCAATTCGACCTGTCAAGGATGATGTGACCTACACAACCCCAAATTCAGTAATAAAATATGCAGTTGCTAAACGTTGGTGACCTTGAGAATGTAAATGCCATGAGTGAGAGTACATAACTGTTTTCATAACTCGAAGGAGCTATATAAAAAATATTGTAAAAATAGCCACCTCTGTGTCAGAACTAAATGAAAAGGGCAACAGAAAGATAATAAAGCCACAAAATGAAAGTTCATTTCTGAGAATAGCATTCAAGACCTAAGCAGCACAATAGAACAAGTATTTCCTTTTGGGTTATGAATAGAATGACTGAAGCAGCAGTAAAACAACTAGAATATCAAAAATAACCTAAAACTTGTTAAAAGTATTCTTTCGAGAAACCCTTGCTACTAGAATAAGAAACAGCCAAAAAAATGTATAGAATCGATAAAGTTTAGAAACTGGATGAGTAACATATAACTAGTTCAAGCTCTAGTTTAGATTCAAACTTCAATTGCTTCCCTAGTAGTTTCTTTGGTGCTGCATCAAGAAGTCCTAACCAGCTATACTAAATAAAAAAATTCCCAGTATCTTTATCATTTGTTGGAAGAGAATAGCAATGAAATAAGATTGAACAACCATCGAAAAAACTAAACTTCATTCAGAAAATGCAGTTTGAACTTCAAACCTCAAAAAAGAAGGGTGGAAAAAAAAACTGAACCTGATGTACAATCTTTCGTTGCTTGATTCCATCACTTGCTGCCATAAACCTTCAAAATGTATCATTTAACACATGCAGAACAAATGTGTTTCAATGAGGTACATAACAATCCAAAAAAATTATCTTAAGTTGAAAATGGAAGTGGAACTGTTTTTAAACATTGACATTGACAAAAAGGTGACAATAATGTCAACAAATAAGAGTTACATCAGAGCATCAATTACTACATTTAATTACAGCAAAAATCATAGTACAAGACATACGGAATTTGAGCTCCACTGTGGCCTCCTGGTTCCAATTGTTTGACTAGTGGGGAGAGATCTTTCTGGAAAAAAGAAATTTTTTTAAAAACGCAGTAAGAATTATTATCCAGTTTCTCCATCATATAATGTCCCCATATGTGAAATGAAGTAAAACACAACCTGGATATCATCCATGTTAGCATCACTCTGGCTGGAGTCCAGTAAAATCTAAAGTCAGATGAGTATAAAAGTTAGAAATATAAAATTTAAACTTTCAAGGGACAAAATTCACAAGAACTTTGTTCAGAAAAACATGTGATTCATAAATTGTCAGGCGAATACCATCACAAGGCAGGCAGCCTTGAGCTACCAACAACCATCCATTGCCCTTCTTCTGAAGAATATAACCACTCATGAGCTCGAGTCTGAAATCTAAAACTCAGTTACAAATTTTCAATAACAAAGAAATGATTCAAGAAAAATACAAGAATAAGCACTGAACAAGTATTAATTAATAGAAACACTAAGAAACAAATCATAAAGGCTCTTTTTTTTTTTTTTTGGTGGCATTTTCATTTCTGCAGAATATAAATATATGCAGTTACAAGATAGTCACAGCTCCTATGTTTTTTGCCCAACCAAAAACAAACTTAGCCCAATTCTAGAAAGTTCATTGAAACAACCAAGAGCGAGTAATTATAAACAGATATGGAATGATGCAACAGTTTCCACAAAAAAGGAATCATTGTAGCTCCATCTTACTTTTAGGCATGAATATAGAAGGAATCTGTGCATGACATCAATGAATCGACTAAGATATAGAACTTCACACCAAAAAAGTGAATCAGAATAAAATAAATAAAAAATCAAGGAAATGAACAATATGAAGAAAGGGACAACTATTCAATTACCAATTCGTTTAACTATATGATTGATCAATCACTAATTCACTATAGACTGATTTAATGTTTAAAATTGTCAGACATATGTTTTAGGAAAAAGTTAAGCATCAATTTTGAAATTTACATTAACAATTATAAATGGAAAGAACATCATCACTATTCTATTCATAAAATGGTGGAGGACAAGGTGTCAAGTGCCAGGTCCAGTTCTCATTGTGATAATTCACACCCAAAAAAAAAAAATGAAGAAGAAGAAGAAGAAGAAGAGAAAAGGAAGATGCAATAGGTGCCATGCAACACACAAAAAAAAATTCATTGCTTTCTATGATACATGATATAAAGATGGAAAAGGAAAAAATATTATGTCAACAGAGTATGGTAGTTCTATAGGTGGTTGTATTGCAAAAGATGATTATACAAAACAATCAAGTAAAGTGGGTGCTCCTATTTTATAAGAATGTAGAAGCATTAGATTTGATAAGTCAACACAGTGAATTTGCGAATATTTAAAGTAGCATAAGGTTTGGGATGTACTTAACTATCAGAGTTTTACAACTCTTTTGCTTAAACACAGATAACAAGTCGAATTCTCCATGTACACGCCCACGTAAAATTAGCCAATAGGGAAATATACTATATGTCCAGGAGAGCTTTGTTGTAGATTATCTACATAATTCCATTTTATTTAGTGATGCTAAAATATAAAGTCTAGTCTTCCGTAAAGAGTAATTAGAAAAAATCAGATTGAAAGTGTTTGATGGTAAGTACCTTGGGCACGAGAAGAACTCCACAGTGATATGAAAAAGGTCCAGAATTATGTGGAGCATCAAGAAGTACAGCTTTATAAGTGAAACGAGAACCACCTGGCTCACCCAGCTTAAGCTGGATCCGACAACCTGGATCAAGCTCTGCCAGATTCACTTTAGCTCCTATGTTCAGATCTTCAAGTAAGTATATAACATCAGAACCGTTGGAGTATTTTGACCGAATATTATTTTCGCTTTGAAGTGCATCATAAAGCCCGTGAGCCTGGAACATACCAAGGAGATCAAATCAAGTCCCCAGGCAACCATAAACAAATTTCAAACTGTTTTTTTTTTAACATAAAAGAGCTATCCTCACACAGAAAAAAATTGATATATTTTTTCAAGTAAGTTTTAATTCAGAACTTGACGATATTTATCTGGTCACTAGCAAAAAGGAAATAAGGAAAGCAACACCACAACACAACAAGACCCACTTCCTCAAGGCATAATGATATCAATTCGGATTTAGTTGCATTTTTTTAAATTCTTTTGAAGGAGGGTATACATCTCAACATAAATATAGTTTGCTGAATAGATTGCAGAGTGAAAACACTGTAGTAAGATAGCATTAAACTTGTGTCTTTCTTCCATTGATTGTGCCACAAAAAGCTGCCGAAAGCACATTTTCAAGATTTCCATGATGCCAACAGTTGCTCTATCCTACCTACATAACCCTATAACTTCCTCTCCCACCAACCAACCAAAGAAATTTTCTCTTCTACAGAGAAACAAGAGCATTCACAAACTTCATGGTGACAAAAGACAATAACTGCAGTAAAAGAACCAGATAACTCCTCAAGAGAAAAGAGAGAACAGCCAAGAAGTTCTACCTGATTCCCATTTTTAACAACCAAAGGCAGATCCAATGATGATGATATTTGGGAGAAAGAAGTAGAGTCATCCTTTTCAGCAATGACCATGAAAGTCAGCAGGCTAGACTTTTCAGTTGACTTTGGAGGGATTACATGAAGTCTCATCCTCCACCCACACCGGAACTTTGGGAAGAGTAGACCTGATAGTAAAAGCAACAGAAGTCTACAAGATAGCAATGGTATAGAAGAAAAATTATACACCTAAAAACAAAAGAGGCAGAACAAAAACTCATCCAACATTAAACAACAGCATATGCCTAAGACCATGATGTTCAATATTCTAAAAGAATATAACAAATTTTACCTAATACATGAGATTCTGCCAATGTAAGACACACAAATTTTCCACCATCTTTAAGAACTCTTTTCACCTGGATTACCGATTGTATGACATAATTAGAAAGTAGATAATTAATTCCATTCCAAGTTGTTACATTATAAAGATACACACATTTGAATTATAATTCTGTGTTCAAAAGCCAGGCACCTCGGATAAATATTGATTTCCTAACTTAGGGCCAAGCTCTGGTTCCATTAAAGCATCCAATCCTCCTTTGTCAAGCACAACATCAAAGGTCTCCTTTTCAAACTGAATGAAAATTACAAGCATTAGAATGAAGGAACAAAAATATTGTAATATTATGAATAGAAGTATGCTGCAAGAGAAAAAATTATGCACCCAACAAGCAGCAAGATATAAGAATATTGTAATATTATGAATAGAAGTATGCTGCAAGAGAAAAAATTATGCACCCAACAAGCAGCAATATACAAGTTTGATAGAAAAATTGGTTTCCTGCCACAATAATTAATATGTTTTATTTCCAAACAGTTACCAAGTAAGCTGGTAGGTAATGCCCAAATAAACAAAAAATATAAGCTCTAGGCCATCTCATAAAGCTCATCAAAATAAATGGAAACCACTAAATCTCATAGAATTTGTCAATATAAACTAAAGTCAAGATATCCTGATCCCAACTGAAGGATGAATTTTCCTTTTTTTTTTTTATTTGGGAGTTTTAACTGGAAAAATAAAATGGAGAAAAGAAGGAGAAGAAGAAGAAGAGATATGGAGAGTTACAATATCTTTTCGTAAATGATGAATGAAGTTAACCAAAGTCTTGCTTGCGATCTGCTGAGTTTACCCAGAAACTGTCAATCACCAAACACAAAAATGCCCAATTTCTCCAAAATCTTCTAATAATTACCTAAACTCCCAACCAAAAGCATATAAAAGTACAATTTTCACTTCTTACACTTTCCATCTAAACTTTACTTTCCCTTCTTTTCAATTTTCTCCCAATCACGTAACTAACTTTCTCCAAATCACTTAACTAACTTCACTCTACTTGATCCTCACGGAAGAGGATTACTGCTAGAAGTCTCCTTGCATCTAAGAGAAATGAGCTAATTTCTTCTTTTTATTGAAAAATGTGCCTAGTTTTTTAACTCCTACTCATAAATTATCAGAAGCCGCTGTTATTTTCCATTCTAAAATTTTCCCTTTATACAATGTAGTGAATGCTTATTACCTACTGGTCATGATGGACAACCATACGCCGTCATCTATAATAAATAGAGAAAATAACTAAATATTTGCATTAATTAACAAATAAATTATTAAAATCAAAATGTTGAAATGCACAAATTGACAAATACAGCAAATAACCTGCATTTTAGCCATATCCATGACCCGCCATTTCATTTCAGGCCTCAACCTCACATTCCTCTTCAACATATCCAAAATCACAACTTTCGAAAAATCAATATTTGTAATATTCCGAAACCCCATGTCATAAAGGCACTCCGAGAGCTTCGAATTCCCACACCCCGGGACCAAAATTTGAATCTCCTCCGCCGCCTTCCCGCCGTTGCTGCTGCTACCACAGCCGTCGCTGCCCCCAGATGGCAGTGGCGAGGAGAGATGGAGCAAAAGAACATCTTTGAGCTCAGGCCACTCGGCGTACCATTCGAAAGCATCATCACTGCCTCTAATGGTGAAAAATTGATCCCAATTTTCCTTGCTGGTAAAGTCTCCTAGGGTATTGAGGAGCTCGTCTTGCTTCTTTTGTTGTTTATTTTTCCCCATTTTTGAGCGGATAGGGTTTTTTTCTTGCCTTTGTTGAGGTTTGAATTTGGGACTTTTGCTGTGGGTTTAGGGTTTTGGAACGGGGGTGATGACGAAGACACGGATGAGTGCGTGCTGGCGTGAAGGCGGGATTACTGTATTTGGGAAGCACCACGCCTTTAATGATTATATATAACCTCCACTCAGGAGATGAGCAAAAGGGAGGCGTTGAATTGCGTGAAGTTAAATTTGCGCCTTCAGAGACTCTGGAATGTTGAAGGCGGGGGAGAAGGCCGCTTTTGGTTTCACGCCTTCTGTTCCAAGGTTCATAACGCTTGGGCTGGGCAACCCTCATAGTAAGCAATCCACATAGTACTTTATGAACCAATATAATTGTAGAACTTTGTATGATTTTTCTGGGGGGTTTGATTGAGGAAAGAAAAAGCAATTTAGGAAATTTTGTAACAATTTACTTGTAATTCTAGAAAGTAAATGGTTATTATGTGGGAAAATTTTGATCATTAATTACTTTATATTTTTAACCAATAAACTTTCTTTGTATATAAAAAGCTAAAAAATTATAATATGCTTCCAAAATAATAGTCAAATAGTAAAATATCATAAATAAAAGTTTTTCGCAGATGAATTTGACCCCAACATTACAAAAAAATTTATAAGATGGGCCATGTTGTGGTGAATTTGACCCCAAATAAAAGTTTATTGGTACTATTATATGACAAATTGCAATCCCATCTATCGTGTGCGGTACTCGTGCCATTTACCCATTTATTTACTTTTATTTATATGATATATATGTATTTAAATTTTAATAAATATATTATATATTAGTGATAAATTATTTATATATATTATTTGATTAATATTAGTTAGAATATTAATTTATTATTAAGTTATTTAATTATAATTAGATTATATTTATATTAATATTATACTAATAAAATTTTAGTTATTATATTTTAATATTAGTTATTAATTACTATTAGTTTACTATTTGTTCTCAATTAATTATGAATTACTATTTATTCACTCATAACTTTTTATTATAGTATATTATGAGTATTTATAGTCTATTATTTAGCATTTATATGTCATTATTAATTTGATATATATAGTATTTTATATAATTTAAAATTTATTATATAAAAAATAAAAAATAAAAACATCATATTTTATTATAATTATGTGTATACTCATTATAAAATGTGTTTCAATCAACAATATTTATATTTATAAAATTATAAATAAAATAATTTTCGTTAAAAATAAAACTTCATTGGGCACCCATGAGGATGTAGACTAGGGACGAGTGAAAGGAAAGTGGGTGACGAGATAGTGACAAGGCAAAAATTTTAGGGTAAAAAACATTGAAAATTTGAAAGCCACTTAACTAACAAAATTACGCGAATAGCCATTCAACTCGTAAATTTGGTATACTTTTAGCCATTTCGTTACTTTCAGCCATTAAAAGCCAAACGGATAGAGGCAAAATGGTCAATTTTGTATTCTGAAATATACGTAAATATTTCAATTTTATTTTTTTAAGATAATGAGTACAATACCTTTTTAAAATATTTAAAAATATTTTAATACATTATTTTATATTAAAATATTTAATATAAAATTAATTTAAGAAGCTTGTACTTGAAGGTGAGAGAAAACTGACCATTTTACCCCTGTAAAAAACACTTAGAAGCACTGTCGTTTGACTTTTAATGGTTGAAAGTAACAGAATGACCAAAAGTATGCCAAATTTACTAGTTGAATAACTATTTGTGTAATTTTGTTAGATGAATAGCCAAAAGTATATGATTTCAAAAGTTGAGTGACATCTAGTGTTTTTTATCCAAATTTTTATATGCAAGATGAGGGGCGGGGTAGGCTGCCCGTCCTATTTCCATTTATAGATTATCAGACGGGAAGTAAAGAGAAAAATGCTGGTTTTGTTGGGGAGAATATCTAAAATAGCAGCTTTGACTTCTCCGTTATCAAATATAGCAGCGGGTAATTTTTGTTCACAAATATAGCAGGTCAAGGTGTTTGACCAACTGAAATGACCAAAAAGCCCTTCTATGTGCAGAAAGATAAAGACGTTAGACAAAAATTCCCGCGTATCTTAAATGCATGTCGCCAATTAGCATTCATCATCCACTGATTCAACAACCCACATGACCGAAATTAACTATGGTTCAACGACGGCATGCTGAAGAAGGAAAAAAATGCCGATTGAGTAGCGGGTTTGGTGAAAATTTTCATCTGCTTTTAGATTCGAATCTGCTATCACGAGAGGGTGTGTGGGTGTGGGTTGTGTGTTTGTTTTGCGGGTACGGTGTCAAGTGTGTGTTAAATTTTTGGCCGAATTGGGTTTGAACGTGAACGAGAGAGTAAGTAGTCCATACGTAAAAGAATGTTCAAAATACTTCGATAATGATGCATATATATGTCGAAATATATGTGGACAGATTGGTATAAAATGTCGATATTAATGAATATATGTCGTCCCTGGGCTCTAAAATGTCGACATTAGTATCTAAAACGTCGACATATATGTCGTCCATAGGCTCTAAAATGTCGACAGTATGCTCTAAAACGTCGACATATATGTCGTCCCTAGGCTCTAAAATGTCGACAGTATGATCTAAAACGTCGACATATATGTCGTCCCTAGGCTCTAAAATGTCGACAGTGTGATCTAAACATAATTTAATGTTACTTTTTTAGTTACATGTATATAAATGTAAAATTGAAAAAAATTATGATTGCAAATTGTAAAGAATAATTTGCATTAATGAATATTGATTGCATTTTCTTTACGAATATTAATATGAATATTAATATCTACAATGAATGTTGTACATTGATTTTACATAATCTAATATGATGGTAATATTCAACTATTAGATGTATAATCTTATTGCCGTATATTAGTTATTCATTTTAGTATTTGAGTCGGTGTTTTTTTATTAGTTATATTACATAATCTAATATGATGGTAATATTCAACTACTAACGTGATTCACAATTAAAGTCTGAAGAATTCACGAACTAATATTACTAGTATTATTATTATTATTATTTTTTATTATTTAATTTTTTTTTATAAATGTGTATAACAAACGAACCGCCGCAGCGCTGAATTAAGCGCCGCGGTGGTTAAAACTTTCTGGCCAACGTCCTTCCATCATGAAATGGGTATGCCATGGTTTTGTTGCACGTATTTGATGATGGCAGAGAAAGTACAAACTGAAATAAGCATTGGAAAAGGACAGCCATGTGAAGAGAGCTCTAAAGAACCAAAACTCTTTTCTTTTAGTGTCACAAAATGAGTGAAGAAAGACGGAAGAAGAAAAAGGCCACAACTACAAGTGTGGCTTGTTTAAATGTCTTTTGTTTTCATTGCATTCATGGGATCATTAGAAGTTAGAATGGATTCTCACTTGATTCAAAATCTAGGAAAGGTACTTGTGTGTGGAAGGTTTCACCTATCTATGGCAAGGATGACACAACTGGGGATAAAGTTTGATTGATGGTTGTCACTACGAGTTAGGATGATGTTTTTTCTGCCACATACCATGGAATCAAGTCATGCACACCATGCTCGTGATCATGTGCCAAGACAACAAAGGTTCAATACCTAAAGAAATTAAAAGGGCTCATATTATTTTCCTTTTACCCCACAAATATTTGTTATTGAGAGAGACTATTCCTATGGCACAAAGTAATTTTCATTTGCTCATTCTAAGAATGTGGTCAGTGGATGGCTAGCAAATTGGTTGAAAGTATACTATAAATATGAATGGATACGTGGATGAGATTGTTGATTGTTCATGCGATGATGGAACTATGACTCAAAATGACAATTATTACAAAGGCTAGAATGAAAAGATATGTATATAATGTAAGGTATAAAAAGAGTAAACAGAAAAGGGTTTCATTTTGAAGAACTTTTGGCTCATTGCTAAGCTTGTTACGCCCTAAAATGTTGCTCACATATATCAAACAAAAACCAAATTTATGTATGTTAATAATCAAATGAGACTCGTGGAGTTGACAAACATAATTAATCATAAAACGCTTCGAGATTTTTTTTGTTACTAAAGATTTGTTGCTATGTTGAATTTCTTGATCTTTTACAAATTTTGCAAATTAAACAATAAATTAAAAATTTTACCTTTCTTGATCATGTATTATTAATAATTTAAGAATTTTAAGTATTTACACTATAATTTTGGCCTTAATTAATAAGATGCTTAATCTTTTACAATCTTTTTCGAAAACTTAGGTTACATTTGAATTATATTTTAAAACGTACTTTTTATTGTTTAAATAATCTATTACCTTTTTAATACTTTTTTTTATAATTAATATTTTATAAAATATATAAACGCATTTTAAGATATAATTTATACGCCATATGAAAATGACAGGGGGTCTGTCTTTTGTGAAACTCAAGGTGAATTCGTTTTTAGCTTGGCTAGTCTAAAATTTGAATGGTGGGGGAGAAATTGTATGTGTGGTGCAGATAATCAATTTATTTTCACCTTTTCTGCCTTGTTTTTTTTCAAACAATTCACGAGCACACAAGAATTTGAACTTTAATACTTGCCCTAGGTGTGGGCAGGTGGGATGGGGAGGATAATGAATAAGGGGGCGCTTGGTTCGTGTGAGAAAATGAGAAAAGTAATGAAAATAATAATAGTGGGGAATGATACTGAATTCTTTCATTGTATTTTACCTTATTGTGTGTATAAATTTCAAATTTTGTATAATTATTTTATTATATATAAACTTTATATATTTTCTCTTACCTTTCCCTATTTTTACAAGTGAACGTACAGAATAAGCTTATAGAACTTATGCTTTTGTACTAGGTAAATTTGTGCATATATAAATTTATTTTTTACTCTAGTATATAATATAATACCAATTTGACCAAATAAAAATATAGTTTGATTTTGTAAATTCATATTTTTATTTGTAAAAAAAAAGTAAGTCAATTAAAGAAATGAAATGTTCAATATTAAACTCAAATTCAAATAAAGTCAAGAAAACTTAACATTAATTATAGCTTATTAACAAAATAACTATTTAATTAAATAAATAATAATAAAAATATTATCTAAATTTAAATACAAATGCATGAAAATCTAATAAAATTTTTGTAATATATGTTAAAGAAGTACCTTTTTTATAAATCATCTAAAAAAATCATAAAACAAATATGTCATCTATCGATTAAAATCATTAAAAGTTAATTTTTTTTTAAAAATAATTAGTTTCATACAAATAGTAATTGATACTGCTTGGAAGAATTTGGTTATTTATTTTATAATTTTTCAACTAAATATTATAGGATTAGGATATTTTATTCAGTTATGAAGTTCAATTGGGTATACCCTATATCTTAACGTGTCACAGTTTACTCCTATTTTTTTTTGTAAAGACGAAGACAAAATTATATCTTTTTCCTATTTACTACGGCGACGAAGAACCAAATTATTACTATATTTATTCCTTTTTTCTACTTCTTCTTCCAAGTGCAGGATAACTCCAAGGGGTTGTGGGTTTTTTTTCTACCAATTGGGCCTCTCCCTTCCCCACCCCCATGGGGATGGTCTACAGGGTTCATCACCCCCATGGGGATGGTCTACAGGGTTCATAACTACTCCTCTTACTACAGGACGCTTACCTAGCTAATGCTTAGATCCTGCTCTACCCAAACTTTTCTGGTTCACCCCAACATTCCCTACTTGTTCGATTGTTGCTGAGCAGTTTTTGGATATCAAACGGACCTCCCCAGAGGGTAATTTTAATGTGGCCGATTTCCCCTCTTTTGCAATCAGTTTAAACTTATACCAATTATGAATTTTGTATCTTTATTTTATCTTAGTAAAAATTGTATTTTATCTTTATCCTGTTACACAGAACTAAATAAAACACAGGTTTACCCAAATCAATTAAAAGAGTGTAATTTAAGACTCAATTTTAATTAAATAATCCATCAACTTCAGACCAACCTTTACAAAATGATTTTTTTTCCCTTTTAGTCTTTCTCTCTCTTTTTCTCTTTTTTCTACCACCATATTTTTTTCCCAAATTATGTCTTTCTCTCTCTTTTTCTCTTTTTTCTGCCACCATATTTTTTTTCCCAAATTATGATTATGGCACACCAGTGAGATAGAAAATTACGGGAGACAAGGATTTGATCTAAGGTTTACTTATCTATTTGATCATTCCTAACTTGGCCTAAAAATAATTAGTTTTAAATAAATTTCACCATCTCATTTTACCTAATAAATACACAGCTACTTATGTATTTATTTGACTTATTAAATACGAGAAAATATTGGATGCAATAGTGCTCATGTAGTACGGCATTGGCGGTACAATTCATGGACAAAAATATAATTAAGCCTCTACCTTGCTTATTATTTACAAGAAGATATTAAATATATACAAAGGTGGTGCAATGTGTGGTACAATGTAAAATAATACCATCTCTATAATTAAAGGACATAATTATAAATTTGTTATAAAAAATATACACAATTCACGAGCTAAATTCAAGTTTCTTTAAAAATATTTATTAAATAGATATATAGCAGCAACTTGAATTGGTTTAAGAATGCAGATATTGTACTCAATATTTATTTAATATAATAAATATATAAAAAATTGTAGTGGAAACTTGCACCATAATATTGCACGATTAGAGAGGATAGATACTGAAGGAAATAACCCCCATGAAGTCAAAAAGACACCATGATGCCCACTATCACCATGATGCCCACTAACATGGCAGTTAGAAATGCCAAGAGTCTTTAGAGGACTACCAAGAGTCTAAGGACTACCAAGAGTCTTTAGAGGACTACCAAGAGTCTTTGGAGGACTACCAAGAGTCTAAGGACTTCTATAAAACCAAGAGAAGGAGAGTGAGCAAGGTGATGAATGTGTGTGGTGTTACAGAAAAACTATAAGAAAAGTTTTTGTCTAAATTCTCTCTACCGCAAAGGAAGCACTTTAATCTGTGGATAATGGATATAGTTCATCATGTGATTATATTCTGACCAGTGATACAAGTAAGTTGTTCTTGGGCTAATTTTTCCGCACATATTTTGTATATGATAATTTGGAATATGTTTTCAACATTGGTATCAGAGCATAGAATTGCTTGTTTCCTGGTTATTTGTCATGTTTAGAACATGTTTACACATGAAATCCATGAATAGATTGAATGTTCATATTTTCTAGTATGAATCTATTTCAAGTATGTTGATCAGCCTCTGTTGTAGTGTATTTTCAAGAAATATGGAATGATATAGGCAATAATGGTTATAGTTTTTGAAACTAGACATTACAAGCTTCAAATCGATATACAATATGTGTAATTTGGATGAAAAACGAAAGAGATATGAATCAATGAAGATTCAGTTCTCAAAATTCTGAATCTGGAAATTTGCTTTCCAGAATCGGAATTTTCAAGCAGTCATGTTTGACTGCTTGTATCTCTCTTAAGTTTTGTTTTTTTTATTTACATATCTTGTAAAAAAATTGAAACTAGATATTACAGGCTTTATAATGATATCTTATATGACCGATTTGAACTTAATATGCAAGAGATTCGAGTCTCCAAAGTCATGGGTTCATCAAGACTGAATCTGGAAATTTGTTTTCCAGATTTGAATGACCATGTTTGACGGCCTGTATCTTTCAAATTTTTTGAACATGATTTACACCACCCACACATTTGAAAACTACATACTTCAAGATTTAAAATGATATATGATATGATCAATTTGGACTTGAAATGAAGGAGATACAAGTCTCCAAAGTTGCACACAAAAAAAAAAAAAAATCTGATTTTTGTGGGCAACTGTTATTTATTGACGATGGACGTCAGACAAGTTTTTTATGAAATTTTCATTGGGTCGTTTGATTGTTTGAAAACAACATTATGGTCCTTAAAGTTTCATAAAATTACAATTTTGTCCCTAAGTTGTCCAGAAATTGTGAACCGGTCCTCCAACTTTGGGAAATTAGTTTTTTGTCTCTTTTTCTGACTAATCATTGACTAGTCAATGCAGAAATTTTGACAGGCTCATACGAGCTCGTTTGAGCTCCCTTGGGGGTGTATGAGGTACGTTTATGTTCGTATCAAAATTGTCTTCGTTTTGATATATTAATGGAACATGTTTGATGCATATAAAGTAATGAATATACGTATAAATACTTATAATATGCATATTTTGAGGCATTTTTTAAGTATTTTCGCTCGTATTGTTTTTGATATAGAGAATATCATATGTGCATGTGATGATTTATGATAGCATATATGAAGTCTATGGTGGTTCATGAATGATGGCTCTTGGCTTTTCATTTCAATCATGAATGATGACTTTTGGATTTTCATGCATCAAATATAATGAAAGACTTTTGGTTTTTCATTTTAATGATGAATGAAGACTTTTGGCTTTTCATGCGTCAAGCATAATGAAAGACTTTTGGCTTTTCATTTCAATGATGAATGAAGACTTGTGGCTTTTCATTCTCTAAACTTAATTGCTTGTCTTTTGAACATGATGTGAACAAGGAAATCTCCTTTATAAATAGAGGACTTTCCTTGGTGGACAAGTAGAATATATATGAAGTCTGAAATGCTTGCTATCTATCTTGAAATTAAAGTATGATTTGATGCATATGTTATTTGTACATTAGTTCAAATCATATTATGCTATGTTATAATTACAAGATATAAAAATCATTACATGTTTTATGATCTTTGTTTGAGTGGGTAGTTCTAGAAAGTTTTAGTAACTTTAGTGAACTCGATTTTACATAAATGATTATGTTAATGGTAATTGCAAGTGAGAATTCTCGGATGATGATTGGGAACACAGTGAACTTTCGAATCTGAGACCTTATGTGAAATTACTTATTAATATAATTAGTTAATGTAAAATGATGCATAAATGATAGGCATTAATAATTCATGCATATATGTCTATAGAACTTTGTGTTCAAAAACAATGGTTTTAGCATATAAGAATATTGTTGCTGAGCTAAAACAAAATGAACGGCGAAAATTATGAAATCTGGAATATGAAAATCCAGTATGTGCTAGAAAAGCAATAAGCACTAGAAGATCTTAACCAAGGTTATGGAAGAGCCTGAAAGTGGGAATACTGCTCAACATCAAAGAGATAGAGAGGCATTTGTTGCATAGAAAAGAAAGAACTCTCTTGCTCGCATTACGTTGCTGAGTAGCATGGACAATGATGTTATGCGAGAGTTCAGGCGTTTTGATAATGCTAAAGATATGTGAACTGTTTTAGCATCAAGGTTTGGTAGTACATCAGTTACCAAACTAAGACAACTCACTATAAGATTTGAATCTTATGATTACTGAGTTAAAGGATGCTAGCCACATATTAACTGATGAGCAACAAGTGCAAGCAGTGATTCGTTCCTTGCCTCAATATTGGGAACATATGAAAGTCCACTTGACCCACAATGAAAATATCAAAATTTTTAAAATGCTATGCGTTATCTTGAGCTAGACGATAACCGCTTGTTGACGACTAAACTAGAAACTGGCATATATTGTGCAAGTTCTAGCTCATAAGGAGCTTCGGGCTTCAAACGCAAGTATCAAAGTGGGCAGTATAAAAAGTGGAAATGCAAGGGAAAAGCCCCTTCAGGCAAAAGGCCAAAGCTTAACCAACATAGGAAAGGAAAGCGTCCTTTCAAGAAAAATATTTCAAAAGTGAAATGTTTCAACTGTGATAAAAAAGGGTCACATTCGTGGAGTTCCGACGAGTTCCACAGGAAACTAAATGTAATGAACAACCCCAAAGTGGAAGTGAAAGGAATTGGCACTTGCCAATTAAACATGCGTGGTGATCGCATATTGTTCCTACATGATGTCTTATATGCTTCGGACAAACATCGGAACTTAGTGTATGTGTTGGTTTTAGCAAAGCTTGGTTTTAATATTCCATATTTATGGTGTTGACTTGTTTTTGAGAACAAGTTATTATGCTTCTGGATATTTTCTAGATGATTTTAGTATTGGATATTTTTTATAATAACATTAATGTATGTTATTCATTATTCACATCTTATAATTCTTATGAAAGTGATGTGAATATATGGCATTCTAGACTTGGTCACGTTAGCCAACATATAATGAAAAGGCTAGCTGAAGAAGGCTTATTAGGTAATATTGAAAGCGTCAATTTGCCTATATGTGAGAATTGCCTGGCAGAAAAATCCACACAAAAACCATTTGGAAAAGAAACAAGAGCTGAGATTCTTTTGCAATTGATCCATTTTGACATCTGTAGTCCAATGCATGAAAGAGTAAGGCATAGGGCTATTTACTTCATCACATTTATAGATAATTATACTCGATTTGGTAATGTCTATTTGATTTCTCATAAATCTGAAGCATTATGTTGCTTAGAGAAATTTATGAGCTTAGTGGAAAATCAATTAGACAAGAAAATAAAATCATTAAGAACCGATCGAGGTTGTGAATATTTTTCTGATCAGTTCAGAAATATTTGTGATGAAAAAGGAATAGAACGACAATTGACTATTCCTGGAACTCCTCAACAAAATGGTGTTGCGGAGAGAAGAAATAGAACCCTACTTGAAATGGTTAAGTCTATGATGGCACAAGCTAACTTACCAATTACCTATTGGGGTGATGCATTGTTAACTGTTGCCTATATACTTAACTGTGTGCCTACTAAATCAGTTACTTCCACTCCATATGAGTTATGGATAGAAAGAAAACCCAATTTGAGTTTTCTCAAACCCTGGGGGTGTGCTGCCTATACTCACGATACCTCAAACAAATATGGAAAATTGGGTGCAAGAGGTAAAATGAGTACTTTTATAAGATACTCTGAGCACTCCAAAGGATATGTGTTTGTAGGTGTACAAGATAGTGGGAGTATTACTGAATTGGAATCACGAGATGTCACATTCTTAGAGAATGAATTTCCTAAAGTGGGCGAGATAGGTAAAGACCTATCCTTGTATGAAACTCTGGAACAAGATAATGAGATTACTCCAATAGAAGGAGTTAATACACCATCGTCATCTCAATCATTTGATGAGACGATACCACCATTATCTAATGCGAGTGGGAGCATTATGGAACATGATATGTTACAAGGTGAACAACCTTCGATACGACGATCAAGTCGTAAAAGCATTCCCCGTCGACGTTTTGACATTGAAAGGGAAGCTTTCATGATTGTTCCACAAGATAAAAATGCAAAAGATGCTCTAACATGCCCTGATAAGGAAAAATGGATACTAGCAATGGAAGAATAAATGAAGTAAATGAGATCAAACCAAGTTTGGGAACTGGTTGAACTCCCAAAAGGACGCAAAGCCATTGGGAACAAATGGGTTCTCAAAATAAAGCGTAAAGCTGATGGCTCGATAGAAAGATACAAGGCACGACTTGTAACGAAAGGGTATAATCATCAGGAAGGAATTAATTATGAAGAAACTTTTTCCCCTGTTGTGAGATTTACCTCAATTCGCCTAATTCTGGCTATAGTGGCAAGTATGGATCTTGAATTACATCAGATGGATGTAAAGACTGCTTTTCTCAACGGAGAATTAGAAGAAGAAATATATATGGAACAACCTGTTGGTTTCATAACAAAAGGCCAAGAACAAAAAGTATGTCGACTTTTAAGATCGATATATGGCCTTAAGCAGTCATCAAGACAATGGTATATACGTTTTCATAAAGCCATAATATCATATGACTTTACCATGATTGATGAAGATCATTACGTATATATCAAAAGATCCAAGGATCAATATGTGATCTTATCATTATGTGTTGATGATATACTTATTGTCGGAAACAATAAGGAGTTTATAACAATTGTGAAGAATTGGTTATCTTCCAATTTTGAAATGAAAGACATGGGTGAAGCTACATATATTCTTGGAGTTAAGATTTCAAGAGATCGTTCAAAGAGATTATTATCTCTTTCACAAGAGACATATATAAATAAAATCCTTGAACGATTTCATATGCAAGATTGCAAACCCATAGATACTCCTATTGCAAAAGGCGAAGGATTGAGTCGTAGAATGTGTCCAAAGACTTCACAAGAAAGAGCATTATGAAACGTGTTCCATATGCTAGTGCTGTTGGAAGTTTAATGTACGCTATGATGTGTACAAGACCTGATATTTGTTATGCAGTTGGAATGGTAAGTAGGTACCAATCCAATCCAGGTCAAGCATATTAGGTTGCCGTTAAAAGGATATTGTGGTATCTAAAATATACCTTGATTATTCATTATGTTATCAAGAAGTGATGCACCTTGAAGGCTATCACGATCTTGATTGGGGAGGAGATTTAGATGAAAGAAAATCTACCTCTAAATCTGTTTACTTACTAAATAATAGTGTCATTTCTTGGAGTAGTAAGAAACAAACGTGTATAGCCTTATCAATAATTGAAGCTGAATTTATGGCACTTTCAGCAGCAGTATAAGAGGGTGTTTGGCTTAAAAGATTTTATGATCACTTAGGTGTTGCTAAACGTGTTGCAAATCCAATATTGGGCAATTGTGATAGCCAAGCAGCAATAGCATACACTAAGGATCCTAAATTTCATTGTAAGACCAAACACATAGATACCAAATATAATTTTGTAAAAGACATGGTTGCACAAAAGAAGTGAGCGTCTGATACATATCTATACATAGAATGATAGCAGATCCTATGACAAAACCAATCCCTAGAGATGTGTTTCTTAAACATGTGAAATCTCTAGGATTGTGTAGAAATTAATGTACTGAATATTTCGTATTTCCCAAAAGTTCACAATTTCTTGATATTTTTGCCTAAGAGTTTATTCAACATTTATGCATATTAATGCTTTGTGCATTAATATATAATACTTTGTGTATCATATAATGCTTTGTGCATTATATTTGTTGTTTGAAAGTATGTCGGACAGATGGAAGATTAGCCCACTCACACGGGTAATCGCCTCTATTACTATGTGATAATAGAGATGAGACAATTTTAAACTTATTATCTATGTGATAATTGAGAGCTCAAGTTTAAAATATGTATGTCGCCTTAACAAAATGTTAAGATGAGGTCGTAATATTGATTATGATCGAAAGTGAAATGACCCACACATTTCACTCTATCTGTCTTTAATGCTAGATGTGAGTTCTGATGGATTGATATTTAAAATGAGTAGATATGTGAACTCAAGTTAGACATGGTGAATGTCTGAACTATCATCTATACGGTATTAAATGTAAAGACATACGCTCCATGGGAAAGGAGAGAATACCGTAACACATATTTCATACTATGTGAGCATAAGACGACCAAATGAGTTGGCGAAAGTTTTGATCTCAACTTTCAAGCCGTGTGAGACTCACGAGGATAAGTCCTCAATTGAGTGCCCTTATGACTCTTATCTTATTCTTAAAATTTTTATTCAATGTTTGCTATCTTAGAATGTTGCCCATGATCATGAATGATGCGATCTAACGGGACATTTCTAGAAAAGCAAATTGAATTGAAATTAAGAGATTGAAGAAAGAGGAAGATCAATTTGTTATTTGTCACATTTTATTTTGTATTCATTGGTCGACCAATTATGATTATTTTGAGTTTTAATCATAATTGTGAATACAATATGTAACATTTAATGAGATCAAAGAGAAATATAATGTGACTGATTGATCTAGGGTAATGCATACAAAATCTACTCTAAATAATTATGCCCAAATATGAGTGCTATATATTCCTAAGATGTATAGCATCGAGCTCTCGATGTATCTTTGATGCAGATTATTTGCTTGTATGAACTTTGTATAAAAGAGAGAGTTATAATTTGACTATCATGGGCGAGTGGGAGATGAAGGAAATAACCCCCATGAAGTCAAAAAGACACCATGATGCCCACTATCACCATGATGCCCACTAACATGGCAGTTAGAAATGCCAAGAGTCTTTAGAGGACTACCAAGAGTCTAAGGACTACCAAGAGTCTTTAGAGGACTACCAAGAGTCTTTGGAGGACTACCAAGAGTCTAAGGACTTCTATAAAACCAAGAGAAGGAGAGTGAGCAAGGTGATGAATGTGTGTGGTGTTACAGAAAAACTATAAGAAAAGTTTTTGTCTAAATTCTCTCTACCGCAAAGGAAGCACTTTAATCTGTGGATAATGGATATAGTTCATCATGTGATTATATTCTAACCAGTGATACAAGTAAGTTGTTCTTGGGCTAATTTTTCCGCACATATTTTGTATATGATAATTTGGAATATGTTTTCAACAGATACTTTATTCTAATTAATATTTACTAACCATGTTCAATTAATAAAACGTCGTAATTTTTAAAAAATATTAAATTCTAACATAAGAAAACATAAACCTTAGTTTTAATAAAACCATTTTATTTTATTAGTGGAACACATTTAATACACATTAGTTTGAACAAAAAATTTCAGTTAATGGTTAAAATTGTTATTCTCGAATAATACATAGCCAGACAAACTTTTGAATATCTAGTATGGTTCTCAACTTTTTCTGCATATTATTACCCTGTATCAATTCAGTTATACTAATATTGTTTATAATTTTTTTTTCTTATAGTTTAGAACTGGTTATTGTGTGTTTTTTTAAGGTTTTTTTGGTTTAGTAATAGTAATGAGTGGCTAGAGATTATTATGTTTTTTCTTTTTTAACTTTTCCTATTCTCTTAATAAAATATATTTTTGTAAAAATCCTCTAGGTTTTATTACAAAATGATAAAAATTCTAACTTTATAGATTTTATTTAAAACAACTCAAAAAAAGACAGGTGAAATACATCAAACAATAAATTTATGGGTGTGGTTCCTGAACACTGCATATGTGTGTATATATATATATATATGGGAATTGCGAATTTATTTCATTTTGTATATAGAGTTGTAAAATTGAAATGTACGGATATAGTTTTTAGAGTATTATTGTCATGAGAGTCAAAACTAATGGAAAATCACTGTCAAACACAATCTTTGCTTTTTTTTTTTTCTATCTTTCTTGTTTTGTATTTGATTGGCTTCTACCTTCACATGTGCCATCTATTCATTTCCTCTTACAAGACTTTCTAATATAATATTAGTATATCAATCTAAAAATAATAATAAATTATTAATTAATTTTCTTCCAATGATATTAAATAACTATTCTCTACATTTAAAGTAATTAAACAATATGGTCAATTTGATATCCATTACAAACTTAAAAGAGTAACCGAATCAATAAATATGAGTAGATATGATATGCATTCTTTTCAATATTAAGGGTTCAAACTTTATTATCCTTCTCTGAAGCTTAAAGGTTTATATAGTAAAATTCATGGTTTGATTAAAAAACAAAAACAAAAACAAAAAATCCAAGCCATTCAACAATTGCCCAAGTATAAAAATGTCAAAATCCAAAGAAAGCACATTTTGGTGACAATTATAAAATGTTTTTTTACCTTTCATCCTAAATAAATTATATATTTATATTTATTTGTCAATTATAAAATTACATGGCTTGTGATATAGATATGTAGAGATGGTTGGTGGATCATGTAGTTTTCGCCTCCAAAATTTAGTTAGTTGTTATTTGATGTATGCTCCCGTGTATTCACGCCGTTATCATATTCATATTTCAACTTTTCAACCTTTTTCAACGTTAATTTGTTAAGAATGAAGAATGGTTCGTGTGGCTGTTAATGCAGATAAGATCGAAGAAATTTAGAAATAACGAAAGAGTTGATATATTGATTCAAACACAATTATGCCATAAAAAAAAACAGAGTCAGTCCTCAGGAGTAACTTTTTGTTTTTTTTTATTTATTAAAGGGAAAATATAATTGCTATAAATAGCAACTTCATTTTTTTTTTGTTTAATATTTTTCTCACTGAATTGTTGCAAAACCTTAGCTTTTTAATTTTCATTTTAATCTCAAACTTGCTTTCTCGTATGTAAAATATTGTAAGTCGATCGTTACCTAAAAACACATTTTGAAAATTTCAAAACGCGTTTTACTTATTAAATATAAAATCTTAAAACACACCCATATCCTATTATTTTTTTTCTTCACATTTTAATGTTTTAATTACCATCCCTATAGCATTTAGTTGAAAATACAATTAATTTTTGTAACTCATATAACATTTGAGTGCAAAACATATTTTTAAATTAGTAATTCATATAACATTACAATTTAAAACAAATTCCAACCTATCAATCCAAATAACATTTTAAACATCATTTCAAACTACATTTTTAAAAATGTACTTTGAAATACAATCCCTACACAACCTAAACTTTTTTAGCTAATAAATTTTGACTTTAACTGAACCATTCTTAGAGAAAATTAGTATTAAGGTAAGGCTTTAAGCAATCAAGCATGGGAAGTCACGTTAGGCTGATCGAAACTAATAATTGAACATCTATTTAAGATTTTTGGTACTTTTGTTCCGCACGTAATTATACAACTTGTAAATTCATAAAAGGTGGGCAACAACTGTTAAAGTTTTCTCTCCAAAATAGCTACCAAAATCTTGCTTTTAATTCTGTTGGCTCTAAACAGAAATAAAAATACTCTATTAGTTTCTCTCAAAAAAAAAAACAGAAGAAGAAAGTGCATTTGTTGCACTTCCATATTTAGTAGATCAACTTAATTTATCACAAAATTTAATGATATTCCTCACCTTTTATCATTAAAAGTGCAAAGTTTTATGGCACAGAATAAATAAAAAAGTAATGTCATAATCATATACTTCGCCTCAATTATTATTAAAGGTACAAAGTTTTGTCACCATTTTTCATTTTTTTTTTTGCGATAAAAGATAAGTCCCAATGAAAAAAAAAAAAAAAAGAGTGCCTATAGTACTGTCTTTTTTGTTTTTTTTTTAGCCTTCTTGAATTTAGCTAATTTTCCCTAAAATTAGAAAGTTAAAGTGTTTTTTTTTTTAATGTAGGGGATGCAATAAATATTTTCTCACTTGAGCATTAATAGGAAGTTAATAACTAACAATGACACATAAGTTATATTAATTATGATCATTGATGCGGTTTCCATAGGACAGTGTTACAAAACAGTTCATCAACATTATATTTTTGTAGATAGTTATAAAGAAATATACAAATAAACTAGAAATATACAAGTATACAAATATACAAATTATTAAGAGTTGTGTTTGATTCTTTATCAAGAAGTATACTTTGAATACAAATGAATTTCTCATTACATAATTCCACAACAACTAGAAATAAATATATTATGTGGACAATGACTTCAACTCCAATTCAACTACAATTCTCATACCATATTACCAACCAAATACTGAAGTCTAAATCGGTCTAAATTCAAATCCCATATAGCCATGGCAATTTTTTTCTGTCTTTATTATAGGAACCAAATACTCATTTTTCAAAGTTGGTATTGTTGAAAATTGTTAACATCTCCCTCATTCATCTGTTATGTGAAAGAAATAAATAAAAAACGCATAAATTATTTTCTATTTACATGTATGTTGTCCTATTTTTCTAGTTATATAATTTGATTTTCTTTTGTTTTGAATTCCAAGTTTTATAATGCTCATAACCTAAAGAATCCCACATCCAAAATAAATGGCCCATGCAATTCCGCTCATGGCCAATAGCCACAACAAATGTAACCTGCTACAAGAACAAGATCAAAGGCTATATTTGGATAGTAATGTATTTGAAACTTTCTTTATTTTAATATGTAAAAATTTTTGTAGGAATTTTTTTGTAAGAATAGTGTGTTGAAAGGAAAATGGACAAGTATATTAGGGGAATATTCTTTTAAAATAATGTGAAATTTTTTTTAATAAGAGTTTAAATTTTAAAATAAATTGTCTAGACGTTTTATTTTTTCTGAAAAAAAAAGTTTACTTGTCTTATATAAGCATTAAAATAAACACAACGGAGTTTGTTTTTTTTTTTAAACCAAAAGTAACTGATTGTAGTAATTGTTGAAATTACAAAGTTAATATAGTAGAGGAGAAGGTCATTTAAGATTTCGTCATAACATAGTTAACCTAAACCAGTAGATCGCGGTTAAAACATGGCACCCCGATAAAACAGGACTGCACCTCTTAACAAACCTAGCTAAGAGCAACAAAATCTCTAACTTTTTGACCTCTATGTACACAACACCCCTGAACAACAACAAGCAACGGACTAAGCAGATTTACCTTTCGCAGTACTGGCGGGCTCTAACTCTTGTCCCTGCGCAAACTTACGCTGCGTGTCATCGTGCTTGCCTTTCCTTCCAAGTTAGAACACAAAAATCTTCAGTATGGAAACCTGGCTGAGAGCATTTTGGAACGCCACTGGCTTCGAAGTTCAGCAATCTGACATCCATGATCTAGTTTAGCTCTTCCACCCATACTAAAGACCCCAAAACCTCTCCAACGGAGGACCCAGACGCTACACTACCCTAAAAAAGAAAAGAAAAGAAAAACTATCGTGACTACAGTAAAAACTGTAGCCACAATCGCAGAGATTGAGTTCTAGTTAATTGTAATGATATTTTTAACTGCCTTGTCAAAAGCTCTGATGTGACTAAACTAGGTTTAGGTCTAATGGTATTGTTACAACAAAATAACAATGTGTAATTCTAGAATTTTTTAGTTCTTCATCTAAAAGTATTTATTCTAAAATATACTAATAATATGTAAAAATTAAATCATTTCAAGCACCGAATAGGCCATACATTTTTATTTTTTTGCAAGTATTATATATTTTGTATTTTTCCCAAACATTATTATGTAGTAATTAATTACATTTTATGTAAACATAAAAAAGTTTACTACGATAAAAACATGAACAATCATCTTGGCCGACCACTATTGGTATAATATTATTCACGTTAGGAATAGAAATATATAAAAGTGATATAAAAAAATACTGATAAATCACCTATTTTGTAGATATTACGTAGGTTTGGTTTCTTCGAACTATACATGTAACATAGAAACAAATTCATAGAATTTTTAAATCCATCAATGAGATATGCTTAGGGGTGTAAACGAACTAGTACGTTCGGTGAACAGTTAGTGAACAAGATCGGTTACGTTCGTTTATGTTCGTTTATTAAGTTAAACGAACAATAAACGAACACATTTTAGTGTTCGTTTAATAAACGAACACAAACACGAACAAGTATACGTTCGTTTATTTATGTTCGTGAACAAGCTCATTTAGTGTTCATAAACAAACTCGGTTAATGTTCGTTTAAAGCTCGTTTATTGTTCGCTTATATTAAAATAATAATATATATATATATATATATAATAATAATGTTTGTTAATTATTCATAAACAAATTTGTTGTGGTGTAGTGGTAAGTAGCCATGCTTCCCACATTAAAGATCAAGGTTCAATTTTCAATAATGCTATTTGTTTTTTCAATTTGCAAATGTGTTTGTTTAAGTGTTTGCGAACGTGTTCGTTAAGTGTTCGTTTACTTGGTCGTTAATGTGTTCGATAAGAACGTGTTCGTTAAGTGTTCGTTTACTCGTTCGTTAACGTATTTGCAAATGTGTTTGTTTATTTGCTCGCGAACGTGTTTGTTTAAGTGTTCACGAACGTGTTCGTTAAGTGTTCGTTTACTTGTTCGTTAATGTGTTCGATAAGAACGTGTTCGTTTACTCGTTCGTTAACGTGTTCAATAAGTGTTCGTGAACTGTTCGTGAATACTAATAAACGAACATAAACGAACACGAACATATATTTCACAAACATAAACGAACATGAACGTGAGCGAGCAATCTAAAAATAAGCGAGCGATGAAACGAACAAAATTTCGTTTCGTTTTACGTTCGTTCTGACCTTAGATATGCTTCTAACGGATAAATAATTATATCAACCATTCTACATGTAAAATTATTGCCTCTCAAGTAATATACAAAAACAAATCATTTTAAACCCGAAAATCATTTTAAACCCGAATAGGTTATATATACTATTTCGTGACTATTCCTTTGTCTTAAAAAAAAATTATTTCCAAAAAAATTTCTTATTAAAAAAAACTTACTTTTTAATAAAATTTCTTTAATGTTCTTATGACGAAAATTAAAAAATAAAAATAAATATATAAAATAGTGCATTTAATAATACCTTAAATATATTATATTTTAATAATTAAAAAATTATATTCAATAAAAAATGAATAATAAAGGGAATATTATGTATTTTGTTTATTTGGAAATTATTATATAAATAATTACATGTAATATAAATTGGGAAACAAAAAAAAGAAAAACTTTATACCTTAAGCGCCCACCCCGCATTGGGAATCGGACAACCTTGAAATCTGTGTTACTGTTTTTTTCTACCAAACCCAAAAAAAAAAAAAAAAACCCAAAAAAAATTATTCACAGAAAAAGAAAAACAAAAACAAAAACAAAATCCCAAAATCCCATTTATGCTATGAAGTTATAGTTGTTATTTTTTTTTTTCCTACCAAACCCAAAAAAAAGGGAAAAATCTCATGATCTTGCTGTTTAGACCTATTAAACCTTTCCCAGATCTCATGCCACGTGTCACCCTTCCTGGCCCCACTTTTAATTGCCATTTGTTTCCTTCCCCTGCTCTCCCTGACTCCCTCCTCATTTCGTTACGCCACTCTTTTTACAATTTACACAACACAGCTCCATTTTTCCCTTTTTTTTTCTTTTTATTTTTCACGCACTCACACAGTGACACACACTCACACACTGCCACCGCCTAAAAACACATTCAAACAAAGCCGTATGGAACAGGAGTTCCAGCACCTCCCATCCTGACCCAACTCAATCATCCCTTGAGAATTCTTCTTGCATGCGTGCTGTATATCATCTTTGACGTGGAAAAATATATAAAGGGTCGGATTGTTTGATTCATTTTTCATCTTTCATCTTTCCCATCTGAGCTTGTTTTTTTGGGTGGAAAGGAAAGATGGCTGGAAATGAATGGATTAATGGGTATTTGGAGGCGATTTTAGTTAGCGGAGCTTCAGCCATTGAAGAGAATAAGACGAATGCTGAGAGGGGTCACTTGACTACTCACTTTAATCCCACAAAGTATTTTGTGGAGGAAGTTGTTACAGGGGTGGATGAAACTGATCTTCATAGGACATGGATCAAAGTTGTGGCCACAAGGAACACCAGGGAGAGGAGTTCAAGGCTGGAAAATATGTGTTGGCGTATTTGGCATCTTACTCGCAAGAAAAAACAGGTTTTTGATTGTGTTTTTTTTATCGTACATGCATATAGTGCGTCTCCTGTGATTTATTTATTGAATTTCTTTGGAAAGTTTTTGTTTTTCAGGTTCCTTTGAATTTGAAAATGTGTTATGGATTATGTAACTGTTAAAAGGTTTTTTTTTTTTTTTTCTAATTTCTTTGTAATACCTTGTTTTCCCAGTTGAGATTTGGAGTTTTTTTTAAACTTGCTTGTATCATTGTCTAGATATTTGGTTTAGTGAAATTTGTGGCCTATTGAGAATTTTGGGGGGATTCACTGGATTGATCAATTCTATTCGAAAGGGAGAAAAAAAATATTGAGTATAATTTTCTGTCTCTTTTTTTTTTTTAATTTTTTTATTGCTTTTGAGAGGACTGAGCGTGTTGTAATTGTGGATTATAAATTGCTGATGAAGTATCAACAAGAAGAATCTGTTACTTGTTTTGGTTTTTATTAAGGGAATGCATAGTACCCCTCTTTGGTTTTATTCTCAACTTTAGAGTTAGTTTTTTCATTGATATCTAACTTGTTAATTGATTGTGGTTGAAATCCCAATTTTCATTGAATATCATCAGATTGTGAGTTTAAGAATTAGCCATAAGTTTCTCAGTGATTAGAAGTAATAGTTGCAAGTTGCAACTACTGAAGTAAGTATTTTTCTTTCTCCTTTAAGTTGGTTCTCTGTCCTTACTTTCTTTTTGTTTCATCTGGATTTCATGTTATATTCTTCTTTTACCTTTTGATTCGGGTTCTATACGTTTGTAGCATTGTAAACATAGCCGTGTGAATTTCATCTTTTCCACTGGAGCAATTATAATGAAGAAATGCTTACCAAATACTGAGAAATCACCATATTTCTTATTTTCTATAGTTGGAATTGGAGGATGCCCAACGATTGGCAAACCATAGGTGGGAGAGAGAACAAGGACGTAAGGATGTGACAGATGACATGTCTGAAGATTTGTCTGAAGGAGAAAGGGAGATGTCTTGGGAGAGGCAGTATCACTAGACAGCCCCAGGAGAAAGTTCCAGCGGAACTTCTCCAACCTGGAAGTGTGGTCCGATAAGAACAAGGAGAAGAAGCTTTACATTGTCCTAATAAGGTAATTTTTATTTTCTCTGCAACTACAAAGCTAGTTTAGATGTTACCATCTTTTACAATTCACTTGAATGGTGATTTTCTCCAAAGGAAACACCCACCTTTAAGTTGAATTCCAGTAGCTTTGCATGTCTGTTTACTCTAGTGCTTATTGGCAACAGCATTCACTAAAATAATTCATATACTGTATCAGTACTTATTTTGCAACGTCCTTTTGGTTTGTTTTTCCAACTAGTTACAGTAGAAGATATAGTCATGTCAACGGAAAATATTGATTCAGATGTTTTAATAGGATATTCTTGAGAAAAGGGTTAATTTTATCCAGCAACTTTCGTACCCAGAGGTTATTGACCCCCCTGAAACTTTTCTTGTTATGTTTCCTCTAGTCTGCATGGTTTAGTCCGTGGTGAGAATATGGAACTTGGTAGAGATTCTGATACTGGTGGTCAGGTAAATTTTTAAGGATAATACTGCTTCATTTCATGTATTGATTCCCATCTTAGTGGCCTGAACTGCTTTGATGAATATGCTAGATTAAATATGTTGTTGAGCTCGCAAAGGCACTTGCAAAGATGCCAGGAGTTTATCGGGTTGATCTTTTTACCCGCCAAGTTTCCTCTCCAGAAGTAGACTGGAGTTACGGAGAGCCCACAGAGATGCTCACAACAGGTCCTGAAGATGCTGATGATCTGGGAGAAAGTAGTGGGGCTTATATTGTAAGGATACCATTTGGTCCTCGTGACAAGTACCTGCGGAAGGAACTATTGTGGCCACATATTCGAGAGTTTGTAGATGGGGCATTAGCTCACATTCTTAATATGTCCAAGGTTTTAGGTGAACAAATTGGTGCTGGACGTCCCGTCTGGCCTTATGTAATTCACGGGCACTATGCAGATGCAGGGGACAGTGCTGCCCTTCTTTCAGGTGCTTTGAATGTTCCAATGGTCCTAACAGGGCACTCACTTGGTAGGAACAAGCTTGAACAACTTATCAAACAAGGAAGGCAATCAAAGGAGGATATCAATTCGACATACCGGATAATGCGAAGGATTGAAGCAGAAGAGCTTTCTCTTGATGCTGCTGAACTTATTATTACAAGCACCAGGCAGGAGATTGATGAACAGTGGGGATTATATGATGGTTTTGATGTAAAGCTTGAGAGAATCTTGAGGGCCCGTGCAAGAAGAGGGGTGAATTGCCATGGCCGCTACATGCCAAGGATGGCGGTAAGCATACTGTTCCAGATATTGTATTGATTTTATAGCCTTTATTGGTACTCTTATTACTATTGGTGTGGGCTTGGCCACTTGTGGTAGAAGGAGAGAAACAACTTTGAAAACCACTCTTCCTGCTGTGTTTTCTTAAGCATGTAGACTATGGAAAATTGCTTCTTTTGAGCACACTCGAAGCATTTGCTAGATATATACTACCTGTCTTCTTCAATTGACATTAACCATTGATATGGCAGTTGATTATTACTTAATGTGTTAGTGTGTTACAGTTTTCTTTAAAATTCTGATGTAAGTGCTGAAACAATGCCAGATATATATATTCTAGTCCAGATCAATGCTTCCTTAAACATTCTAATGTCTCCTAGTTTTAACTGCATTTTTCAGGTTATTCCTCCTGGAATGGACTTTAGCAATGTCATAGTTCAAGAAGACAATACTGAACTTGATGGGGAGCTTACAACACCAAATAACGTTGATGGTGCTTCTCCTAAAGCAGTCCCTGCAATATGGTCAGAAGTGAGTAGGTATTTCTTGTCGTAAATTTCCCCTTTATGTTGGAGTATTTTGTTTATTTCTTTGCAAATACTTCCATAGGTGATGCGCTTTCTGACAAATCCCCACAAGCCAATGATTCTAGCATTGTCAAGACCAGATCCAAAGAAAAACATTACCACTCTGGTCAAAGCCTTTGGAGAATGCCGCCCGCTACGAGAGTTAGCCAATCTTGTAAGTAGTTAGCCAGAGTCATAATACATCCAATAGAATATCAGAATCTGTGGTTAAACTCTTAAGTGATTAATTAATAATGACACTAACATCTGTTATTTAGACACTTATAATGGGGAACAGGGATGATATAGATGAGATGTCTGGAGGGAATGCAACTGTACTTACAACAGTGTTGAAGCTGGTTGATAAATATGACCTCTATGGGCAAGTGGCCTTCCCAAAACATCACAAGCAAGTTGACGTCCCAGAAATCTACCGTCTAGCGGCGAAAACAAGGGTTGGTTCTGCAATCTTAATATTTACACAGTTTGACTATTTTTGGTCTCAATTCTTATCTGACATTACTGATATAACAGGGTGTCTTCATAAATCCAGCTTTTATTGAACCTTTTGGACTTACATTGATTGAGGTTTGTTCATATGTCCTTTTGGGTGTATCCCGTTTTTGTCTTCTTCCATTATATCTAGAAACTGTTTGTAAAATCTAATCTCAAATGATGCAGGCTGCGGCACATGGACTCCCAATGGTAGCAACAAAAAATGGAGGTCCAGTTGACATTCACCGGGTAACATTGTTTTTGTTTTCAGTACTATACATATTTCCTTACCTGGTTAATCTCATTTCTCCTCACCTACATTCAGCTTATTGGAACTCAATAGTCTACATGCAACAACGTTTTGTTCTTTCTTAAATTCTTCCAAAGGCAATAAAAGAGCTACAAAAATGAAAAAAAAAAAAAAAAAGGAACCATTTGGATTCTGGAATTTGATGTTTGTTGTATCTCACAATTCATCCAGATTTAGAGTTCATTCGCTAGTGGCAAATCAGAATGATTGTCCAAATGTTGTCATTGGCAATTGGCCATTATAAGATGCAAAATGGGTTTACCTCTTAGTCCACCAATCCTGCTTCTACACTCTTTCAGCAACTGGGAAGTTTGTAAAATACTCAGAGGTGGGAGAGAGATTTGCCTTCCCATTCCCGACTGCACACCATTATGCTATAAGATCTTCAACATAAAGTCCAACTAATTCAGAATAGATGTTGTATATTTGGAAGTGGTTGAGAGATTGTAACTTTTAACATTTTTAATCTATCAAAAGATGACAGGAGAGAAGAAATTAAGAAATTGCAACACAATAAGTATCACTAGTCCCCCTCCATTTTCTTCTGAATTAGGTTTACAAAGTAATGTCTTATAAATATGATGTTGACTATGCTCATTATATTTGATTTTTCATTTCGTTCAGGCACTAAACAATGGTCTGCTTGTGGATCCTCATGATCAGCAAGCAATTGCTTCTGCATTACTTAAACTTGTATCTGAGAAGAACTTGTGGCATGAGTGCAGAAAGAATGGATGGAAAAATATACACCTATTTTCATGGCCTGAACATTGTCGCACGTACTTAACAAGGGTAGCTGCATGCCGAATGAGACACCCTCTGTGGCAAACTGACACTCCAGCTGATGAATTTATTTCAGAAGAGTCCTTCAATGATTCGCTTAAAGATGTCCAGGACATGTCCCTCAGGCTTTCTGTTGATGGTGAAAAAACATCATTAACTGAGTCACTTGATACAGCTGCAGCTGGAGATGATCACCAGCTGCAGGACCAAGTGCAGATGGTCTTAAGCAGAATGAAGAGGCAAGAACAAGGAGTCCCTGAATCTGAAGCAGACAGGAAACTGGTTGACAATGTGGCTAGTAAATATCCTATGCTGAGGAGGCGACGTCGATTAGTAGTTATAGCACTTGACTGCTATGACAACAAAGGAAATCCGGAAAAGAAAATGATACTGATAATACAAGAGATCTTTAAGGCAGTCAAATCAGATCCCCAGATTGCAAGATTAACAGGATTTGCTATATCAACAGCCATGCCAGTATCAGTGTTGATTGCATTTTTAAAATCCGAAAATGTAAAACTTAATGACTTTGATGCTTTAATTTGTAGCAGTGGCAGTGAACTTTACTATCCTGGTACATATACTGAAGATGATGGGAAGATTTGTCCAGACCCAGATTATGCATCACATATTGAGTATCGTTGGGGTTCTGATGGTTTAAAAAGAACCATTTGGAAACTGATGAATACATCAGAAGGGGGACAAGAAAAACCTAGTTGTAGTCCCATTGATGAAGATGGGGAATCAAACAAATCTCATTGCATTTCTTACATAATGAAGGATCTCAGTAAGGTAGATATAAGGTTTTAAAACTAAGTACTGCCAATTTGAAAGTAAATTTCATCTTGTGCATCACATTTTATGGTTTTTTGCAGGTAAAGAAAGTAGATGATATGAGGCAAAAACTTAGAATGCGGGGTCTCCGCTGCCACTTGATGTATTGCAGGAATTCCACAAGAATGCAAATAATTCCTCTCCTTGCATCTCGGTCACAGGCTCTCAGGTACTATTGTTACACTGATTATTTCATTGAATCAATTTTTTTTCACAATATATCAAAGTTAAGAACTCCAATGTCTTTGAAGGACAAACATAAAGCAGAAAACTAAATATTGTCCTTTGTCCCCTTAATGGTGGAAGTAAAGTCGCATTCAAGCCTAACTTTAGCATACATGGCTGTACTTTCCTTATCCTGGACATTGGTACGGCATGAATTGTTTCTGAAAAATTATTTGCAGTAAGGAAAGTATCTATCCTGTTTCATTTGAAAGGAAGTACCATAAATCAAGTAGGAAATTTATTAGAGTCAGTCACAAGGCAAAAGCACATGCATGTGGAATCCTGATAAAATGGAGACTGGAAGAATTATAAAATCTCAACTAACATTCAGATTTCTTCTTTAGTCTGGAACTGCAGGCATAAAAATGAACTAACTTGCCCTCCCTTTTTTGTTTGCTGGTAGTCTTTTTCTTTTTTTGCCGCAGGTAATGAATGTTAAAGTAATATATCCCAAATAAATTGCTTTAGTTGTATCCTCTCTTCTTCCAGCATTTTCAGATTGGTCATTCTGTTTTCACATCTCAAACTGTTAATGACTGCAGTACCTTGAGAATGTAATTAGCTGCAGCAGGAAAACTAGTTATGTATACACGTGCATTCTGAACTTTTGCTGTTCCATTGGATGTGGAATCCCTACTAGAAATTAGAATCAAAGACTACCATGAATAATATGACTATGCTATAGCTTCTGAATGATATAAGGTGCATTTGCTAGTATACTAAATTCAACAAAAACCTTTTCTTCACTTGTGTAATCAAGCCTAAGACTTTACATAAATATGGAGTTCTGAAATTTGATATGTGCTTGATTTTTTACCATTTCAACAGATACCTTTTTGTTCGCTGGAGGTTGAATGTTGCAAATATGTTTGTAATTGTTGGTGAAACTGGAGACACTGATTACGAGGAATTGATAGCCGGAACTCACAAAACACTGATTATGAAGGGAGTTGTAGCAAAAGGATCAGAAGATTTGATCCGAACGACCGGAAGCTACCTAAGAGATGACGTGGTTCCATCAGAGAGCCCACTGGTTGCCCATGTAAATGAGGCAACAGCAGAAGAGATTGTTAATGCATTGAAGCAAGTTTTCAAAGCTGGAATGTGAGATCCAAACATACTCATTCTTTCAAAAATCAAGCTTAAGGACAGACCACAATCTCAGGAATATCCTGACATGGATTGCTGCAGAAGTACACCCATGATATGAGCCTGTTGTCAAACTAAAAGTTCATAGTCTTACTTATTTTGTTAATTTAAAAAAAAGAAAAAAAATATGTGAGATACAAACTACTAAGCATTATGTCTTTTGTCACATTGTATAGCTGTTGTTTTGACGCATTTCATAAAGAACTATCTCTAATTAATTTTGTCCAATACCTGACTACCTGTTGTCTTGCAGCATTTGTGTAAACTTTAGAAGATAAATGCTGGATAGTTCAATTATGAAGAATTCCATGATTGAAATAAAATGACTCTTTAGATTGGCTCAATGTCCTAAATCCTGTCCAAGCATTTGGAACACCAAGCTGGACTAACCTTCAAAGTGAAAGACCTGAGGGATTCAATTAATTAGAAAAGCACATGAGGATAACTCACTTCAATCTTATTTGGTGAACTTTGCCGCTACAATTAGGGCGATTTTTTCTCTATACATCTTTTTAACTCATGATGAAGGTATTACTATACCTAGAATCTGTCTTAGAAATGGTGTAAAAGCCAAATGCTTTTAGTTCCTTTCTCTACAGAGCATAAATCTCAGAGCTGAGTGATTTGGTTAAAAGAGGTCTTTGCTTTCAAGCTCCGCAGTCTGCTATTGATTATTTTAAATGCTAAAAAAATTCTCTTTACAAGAATGACATGAAGGCTCACTTTATTCTTTTGATTTTCCATTATGGAGATTCTGATAAGGAAGCAGCAGAGTTTGCAATTGTTGATGGTACTCCTTTTGGGTCTGGATTGAGAATTCTATAGTGAGAACATAGAAGTGTTGTAATGCAAGCACTAATCATGACTTGTAACCCAATTTAAATTATTGTGAAGATTGTGGAGGACAATTTCCACTAAGGAATAGCAGTAAAACCATACTCGTAGTGCACGAATTGAATTCTGATAAAGGCTTTATTTAGCTTGCAAACTATTACAAAATGATCATGCTCTGCAACACATGTAAAGCTAATTTAATGCCTTGTGATCGCGAAAAAGTCCATGAGTTGCCTTAGTTAACATTTTTAGATTCCAACTGTTAATTGTCAAACATTACAACCAATTCAAGAAAATCATATTAAGCCCATCAACAGTAGTTCGCATATCCGGGCACTCTGGGCTCACTCAAACACCATGTTGTCAAGAATTGAGTCTTATTAATAAAATGTGGTAGTGAGTCCATTCCGAGAGTCAGTTATGTTAGTTATGTTAGTTGTAAGTCTTGGCAGTATTCATGAAGGTTCCTAGAAGGTTGTAGGGATTTCCGAAAGTTCCTGAAAGGTTGCTGAAATTCATGAAGGTTCCTGGAAGACTGCAGGCGTATCTTTTTCTTATAAATAGCTAAGTGATAGGTAAAGGATAGTAGCTTTTGGTTTGCACGTTGTTTTCTTGCTTCTGAATTTTCTCTCTTTCTTGTCTTTTCTTTCCTTTTGACCTATCTATATATCTACTGTTCTTCTTCTTTCTCTTCTTCACTCTAGATCTGGGTCTCTCTTTTCTTTTTCTATCCTCTTTCTGAATTCTTTTTACTTTTAATTTCGGTTCCTTTACTCAGTTGTTATAATTTGGTATCAGAGACTTGGTCCTCTACTTGTGGGAAATGATCATGGCAAAAGGGACACGATTGAAGTTGTTGGAAGAACAGATACGGAAGAATGAGACGAGAATTCAAGAAGTTTCATCTGACGTAAGGAGACAGATTGAAGAAACGACCAAAGAGATGGGGTCAAAAATAGAAACTAAGCTAGAGGCTTGCGTTTCCAGCATGGATGCCAAAATAGGTGGGATCTATAAGCTTCTAGCCAAGGAGAAGAATGCAGCCAGGGAAGGAGAAACGTCGATGGAAAGGACCCCAGTACTACTGACGCCCCTGTTGCCTACCCCTCATATCAATAATAAGTTTAATACTGGGTTGATCAGATGCCAATGCTTCAGGAAAAAGTAGAGATGGCCAGAACATCTCTTCACAAGTATCCTAGGATTGAGCTAAGCATGTTTGTTGGAGATAACCCAAGGGACTGCTTGCGGAAATGCTTCAAACTGTATCAAATTGCAAAGAACATCAAATTGGATATTGTAGAGCTCTACTTGGATGGGAAAGCAGATGTATGGTTCCAGAGTCTCAAGAGCGTCAAGGGAACAATTACTTGGTTTGAGTTTTCAGAAGCCTTAATGAAACGCTTTGGACAGATTGGAGGAATGAGTGAAATTGAAGAGTTCAACAAGTTGCAACAATGTGCTTCAGTGTTAGAATATCAGGAGAAATTTGAGGCATTAAGGGCTATCATGTTGTTCAAGACTCCAAGATTTCCAAAAGAATATTTTATAGCAAGCTTCATTAGTGGTTTGAAGGAGGAATTGAAACCTATGGTAAGGATCATGAAACCTACAACACTACTTGGAGCATTTGAGGTGGCTAGGCTGCAAGAACAAACTATAGAGTCGATTACTAAGAGGGGTAAAAGTGAGATAAAGATGGCTCCAGAAAGTAGGGCAGGGGTGGTTAAAAATCAAAACACAGTGGGGAAAAAGTCGTATAAGGTTCCATTGATAGCAACTCAGAGAAGTGAAGATAATACTCAAAAAATTTGCCCTCAAGAACTGTAGTATCGAAAAGAACAATAATCTTTGTTTCCGTTGTGGGGAGAGATTTTAGGCAGGACACCAATGTAAGATGAAGCAGTACAGTTTCATGATATTAGAAGAAATGGAAGACTCAGAACAAATAAATTCAGAAGAGAGCAAGGAAGGTACTGTGGTGGTTGAAATGGAAGAATTGTCACTCAATGCCTTATCAGAGAGTCTGCAGAGGAAAACAATTATGTTGAAGGGCATGATCTAGGATCAGGAGATACACATCTTAGTGGACACTAGAAGCACTAATAGTTACCTAAGCCAGCCGATGATGGAAATGCTAGGACTGTTTTCTCAGCATGTAGAACCCTTTTCGGTGACTATTGCTAATGGGAGAAATATATCTAGCTCCTTAGTTTGTCCTTAAGTTAAGTGGAAGATTCAGGATTACTAGTTTAAATTTGACTTGAAAGTGATAGAGTTGGGTGGATGGGATGTTATTTTGGGCGTGGATTGGATGACACAGTATAGCCCCATCACTTTTGACTTCAAGAAATTGAATATTCAGTTAGAAGACAAAGGTGAGAAATGTGTACTCTAGGGTCATGCTCGCCGGCCTGAGATGAAGTTGATAAGGGGAAAAAGCTCTAAGGAAACATTTGGAGAGGATTAAAATAGAGCAGCTGAAGGCAGAAATGACAATAGACTAGAGTACAGAAGAGGAGGAATGCTTGAATATCATGGAAGCACTAACAAAGGATACACCTGAGGTAATTTCTGCACTTTTAACACAGTATTCTAATGTTTTTGCAACCCCCACGGATCTCCCTCCCCCAAGAAGCGTTGATCACCAAATTCGCCTCTATCTTGACTCACAATCATTTAAACTTAGACCGTATAGGTACCGTCACTCCCAAAAATCAGAAATAGAACAAGTTACTGACATGCTTAAAACTGGCATTATACAACCTAGCAACAGTTCCTATGCTTCGCCAGTTTTATTAGTCAAGAAAAAAGACAATTCATGGAGGTTTTGTATAGATTATAGACACTTAAATAGCCTAACCATCAAAGACAGATTTCTGATCCCAAATATAGATGAACTGTTAGATGAGCTTCATGGCTCAAAGTTTTTCTCTAAATTAGATTTGACATTGGGTTACCATCAAATCCAAGTGAAGGTACAAGATATTCCTAAAATTGCTTTCCAAGCACATCATGGCCATTTTAAGTTTGTAGTTATGCCTTTTGACTTAACTAATGCCCCAGCCACTTTTCAACCTCTCATGAACCAAAATTTTCAACCATTTTTTAGGAAATTTGTGTTGGTTTTCTTTGATGATATCTTAGTATATAGCCTTGACCTAGAGGGTCATGTGAAGCATTTAGAGGCTATGTTAAAGATACTGAAAGAACAACAGTTGTATGTCAAGCTCTCTAAGTGCACTTTTACTAAAAATAGTGTGGATTACTTGGGGCACATAATCTCAAGTGTCCAAAGAAGGTGAGATGTATTCAATCTTGGAGCATAATGGTATTTATGAAGGATTTGAGAGGATTTTGGGGATTGTCAGGCTACTACAGAAGGTTTATTAAGAATTATGGGGTGATCAGCAAGCCATTAACAAACTTGTTGAAAAAAGACCCTTTCAGCTGAAATGAAGAAGCTACTACAGCTTTTTACCAACTCAAGGAAGCTTTAAGTCAGGCCCCAATTTTAAGAATGCCTGATTTTTCAAAAAAATTTGTGATTGAGACAGACGCTAGCAACCTTGGTATGGAGCTGTTTTAATGCAGGAATGACAGCCAATTGCTTATTTGAGCAAGGCATTCAGTGTGAAGAACATAGGGTTATCAGTGTATGAAAATGAGTTGTTAGCATTGGTAATGGCTGTTGAAAAATGGAAACATTATCTACTGGGGCATCACTTTATCATTAAAACAGATCACCAGTCACTCAAGTTTTTGTTGGAGCATAAACTCACGAACTCTCTGCAGTATAAATGGTTAGTCAAATTGTTGGGAATGGATTATGAAATACAGTATAAAAAGGGGTCTGAAAATACTGTAGCCGATGCACTTTCTAGAAGAGTAGAAAATGAGGGAGACAAAATGATAGGATCAGGATCTTATAATGAAGGGGTTCAGGAATATCATTTCCTGGTTATCTCAGTAGTTAAACCAAACTAGTTGCAACAAATTGAGGAGAGCTATTCTGGAGATGAGGATTGTCAGTCCTTAATTAAGCAGCAGCTCATAGATCCTCAAAACAACACTGAAATCCAGTATGTTAATGGATTGTTGAAAAAAAAAGAATCGACTCTATGTTGGAAATGCAGGAGGAATCGAAAGAATATCATAACTACTTTGCATTCTTCACCCTTGGGAGGACATTCAGGGCAAAATGCTTGTCTACAAAGGATTAAGGGATTTTTCTTCTAGCCTAACATGAAAAAAGATGTGGTTGGGTATATCCATGTCGCCGCCACATGAAGCACTTTATGGTACTAGACCAATGCCAATAACCCTTAGGACCATAATTGGACTTGATGATTCCAGCTGCGACTGATTTGGTGCAACAAAGGTCTCACATCCTGCAAGTGCTTAAGGATCATCTTCACAAGGCTCAAGCCAGTATGAAGATGAAGCAATATGCAGACCAAAAGAGAGCTGAAAGAGTTTTCGCAATAGAAGAATGGGTGCATTTAAAGCTACAGCAGTATAGGCAGACTTCAGTGAGCACTAGACCAAACTGGAAGCTGGCACCGCGTTTTTATGGACCATTTCAAGTGTTAGAAAGGGTTGGAGAAGTGGCTTACAAGCTGAAGTTACCACCACATGCTAAAGTGTATCCAGTATTTCATGTTGCATTGCTCAGGAAACAAGTTGGAGATTTTCCAGTAGTTGCCAAGAAGCTTCCTGATTTGAGTGAGGAATCATACCAACCCTTAGAACTCGAAGCTGTGTTGCAGAGGAGGATTATCAACAAATGAGCTCAGCAAGTCACTCAATGGCTGATCAAATGGAAGGAGTTAAACCAGGAGGATAGGTAGAAGGTTCCTAGTGATAGGTAGAAGATAGTAGCTTTTGGTTTGTACATTGTTTTCTTGCTTCTGAAGTTTCTCTCTTTCTTGTTTTTTCTTTCCTTTTGTCCTATCTATATATTTACTGTTCTTCTTCTTTCTCTTTTTTATTCTAGATCTGGGTTTCTCTTTTCTTTTTCTATCCTCTTCATGAATTCTTTTCACTGTCAATTTCGGTTCCTTTACTCAGTTGTTACACATGTTACTAGGTTTGTAATTTTCCTTTCATTGCTCCTCCACAAGGGTTTCGTGCAAAGAGGTTACTCTTGTAGTACAAGTAGATAGTAAAATACATCACTAGCCAAAAGTCCCATATCATCTATCAACCAAATGGGAAAGTTACTCTTCCACACCACATCAAGATACAGATAAGATGTAGATCAGTTACAAAATTTGCAAGTCTATGATTCGGAACATTACTACTTCTTCAAATATATAAAAAAAGAGCATAATCTGTAGACAGAAATGCCATGCAACATATGGTGCATTGGGAAAACTAGGGTCCACTACAACTTGAATTTTGTGATGATACCAAGTTAACCTGATTGGATATAAACAAACTGCCAGCTTTCTGTTTGAGCATAAATTAAGGTTCATGGAATTACAAGGTCCTCTTATACCTTAGCAGCACCAAATCTTGACATTGTTGATGCCCGAGTAACCACTAGTTCTCTCCTGCAACTCTTAGCTACAATAGCAGTTCTATACCTCCTTTATTACATAATTTGCTACAAAGTTGTAGCTGGTGAACTTTGAACCCAACCTCTTATACAATATCACAAGAGTTCTGAATGCTCAACTCATTGTTTTATTCGTTCTCAATATGATATTAGCAACTAATATAATTTTCAATTATAATTCAGATAAGTATATATATTACACTTTGTTAATTAGTTTGATGAGATCTTGGCCAAGTCAGTGCTTAGTCAATTTATAGTATTAAATAGGAGTTGAAAATGAGTTCCTATGCTTGCAAGAAAACTTGAAAATAATAATATTACAACATCCTCTCAAAAACACAAACTAGTAAAGATCCTTAATCACTCCACTCCATTCTGGACTAAAATGCTCATATTCTTTGATTAATAATAGCTACTATTAACTGACTTTAATTCTTGTGTTTTGCTATGGAACCCAAAAAAAGTCAAGATGAGAATAACCAAGACAAAGAAACAAATAAGCTGATCAAAGAATATGCTTATTCCATTATCCAAGGTGAATGATCAAGGAACCACTATCATACCATTATGTAGAATAAGAAACCCCAGAAAGATATTCCTAGTTAATAATCACTTTCTTTTCAGTATCACTGAGTTGCCAACCACCAAACTTTTTACTCATAAGAAATTTAAAACAATTTATGTTCCAAACACTCTGGAGCTCGCAAGCAAAAATAATTATAACCCCTAATGTTCCTACCGTAACTTTGCAAATATTGTGGGACTATGTCCTCATTTACTCCTCCCAAATCCAAATTCTCTTGTTTTTAATGTAAAGTTTGTATCCCATATTGTACAAGAAACAATGATTTAATGTAATTTAAAAACAATTCAAATATTATTTAAATAAAAAAAATACAAAAAAGGATATTCAATCACTGAGTAACATTTTGCACACTAGCAACTTTTTTTTTTTTCCTTTTTTCCTAAAGAAAAAAATAGAAGGATGTATTCTGTAGCTACACGTCAATCTCTATATTCGTTCAGCACCTATAGTTTTATACCAATTTCTCATATTTCATGAATGGAAAATTGATCCTTGAGAGTTGGAAAGAAGAAAGGTGATACACGATTAGGAGCCAAAAATGTATTTTCCATTCAATCCTTATTACTCCCAGATTTCAGTTCAGTGATCACCTAATCTTTCCATCATGAATGGACAGAACTTTGCATACACCGGCTGAGGTGGTGAAAGGAACACCATTATAACACGCCACCAATTCCTTGTTAGTGTGCAAAGCTGGCTGGATAGTTTCCCATATCTTCTTCTTAGGGTTCAAGACGTCATCAGGAGTGCCTTCAAATCCCAGAAACTTGACCCTTTCACCAGGTGCAGCACCTTCAGGTGGTACCACAAGCTCCACCTGTCATTCAGCAATGAAAGACATCGTTTCACAATCTATCAGTTTCTGATAATTCTTCTCATGTTTGCCAATGCACTTCCTGCAAGTCATTCTAATCTGAGGCAACAGACTTTTGGGTAAAAAAAAACATTTTGAAATCTTTCAAACTATGAGTATTGATTGGAAGTCAGCTCATTCAATTGAATGAAAGAGAAAATATTCAAGAAAAAAAAAACAGATGAAATAAAGGAAAATCATGCAACCCTAGATAAAGAGCTTGCACCCATCAGAAAAGAACTCAAGAAAAGACAATTTCTCTACTTCTTTTGACCATCCTTCTCAGTAACAAGACTAAAGCAACAAACATCTATCGGTAAATCTTAAGGGGTGGTGCAAGCATTGAAAAGCGGTGTGATGTAGCATATAACTACTCACCTTGCTGTCCTCACTATTAGAGGCACAAAGAACCATTGCTTGGGATTTTATTCCCCTCATGGTTGCTGGCTTCAGATTGCAAAGAACACAGACCCTCTGATTCTGAGAATGATGATTAGGAATCATGAGCAAAGAATACTACATCTAAGGTAACAGTAAAGTATGTAAACACTGAAGTATAGAGATGAAAAGAAAAGGTAAGAACCTGCATTTCCTCCAAAGGTATGTGCTTCACAAGGCCACTAACAACAGTCCGAGGCTGAGCTTCACCCACATCAATCTCCTCCACGTATAATGAATCAGCATCTGGATGTTTTTGAACTTTTGTGATGAGACCAACACGGATATCAAGTCTGCTAACTGTAATTTCTGCTTCAGTAGTGGAAGAGGCCTTTGATGCACCTTGAGCAGATTTGGTCGGCTTGCCCTTCTTTGCATTCCCATCTGAAGGGGTTTAGGGTATAGAAAAACTTAAGGTAAGCAACAATTTCACCCATAATTTTGTTTCAGAGGCATCTACAATTGATGTCACATAGACAACTTGCAAACAGTGTTCTTCAATCATGCAGATAAGCGGAAGGCATCTTTTTACCAATAATAGTCAAGACATTTGAAATCACATACTGAGCAGCAAATTAGACAGCATAACAACAACTACCAGCTGCAGTAGTCTGACATGGCCCAAGGTAACCCATAATATCTCACTCTCACTTCTTAAAGCACTTAAGGCCAAATGCAAATGAGAACCTGGAATACAGGGAATAGACTCTAGTTTGTAAATTTAACCACTTTTCATGATATGAATAAGCCAAAAGACTTGATAAAGGAAGGAAAATGAGAGGCATAGTAGCTCGTATGACTAAAAAGAAAAGGAAAGGAAAAAAAATCGGAAAATAAAATAAAATTAAATTCTGCCTCCTTGTAGAAGCTTAACAAAAGATAGGAGAGAAGTGGAGGATTTGAGAAGATTGAACAGTTGACAACTTTCCACATCAAAATTCGAGATATATTGGAGAAAATAGCAATCCAATATAACTTTCTAAAATAACAAGTATTTATCCCATACGAACACTTAACAAGAATATTATCGTGTCAAATAAGACTTACAAACTTTCTCCTCATTACTAGTTTTATTTTCATGATATCGATTTTTTATTTGTTCTCAATAAACTCTAAAACCCTCTTCCAAAGTATGAAACAAAAGACGAAGATCTGAGCGTGCTGATAAATTGTAGCTGCAACGTGGACACAAACAAAAAGTTCAACAAAGTTGTACAATGTGTAACGACCCAGTTTCATCAAATTCTAATACTTAATAAGTTTCTACATTTCAAAATAATAATAATAATAATAATAATAACATTAGAATTTAAAAGAAACAATTGTTATTGCATTAATATTGTAAATCCGTTAAGTGACCAAAAAGTCACATATTACATATAATATATCCTAAGTACAAATGCTAGTTCTTGGGCACTTCACACCACCTGTTGACATCTTGAATTACCCTTACTACTTTCCAATGATACCCTCTGGAACAAAAAGAAATGTGTGAGCTATAATAGCCTAGTGGATAATCATGTGCACGTGTAGTTTAAATTCATTACATAGAAAAATATTCCAAAACAGTGCATTCACATAGATATCAACATTGAAGTTGGAATTTATAAACACATATTGTTACTACAAATTCTAGTATCATCTTCAAGCAGATTGCATGCACGTTTTGAACAACCTCATCACACAATCAATCAGTTAACAATATCCGGAATATTGTCAAAATAGCCCAGACTGCAGAGAATTAAACACTCCTTAATTCTGTCGGATGGGCATCATAGAGACTTAGAATTGACTATCAGCCTAAATACCTTCCCGACTAACTCATAGCCTACCAATGACTAAGGCCAAATCTCCTCGATAAATCGGGTTCACAAATCAAGTTATAGTTCAAATAACAAGCACAACATTTACACATATTTATAATGAATTCAACTTAGTTGTGTAAAGGAAAAGGAATAATTTTAATAAAGATTATTATAAAGTTCACTACAAAAAAGATAGAAAAACATAATTTTTCTTTCTTGTGGAAATTAAAGAAACTGTGTTCCTTAGATGCCTACGCAAAGAGATGGAGAAAAAAAAGATTTAGTTGATCAACAAGATCGTACAAAAATCATTGTACAAAGATGGAAAAGAGTACAAAACTTTTGTTGTACCCAATCCTTATAAAAAGTGTTTAAAAATTTTACAAGAATTAAACCAGAATATCCAAATCAAAAATTACCCATCTTTTCCAACTCTTCAAGATGAAACCAATTCTAAAACTAAAATAATCCTATTCATTGTTAGTTCAATGTATTTTCACAAATCCCTTCAATTTAATACATTGAGTTAACTAATCGCTTGTTAACCTATTAATTGCTCATTGAATTCATTTCTATCCATTCATTAACCAATTATTAATGGTTCATTGAATACAATCCTATCCATTCACTACCTTATTATTAATTGTTCATTGAATTTAATTCTATCCATTCACTAATGAAAATTCATGCACTAGCTCATCCAATAATTATAATTATTGAATTTTATTTAATTTCACAAAATTCTAAATAATTTGCATGACATCATAAGTGGTCCTCACACAATGGTTTGATATATAGAGGGGAATTCAAAGGTGTTGGACTTTTCCGATTGCTAGAAATGGACAAAACGACCTTCAAGGAAAGGAGCCTATGGAAGCCAGCACCTTTGGCTCTTATTTGGGAACTTTGGAAGTAGATGAATAAAAGGGCTAATGTAGAACTCAATTTTGAAGAATTGAAATTAAGAGTGAAAAATTATCTTTTGAGCCTTCATGTGAAGACTGGTGTAACTTGTGGGAGAAATATAGATTAGGTATACTCCTTACATGCATTTTGTCATGTAAGTTCAAATCATGCTAATTAGAAGACTAACAATTGCAGATATATGTCCAAACTCTTTTAGTGTAGGTTAACATCAAATCAGCAACAACCAAAGTCAAAAGAAGATGAACAATGTCAACAGTAATTTCACCCAACAGCAAAGTGAAAACTAAAAAGTGCTGTATAACTTAGTTTCACCAGAGTGAATCGTTAGATATCATTACAACCCCAGAGTAAAGTAACTTTAATGCTTGGATATCGTCAAACCTGAGAGCTTTGTTTTACTTAATTGTTCACTAATCTTTGCTTCAGCTTCTGCCTTCACTTTCCTATCAGCTTGACTTCCAGCAAACCTTTCCCTAAAGTGAACCATTTCATCATCTTTCTGCAAATCAGCCAAATCAAGTAACAATCAGAGGCAAGCCAGTTACAGATATTGCAATCAACTGATGCTCAAAATAATCCACAAGTTAAAAACATTTACCAGCTCCTTGAACAGTGGTTCTGGGGTACCAATTCTGTGACCTGCAGGTAGAATCTCCCATGGTCTTTTGGCCCTTTCAACATCACCCTTCTCATCAGAAAGTGAAATTGATGTTTCAACCGGCAGGTTGAGTTGCTTCAGCACCTATATAGCACACAAAGAAGCCATAAGACAAACTAGTATAAAATATGCATATCAAGTTTCACAATTCTACGTCAAGTGACAAGCAGCCAAATTACCTCAAGGGAAAAAGATGGCATGAAGGGCTCCAAAAGTGAGGCAAGAAGATATACCAGTCCAGCAGATGTTCTCATAACTATTGAACAAGTAGTACGATCTTCTTTGTAAAGTCTCCAGAACTCACTTTCCTATAAAGCAACTCATGAAATTAGTTCTTATTCTTTCAAACAGATACATATATTGACCTTCAACAATCACAAAGTCAAAGAGACCGTCATTCATATTTAAGACAATAAGAAATTGGAAAATAGATATCTAATAAGAGGTCAGCCATTGGTTGTCATAGAGAAGGTAATTTGTAAAATATGAAACCCCAGGATTGCAAAGAGGCTTACTTGCAAATAACCATTTCCTTCTGATGAAATAGACATAGCTATCTTCAAACCTTGCTTCAATTTAACCTATTCATAAAGAGAAATTTTAACAAACTAGACAATCTTTAATAAAGAACACATCACATGTATGGCAGTATGGCATCAGATACCTTCTCCATTGCTTCTATATATTGCTCAACATAATTACCAACTTTTTCTCCCAAAGCTTTAGTTGAAGGATGTGATTCTGCATCCTTGGCATCAGGAATAATGGAACCATATCCTGAAGCTGTAACAAAAGCAGACATTTATAAGAAAAATAGAGAATGAGGTGCCACATTCCAGAACAATACATGTGTACTGATACAAGGCATAAGGTTGACTAAAATGGGACAGTACCCGCTACACAAGATTGCAATTCCCTAAATGTAGGAGATGGCGTATATCAACAGAACAGAGATAAAGCATGACAAAAAATTCTCATACTTTTTACTCATTCCATCTTCAGGATGTTGATTGCTTTGCATTATAATTTTCGAAATAAAACTTAATGAAAACAGTTCAGTAATATACCTGGATCTTTTCCTATGAAGCTCAAGACACGATTGATGAAATTTCCTAGATTTTTTAGCAACTCGTTATTTAATTTTGCTTGCAAATCTTCCCAGGTAAATACCGTGTCTGACACCTACACATCAAAAAGGTCATTGGATTAAAACTCATGAATGATCATCTTGGCTACAAATCAATGTACGTGGAAGTGAATTTGTTGAGAAAAAAAGATTGAATGCAAACTTCAGTCAAAGGGGAAAAAAAAAAAAATCAATCTTCAAGGAGTAAGCATATAGAGCATACTTCTGGCCTATTTGTAAGTAAGTAATATCTCCAAACTTCAGCCGGAATTTGTGTGTATTTTGCATCATTTCCAAACACTCCGACACCCTTACTTTTTGAGAACTTTCCTGCATATAAAATCCAGGAGATTCAGACAAGGCAAGATGCTAAAGATTGTGTAAACACAATATAACTTTACATGTGGGCTGCAGTAACCTATTCAGTGACAAAAATTGTAATGTTATTTGCTCACCGGATTCATAGTTTAGGTATTCAGTTACACTGATAGTTTTCAGCAAAGTCCAGTCTTCGCCGGTTCCCAAAAGTGTAGAGGGGAACATAACCTGCAATGAAAATTTGCATCATTCTGAATGAATGACTTGAGAGAAAAACACAACAAAACACACTCAGAGAATTTTGGATGGGATCAAAGCTCCTAACATAAATGACATGCATTTGCACTATGGATTGCAATATCCAAAGAATATTTCACACGGGATGCCACTAATGACCATGCACTAACCTGCTTTATTTTTACAAATCTAACAGAGTATTTAAATGTAATTTCACCCAAAAAAAAATTTTAGAAGAACATTTAGCCAAATTTTAGAAGAACATGATGATGATGATGATGATTTAGCCAAATATCATCAATAGGGAAAAATATTACAAAATAACTAGCCATTAATCCTTCTGACAGGGATTCCACATCTAGGATTCCCACTGGAAAATGTAATCCTAAATGGAACCTGCATCTCTGCAAACCATTAGGGTTAGACAAGGTAAACCAAATATACTTTGAGTTTGGCTACCCTAGACCAAGAGCGGAAAGTCATATTTTACGCAGAGAAAAATGAACTTTGTCATGGGAAAAATATACAAAATACCCTCTATATATGATATTCTATGATAATACTGATTCTCTATCACATTCCAACAGCTTAAACTAGAATTACATCCCCAAGCACCCAAATTATATGTATGTAGATGGCTAGAATTTTGGAAAGGCTAAAAATCACTTTAGGAGAAAGATTAACAGATTTATGAAGTGAGTACTCTAACCATCTCATGCCAACAAAATATTCAACAATAATAACTAATCAGCCAGCCATCCATGAAAAAATGCAAGAGTCCATGCTAGCATATGCAAGTCTAAAACTAAATATGTACCTACAAGATTTTAAACATAATGCGAACACAGAGTGAAAAGGAATGCAAGAGTCAACACTGACATATACAAGTCTAAAACTAAACACATCTCTACCCAAATTTAAACATAGTGCACATACAGTGTGAAAAGGAACGTTATCCTTGCCCATAAACTGAAACAGTTCCACATGCTTAGGGTTCTTCCACCACTTCTCCCACTCAGATGTGTAGCATGCAGTGATTGACACATAACCAATAGGCGCATCAAACCATACATAGAACACCTAAACCACCAAAAAATTGGAACAGATTAATCATTTCGTATATCCAAAGAACAGTGCCATTCAGCAATAGCCTTTCTCCTTTCGAAGCATCACCAAAAAGTTATTAAGGAATTTATTAACCAAATGCGATCATCGTTCCTGAGCAAACCTTGTCCTTATATTGTTCGTGAGGTACAGGAACCCCCCATTTCAAATCTCTAGTAATACACCTTTCTTTCAGTCCATCCTTAAGCCATGCATTTGTTGCTTGGATAGCATTCTGACTCCAACCTCCTTCCACCGACATGGCATCAATATACTCCTTTAACTTCTTCTCCAGCCTAGGAAGCTCCAGAAACAAATGCTTTGTATCTCTAATGCGTGGAGAGGAATGACAAACCTATTTACCAATCACAAGATCTGGATTTTAGATTCTAAGCACAACATTGAAGAACAACTTGAATGAGAGGAAAATAAATGAGAAACAATCTGTTCTGTTTCCTCAAAGTTTTCTTGACATTTTGTTTTGTTAATGCAAACACTTAAAAGCTGATAAATTTTTGTAGCAGCATGGTGCAAGATTATATTCGGGAAGGAACAAATGTATATCAACTCAATTCTTCTGCCTCACTATTTTTGTATCACGCTTATCTGGAAGTCCTCTAGCAATGAGAAAATGGCAGCCACATCAGGAAAAACCTCACCTTGCATCTAGGTTGCAGTAATTCTGTAGGATTTAAAAGCTTTCCGCACTTTTCACATTGATCCCCTCGGGCAGAATCATAGTCACAACCAGGTGTGGGACAATTACCCTCCACAAATCGATCAGCCAAGAAGCGTTGACATGTATCACAATAAAGCTGCATCACAGATGTAGCCCCAGTTGATACAGCTCCGTATCACAAATATTGTAAAGAACAAATTAAGGCAGATAAAAGCAGTCAAGAACAGCAACTTTAACTGCAGATATTAAAAATGCAGGTATGAAATACTTTTATACCTGCTGCATTGTGTTCTCCGAGAGCCAGTTGTTCTCCCACAATTTCTTGAAAACTGCTTGACACACTTCTGTCTGTTGTGGAGTTGAAGTGCGTCCAAACTTATCAAAACTTATATTAAACCACTCATAAATTTCTTTATGAATTGCATGGTATCTACAAGGTATTATAAATTTTATGAGTAGGGGTGATATGTGCGCTTCAAGCAAAAGTCAGTGCTACACTAGAAAGTGTTAGCTTAATAAATGAATCAGGCATGAAGTAAAAAATTTCCACAAAATCAGATAAAAGAGAACCAATTATAAAGAAGTGAACAAGTAATTAGGTTTCTTCAACAGATATGCAAGGTTATTTTTTTCCTCAGATATTAATGTCAAAAAAGAAAAATCAGTATATAGACTTCATATTCACTTCAACTAAACTCTGCCAAGTGACAGACAGAAAGGAATGAGTTGCTAACAAAGATAGTGTGCGCATATTTTGATCTGCCAGAATCTTCTAGGATTGATACCATGTATAAATATCCCTATACCTTTATTTTGTCTATTCATTCACAGATAATTGTATAATTCATGGATAATTGTTTTTCCTTTCCCACTTCTTCATGGTAAATAGTCTGTGACGGGGTACAATCATGAGAATAAGTAATAAAGAAAGCTCATTTCATAGAGGAGAAAAGAGAGGATGTTATCCCTCTATATGGGCCACCATAAAAGAGGATCCAGGACATTTATGAGAATACAAAAGTATACAAAACCAATCCCTTATAAGGATACCATAAAGCACCAACTGCTATACTCCCTTTTTCTTAACAATATTTTTTGAAAATTATAAAGCAACTACCTTGAACCGTACAAAAACCACTCTGCCCAGTATAATCTGATTTTCAACACTCCAATGACGACTTTTTCTACAAAACCTATTTAAACACCATTTAACTCAAGGAATAGAAAACACCACGCAACAAACTACACACCAACTAAATCCTTTCTACCACAATTTAAAATTCAAAAAGACATCAGGACACATAATTTCAACAAAAAAATCAACTCATTTAAAAAAGGGAATTACTTGTCGCATATTTGCTGAGGAGTAACATTCTCCTCCAAAGCCTTTGTCTCTGTAGCCGTTCCATACTCATCCGTACCACACATGTATATAGTATTGTACCCTCTCGATCTACAATACCTTGCAAACACATCCGCACTCAACACAGCTAAAGTCACAAAACAAAAAAGTTAATATAAAATCATTTCTCACAGAGCACCTAAATATCCAGAAAACCAAAAAATAAAAATTAATATCAATTTACCAAGAAATGAAATAAAGAAAAAATTAAACTGAACTTATCCAATAATCGACATATTCGTCCAATTAAATTGATAAAATTCCTTAAAGTAATACAATTTGCCCATGTTTCATTCACCCATAGGGGGGGAAAACTAACTTTATGAAGAATCAAAACAATTTTTTTTTTTTACCAAAACCCAAGTAAAACCCAACTGAATTACTCAAAATTTCCTCAAATTCATTCAAATAAATAAACAAAAACAAAAACACGTTACAGCCAATGATATTCCCAAGGTGAGGCACGTTGTTGACATAGGGCAAAGCACTGGTGATCAGAACATTTCGTTGCCCCGGAATAGGTAGCTTGGGAGTGGAATTATTCGGCTCGTGCGACCCCATCAAAACTTCCGTACCAATGGAACAGAAGTGACGAAAATTACGGGGTTCAACGGAATCCAAGAAAGTTCGTGCAATGAGCTGAAATCGAGCAAGGCAGTGCTTTAGTGTGTGTGTTGGGAGGTGGTGGAGGCGGAGGAGGGGGCGGCGGCGCTGGAGAAAGAAAAGTTTCGAAGCTATGGTGAATGTTGAATTTGTTCGGTGCATTGTCATTTATATATAAGAAAGAAAAGTTTGATAGTGAAGCATTCAAATAATTTTTATTTTTATTTCAAATTTAAATCCTTATTAAAATTCTTTCCTCACTATTTCAAAAAAAATTAATTTTTTTTGAATTTTTTCTCCAAATTATTTCTTCTTAAAAAAATTTCCTTCAAAACTTTCGTATATTTTAAAATTTTTTGAATACAATACAATTATAGGCCTTTATTTTTAGGCTCCGTTTGGATTACGTACTATTTGAAAATTTTGTATTGAAATATGTAAAAGTTATTGTGAAAATTTTTTATAAGAAAAAGTTATATAAAAACAGTATATTGGAGAGAAAAATTTTTAAAATAATGTAAAAATAATTTTGAAAGAAAATTTAAATTTTAAATTTTGAAATAAAAAAATATTTAAATTTTTTTATAATTAAAAAAATATTTTTTTGTAAATAAAAATACAAATAAAACGGAGCCTTAATTTTCGTTAAAAGAAAGTTAGTGTGTGACTGTGTGTAAGAGGAGGAATCGTGGGACTAAAATGGTGAAAAAAAAAAAAATTGGTAAAGTGTGGCTAGTGAGGGGAATTTAGGGTTTTTGGGAAAGTAAAAAGTGTTTGGTTAACACACACAACAAATTGCTCATATTCGATGCCTTTCTTCCATAATACACTCTTTTTTTTTTTACTGCATGCTTTGATATATAATTATAAATGTCCATTTACGTGGTTTCCAATAACAATAATGATATTTTCAGGGAAAAAATAATGAAGAATTATAAAATTAATCTGAGAAAAATAAAAATAAAATTATTTAGCATACTCGTTTTTGTCTTTTTATAATTACTATATCAGTGTACAATATGTTATTCCTCCCTTCAATTGCAGTGTCACTTTCAAAAAAATTATATAATAAATGTGTCTAAATAATACTCTCTTCATTTCAAAAAATAGAGTTACTTGAGATTTCATATAATTTCTTTTAATTTACAAGATACAACACATGTAATGCATAATTAAATGTATAATTTTATAACTTTATCCTTCCTTTTTAATTTGAGTTATACATTCTCAGTATTAGTAAGAGTAATATAAAACTTTCATATTAAAAATAGATTCTTTTTTCAGATAAAGAAAATTTTTAAAATTAGACTCTTTTTTCAAGACGACAATAATATAATTATGTATAAATTCGTAATAGTGTAATTTTTTTTACCTTAAATATGCTATTAAAATGAATAATTTGTGAATATCATTACTTTTATACTAATCAAGTTCAGAGTGAACTATTTGTTATCAAACAATTAACCTATCTTATCAATCATTTAGTAAAAATATCATATTTTTTATTACATATAAAAATTCATAATTTTTTGAAACAATTTGATGTGAATTTTCTTTAATGAGATTTTCACAATTATTATATCAAAAAATATAAAAATATGTTTTTAATGAGATTCTTTGGTGGACTAGCACTTATATATGAGAAAGAGAAGTTAAATAATAAAGCATTCAAACCATTTTTATTTTATTTTAGATTTAAATTTAAATTTTAAATTTTTCTTAAAATTTTCTCACCTGACTTCAATTTTTTTTTCCAATTTACGTTTTTATTTTCTCTCCAAATCATTTTTACATACAAAAAATTCCCTCTAAAATTTTCATATATTTTAATACAAAATTTTTAAATACAATACAATCTAAACATAGGCCTTTATTTTTAGGCTATGTTTGGTTTCCATTTTATTTGCAAAAAGTTAACTTTTTTCAACTACAAAAATAAAAACATTCGAACAACTTTTTATTTTAAAATTTAAAATTTAAAATTTTAATTCCTTTCAAAATTCTTCGTACATTATTTCAAAAAAAAAATCACTCAATTTACTTTTTCATATTATTTTTTCTTACAAAAAAATTCTATCAAAATTTTCACATATTCAAATACAAAATTTTCAAATACAACACAATCCAAACATAGCCAAGGTAGTTAGTGCGTGACTGCGTGTAAGAGAATGAACGTGGGACTAAAATGGTGAAAAAAAAAAAAAGAAGGGAAAGTGTGATTAGTGGGGGGAATTAAAAGTGTTTTAGAGAAAGTAAAAAGTGTTTAGTTAACACACACAACAAATTGCCCATATTCGATGCCTTTCTTCCATAATACACTTTTTTTTTTACTGACAATAATGATATATATTTTCAGGGAAAAAATAATGAAAATTTATAATAATTAATCGTAGAAAAATGAAAAATATATATATATTTAGCATTCTCGTTTTTGTCTTTTTATTATTACTATATCAGAGTACAATATGTTATTCATCCCTTCAATTGAAGAGTCACTTTCCAAAAAATTATGTAATAAATGTGTCTAAATAACACTTTAAGAAAATTTTTAAAATTAAACTCTTTTTTTGAGACGACAATAATATAATTATGTATAAATTCGTAATAGAATAATTTTTTACCTTAAATATGTTATTAAAGTGAATAATTTGTGAATATCATTACTCTTACACTAATCAAGTTCAAAATGAACTATTTGTTATCGAACAATTAACGTATCTTATCAATCATTTAGTAAAAATAAAATATTTTATCGATTGCGTATAAAAATTCATAATGTTCCGAGACAATCTATGTGTGAATTCACTCAAAGTTTTTAATGAGATTTTCACACATATTTTTTAATGAGATTTTTTATTATAAATATTATTAATCTAAGATCGTGGAATATCGACATGAAATATGATGACTTTTAACTCATTTTATGAATTAAAAAAAAGCTAAATATCATATTTCATGTTTAAAATAGAAAATATTAAAAGTTCACAAAAAAGGGAAGGGAATTGGACATCAAATCGAACCAGAAGGATATAAGCTGGAATCATAGGGAATTAGATTCATTAGTTTAAAGTATCCACTCATGGTTTTGAAGAATTAGAATCAAATGCTCTCGTCACATAAAAAGAATATTTAATAGTTAAAATATCCTTCCAAACATCCCGATTACAATATATATATATATATTATATCTAACTTCAAAAAAAAAAAATATTCTTTCCTTCCCAAAAAATGGTCAACTTTAATTTATATACATTTTTTTTATTAATTATTAAGTACAACACACTCAATGCATTAACTAAATGTATAATTTTTATTTTTATCTTTACTTTTTAATTACGAGTATACACAATTATTATTAGTAAGGATATTTTAGATATTTAGTTTGAAAGTGAATTATTTTTTTGGAAAAAGAAAAAATTTTGAAAATAGATTCCTATTTTGAAACAAAAGGAGTAGTAACTTTCAAAACTTTTTATTGTCATAAACAAAAAGTCCATGTTGAATTTTTTTTTCCTATATTATTTTTATTAAACTAGACTCCTTTTTTTAGTTGGAAGTATATTTTTAATATATTAAAATTAAAAAAAAATGATATATATATATATTTTTTTTTTGCCTTAAATGGTTTATTAAAAGGAACACAATTACAGATTATACACGCAATGACCCCTAGTACAAAATAATTCTTTAATTAATTGAAAATGATTTGGAGTCCTCCATAACCGAATAGTGTAATATCAGACATGTTATGTGATGTGTTACTAGTAGGTATCTAATTTACTATTGTAAATATGAGCATTATGGCTTTTAACTTAAGCAAGATTTAATTTTTACCAATATGTAATTAATAGTAGGATCTTTAATTACTTTCACGTTTCATATTCTCTTGTTTGAAATTAGATAATATAAATATTTAATGTCCTATCGCAAAAACACATTGCTTTTTTAATGTATTATCTTCAAATGAAGTGAGTTGATATAATTATTTTTTATTTTTTTAGCTTCTTTTTTTTTTTTCTTTTTTCAACATAGGCAGATACAAAAATAAGTGAGTTGTACCTTGAATGTGCGGAGGGAAATGGCAAACCTAATAAAAAATCACAGGAAATTTTTTTTTTTTTTTAAGCATATGACAACTTTGGTAAGAACTTGCATGAGTTGAAAAGAAATGAGAAGATTTTCATTTATTTTGTTTCGCGACGTAATGTTATAATTTTATATATATTTATTATTATTATTATTATTATCTAAAAAAACATATTTTGAAACATAATTCAATCATTAAACATAGTTTCAACACAACTATTACATACAACAGAACCAAGGCAGATAACAGGGGTAAATAAATTATGGGTGGCAATTAAGAGGGAATGGGAAGAAATAGGGTGGGATTTAAATAAGTAGGGAATTATTAAGAATGGGAAAAGTTATTCTCCTTAAATTTTAGAATTGGGAGGGAATGTAATTTAATGGAGTTGGGATTTTCTCATTCTCATTGAGATTTCAATAAAAATTTCTCATTGGAAATTAACTATCAATATTAATCATTAACCGATTAACTATCAACATTAATTATTAAACATTAACTAATAATTACTCATTTAACTCTTCTCAATGAAACCATGGATATCCCATATCCCCCCAATAAAATTTTATCCCAATAACGTCATTCTCAATTATTTTCCATAGGTATTTTTAATGAGTATGAAAATCTCAATAACTTTCATTCTATTGAATACCCATTGGCACTATATAAATATTGCCACATCTATAAGAAATTAGCAAGATCATGCATGTTTTTATCGTTTCCTGCAAGAGCCAACCATTGTATTTGAAAATTGCTTGACCGATTTTTTTTTTTCTTTTGTTTTGTTGAAGTGCGTCCAAACTTGTAAATACCTTGCAAACACAAGTAACTATATATCCACAAATTAACTATATATCAAATAACTTATCAATACATCTACTCAGAAAGAACATAAATAACTATATATCCACAAATTAAATCCAAATAAAAAATGATTTTTTTAACATATTTTTTTTCAAGGAATCAAAACAAAAGAATAAAACTTTTTGCAAAAGTCCAATAAAAAACCAACTGAATTATGCAAAAAGAAAAAAAATCATCAAATTTCATCTCATTAAATAAACAAAAAAAAACCAACTGAATTAGGACAAAATACATCAAATTTCATCTCAATGTTAAATAACTAATAAGGTAAATCACTTAAATTGTCTCTCAATTTTGACTATATTTTGATTTGATCCTGATATTCAAAAACGTTCAATTTAATCTCTAAATTTCATAGTTTAGATTAATTTTGTCCCATTCAAAAAATCAGTCAAAATCAATACATAACTTGCTCAATACATACGAAGCACGTATAGTTTTTAAGAGCAAAGTGAAAAAAAATTATCCCAACATCTCACAAAAAAAAAAAAAAGATTGCTCAGTTTCTTTTTCCCTCATCACTGAACAGCAGAATCGGCCAAAAAAAAATTACAGCTTTAATTTGTTTGCAACTATTGAAAAATCAGATGAGGTAGAGGACAAAATCTGATTTGGTGGGATTCACGGGTGTTTGGGACGATTTTCTTCTATTTCTATCTTTAAAAGTAATACTTGCTTCTCAAATGTTGAGTAGAATATATCTTTATTTTGACTTATTTCCTAAATTGGAGGAAATTGATCCAACTCAAATTATAAAGCTAAGTGACAAAATTGAACATTTTTCAACATCAAAGACAAAATTGAAAATTGGGTTAAAATTGAGAGACGGTTGAAGTTAAGGGGATAAAATTAAATTTTGATTTAAATATTGAAAAAAATATGACAAGAAATTTTGCGGAGTTTAACGAAATTAAGAAAGTTTTATTATGGCATGTTAGACAATTTTAAAACGTTTCTCAAAATATTTTTTTTGAATTTTAATATATTTTTTATTTTAAAATTATTATATAAAAATATATTTTAAAATACTATGTCAGGGTTTGTTTGGAGTGTGATGTATTTAGAAAAAGTTATATTGGAATGTGTAAAAATTTTGATGGATATTTTTTGATAGAAAAAGTATTTTATAGGGAAAAATAAGAAGAATTTTTTTTTAAATTATGTGAGAGAAATTTGAGTGGAAAAATTTAAATTTTAAAATAAAAATGTGTTTGAATAATTTATTTTATTTAAAAATTTATTTATTTACCAATAGAAATCCGGAATCCAAATAGACCCAAATTTCTACTTGCTTTTGATGGGTTGGAATTGGATAGCCGTTGAATTAATAGGTGGCTTTCTATGTAGATGATGCAGTAGTCATTCTATCCTAAGGTTATCCACAGCAGCCCAAAAAAGGTGAGCCTAAAACTACGTCATATCAGCGTCACATCAACACCACATCAGCTTTGAAAAGTCTATACTATTTAGACAACATCATAAAAAAAAGTGATCACGCCCATGAACGGCCTTTACTATTCACGCAACAAATTTCTCTCTCCTCTGCCTTCTTTTACACAATTTATTTAATATATTTAATACTTCTTATTTAAATTAATAATTCTAAAATATTATTTATTTTTCATTTATAAAATTCAATATATATTAATAATACAACTTATAATTTTAATTCGTTAATACAATTAATACTTAAACAATTAATGGAAAATAATTTTCATTACATTGAAATTAAATTTTAATAATACATTTAAAATATGAAAATCAATACTCTCAATTAAATATGAAAATCAATACTCTCAATTAAAATTTTCATTTAGACAAATTTGATTATTTCTTTAATTTTGTAATTATTTATGTTGTTTAACTATGAATACATATAATTTTTAATAATCACATTCAATAATTTTATACAATATTATAGTTAAATTAATTGTTTTAAAATTTTTGTAATTATTAAATATGTATAAATAATTTTACATAATATTAAAATAAAAACTTAATATTATTAGACTTAAACTTAAAATTAATAGAAATATTAATAATTTTATATTAAAATTTATAAAATATTAATAAGTATATTATAATTTAATATTATATTATATTTAAGAAAATCATATATTGCACCAAAAATAATCAAAGTGCATGTCATTTTGTAAAGAAAAATATTTTCTACGCGTTGGTAATTTTTTTTAAAAAAAAAAGGGGGTTGGGGGGAGGGTCAAATAGGCGTTGCAAACCAGGGGGAGGTTTGCAATGCCCTAATGGGCGCGCGTCACATTAGTCGTCAAAAAATTGCCTGTCAGTCGACTATTTTTTTTTTTGCAAAATTTCCATGGCCAAAAGACGTCGTTTTTTTAGGGGAATTTGCGCAAAAAAAAAAATACGGCTATGTCGTGGTCGTGTTTTACGGAGTCTCCACATCAGTAATTTTTGCTGATGTGGAGGTCGTTGCAGCACAACCAGCCCCAAAACGGGGCTAGTGTGCTTGCTCTAAGAGGCTCCAAGACTTGCCGTTTTTACTGATGTGGAGGTCGTTTCAACACGACCAGCCCCAAAACGGGGCTGGTGTTGCTTGCTCTAAGAGGCTCCAAGACTTGCCGTTTACTTCATTTTGGAACGCCGTGTGTGCTATAACTCTGTAAACTCGTCAAAAGTTTTTGACTAATGGTGGTCGTGATCCAATTCAAGCGTCTGCACGACTGCACCCTCTCTCTTATGTGGATGCTCAAAGTACACCATCCACAATTGTCTTCAATTTGCATTGAATAGAGAACTCACCCAATTTGCTATTTATATGGCTATTCCCTTGAGCATTGGTCGGTGGATATACGGGTCATCCTTTTTTGGGCCTTCTTGTTGAGCATTTTGAATTCCAAAATGAGAGAGCTTTTGAAACTATTTTTGCCAGGTTTATGGTACTACTAGATTCCTAGTTTTTTTTTTTTTTTCCAACAAGAAGTATCTCCATATTTACTGAAACTTGTGGTGTTAGCTAAAAAACACCCATCCACGAGTACAAGAAACACAGAAAACTTGTGATGTTAGGTAAAGAGCACCCATCCACTAGCACAGGTGTAAGACTAATTCTCCTGCTCAACAGTGACGGCCTCTTACACTGCTGGGAGTTTGGCACGGGAACTTGATTGGAATACCCTTCATGAGAATCGAGCCCTGGATGCAGGGGATGGAAAACCTCCAGGCTTACCGTTGCATGCTAACATATGTGCCATTATAGATAGAGTGATCGAGGGTATATATGAATTATAATTTGAAAATGTATTTTTATGTTTTTAAAAATATTTTTACATTATATACCATCTATTTTATTATTACTGCATTAAAAAATATAAAAATATATATTTGAAATTTGATTAATGAGATATTCACCACCCGATTGAAAATCAACAACTCTCGGATCCTCTCGCTGGAAATAAACCAATAGTCAATAGTAATAAGATATAAGAATTAGAATTTTTTACTCTTTACCTGATGTTATCATGAATAGAATTTTTAAATAGTTGAAAGCAATAAGATGTAAGATTTGGATTTCTCCCCCTTTATCTAATGTTAAAGTATAACATACCTGATGTTCAAAATCATAAAAACCGTATTCCAATAGAAGTTTAAGATCAAATACATTTAATTATCTATAAAACTTTTTTTAAGGTTGAACCTTTTATACCTTTTAGACCTTTTGAACCTTAACTGATGAATTAATACCCTATACACATCAAAACGCAATCAATATGCACCTTAAGTCTCCGTTTGGTGCTTTTCCAAACCACTTAACTATCCATTTTTCCAAAGACGTAGGTTCACCTTGGTCTACATCAAACCCTGTGGCCATAAATGACATATGATGATATGGGTGATTGTTTCTTGTTCCTTCCCACACGCACCACAAAACTACAAATGGGAGGTATTAGAATCCCCGCCCAGTGAGAGTGGGAGCGTGGGTAGTGGGGCAAGCATTATGGAAAGATCCCCAAGGAATGACCTGCACTTTTCAGAATCTTTAAATTCCATAATGTCTTTAACAAATGTCACTTTGGCACCAATTTTGCTTTGGGTTCAAGTCACTCCACGAATCATTATTTAAGAATCCTTACTGATATTACTTATCTCCTAGGATTACCTAATGAAAGTACTAAGGAAGAAGTGGCTGCGCCAATTCATGTGTGTATCATTTGATGTTTTAAAATATATTTTTAAATTTTTTAATATATTTTTTGTTTTACAATTAATATATCGAATAAGATAAAAACGTATTTTAAAACGTAGTTCATACATACCTTAATACCTAACTTAATTAATCGCCTTAGTTTTGTAATTTTTCCATCAATCTAATATAATTATGTCGTTAAAAGAAAGATATATTAAAAACGGAGGAACTTATAACTTTTTTGAATAATAATTGACAAAATGTATTTTTAAAATTTGTTATGGGAAAGAGCCCCCTTAATTCTGCAAAGGAATTGATCGGTGAATTACTATATTAAGAAAAATGTTTTTACACCTTTACCAAGTTTTCCTTTACTAAATTTTGTACCTATAAAAGTTTATTTAACTATTCATTAATAACAAAATATATATACAACATAGACATTAGATTTTTTTTTTTTAAAAAAAACTCATCTTAAATTTGTTCAAACAACTTTCAATAGAAGTTCAAAATTTCATTAAATATAACAATATTTACACTTTATTTTTCATTATTAATACTATTTCAATACTTAAAATGCTAATATGGTAGAAGTTGAATTGTAATTTTCAACTTTTATACTTAAAAAGTAGCATCCAAAATAACTAAATAGGAACCCCAAATTTGCTTCTTTTTTATTTAACTATATATAAAAAGGAAAAGATAAAATTTTGATTCCACTCTACAATAAATTATTATCTTTTCATCTTTAAAAATAGCCCACTTTAAATAAGTTATAACTTTTTTAATTATAAATTACAACATACATAATGTATCATTAAATATATAATTTTTATTTTATATTTATTTTTAAATGCAAGTTATATATAATCAATGATAATATATGAATTTGATCTAAAAGTAATTGTTTTTTTTAAATACAGAAAAATTTTGAAAGTGAATTTTTTTTTGATACGTAGCAATAAACAGTAGAACTTCACTCATGTTAAATATTTTTGCATATGTTTAAACATTTTATATATTTACATATTACTCAATGAATTATAAAAAAAAATCCAATTTTAAAAATTTTATTGTTTCCAAGAGAAAAGTCCATTTTTTTAATGAAATTCTTATATTACTAATGACAACGTAATACCCAAAATAAAAAATAAAGATAAAAATGAAAAAAACATATATTTAATGGTATACGTGCTCTATATTTAATTTAAAAAAATTATATTAAATTAAATTTTTTTTTTTTAGAATAGAATGAGTAAATATTTTTAATATATCCGGCCCCAATACCGAACAAAGCAAGAAAGTTATGTCAGATCGAAAATAATATAAAAAAACTGTAAAATTTAATAATATGGATCATAAAAGCAATGGTGAAATGTAAAAAGACTTCTGTTTGGACTGGGTATTTTTATTTGCAAATAAGTAAATTTTTAAATAAAAATAAATTATCTAAATACATTTTTATTTTAAAATTTAAAATTCAAATTTTTCCACTTAAATTTCTCTCACATAATCTTTTTTAAAAAAATTCTCTTATTTTTCCTCTAAAATACTTTTTCTATAAAAAAAATACCCACCAAAATTTTCACACATTTCAATACAACTTTTTCCAAATACATCACACTCCAAACAACTATTTGGATTGAGATTCATTTACAAAAAACTTTTTTATTTCTTACAAAATAAATAAAATATTCAAACACATTTCCATATAATTTCAAATTTTAAAATTGTAAATGTGTCATAAATTTTCTTCACATAATTTTAAATTTTTTTCCTTCAATAAAAACTTTTTATTCTACCTCCAAAATACTTTTCTTACAAAAAATTTGTACCAAAATTTTGAGGCTCCATAATTAATTAATTATTTAAAATTAATTTAATTAATAATATTTTTATTAATAATTAATTAATTTAATATTTTAATAAATAATTAACTAATAATGACTAAATAAATTTTTAAAAATTTATTCAATTATCAAAAATAATATCAAATAAATAATTACTTTCATTTCATTCTAAATTTTTTCTTTTATTAAATTCATTCTACTTCTAAACCCATAAATTATACTAAACACGTCGTAAATATTTCACCGCTACTTCACCCAATGGAAATTCGTCCCTCACGCGGGGTTGCCGATCCAGGACACTCACGCGTCGGAAAATGCGTGGTGAATAATCGAATCCAAACCCCTTTTAAAAGTTGAACATAAAAAACAGCCTTGTTTATATTTATTTAAAGCCAAATACGTAAACACCCTCTTCAATATTCATTTTCTCCCCGCCCCCAAAGGCCAAAACCCCATTTGGAAAAAAGAATGTTTTTTGCGAATTTTTTTTTGAAATTGAGTTGATATTCTAATACATAATTTACAATCTTAATGTTTTTTTAAATATAGTGATTATATAGGGAGATATAGTGTTGAAGAGGAGAAGAATGGGGACGATGTAGATCTGATTTTCAGAGGGTTTGTCTTTTTATGCTTCTTTTTCTCTCTGTGAATGTCTTTGTTTTTTTGGTAATTTTGGAGTTGCTATTTTTTGGAAATTTTCTTCCAAGTGAAGCAAAGGGAGTTTTTTTTTTGCTGGTAATTTCTTTTTAATTGGGTTCTTAATCTTACTGTATTGTGGTAATATTCAGTCGGCATGTGCAAATGCATTTAATTTTGTTTACAATTTGGGCTTTCGTGTAATTGCTGTTTGTGTGGACCATGGGTTTTTGATTCTATGATGAAAAGTTCTGACTTTATGTTTGCATATGTGCGTTTGAAAACTTCAAGTGTTGTGATTACTTTAATTTCATTTGAGTATGAGATTTGAGGTCTTTTTATTTTTTTCAGAACCATTCTTAATGCTCTTCTAATTTTGTAGAAATTTTTTAACTTTAGGGTTTAAGTTTAAAATGAGATTACGCCGAAGAATTATGTTTTAATTTTAGGGTTTAAGTTTAGAAATCAGATTATTCTCAAGGAGTAAGTCATATGATTGTGTGGGTTGCAAAATCTAGTCTTTAGGTTATCAATGATTAATAAAAGTCAATGTGCGGCATTTTTGTTGATCATCTCAGAGGGTGACACCATGGACTGTGAGTAGCAGTGATTACAGTAGTGGGTTAGCTTTAATCTGCTTTTAGATGATTATTAAGTTGTTTATGGATTTTTGTGCTTGTGAAGGATTGTACATGGTTGCATAGGTACATATATATAGATTTGTCGGAAGATGTATTTCTTTTTCAGTGTGCAAATCTGCATATGATTATTGTTTTTATGCAAAATTTAGGAAACAGTAGGTATTTTATTATGACTTTGATCCATGGAAATGGTGTTGGTCCCCTTTGATCTATAATTCCTTGTCTTTCCTTTTGCTTCATGTAATGATATCTTGACACGAGATGGATTTATTATATTTCATATTTTAGAATTTAGGCTGTTGGGAAAGAGGGAAAAACCAAATGCAAAATGTAACTATTTTTAGAACTCCGAATATATCATTAGAAATAATGTCTAGACTTTTAGTTGAGGTTTTTTAAAATCTAGCTAATATCCCTTGTAATTTTTTGTGGGTCGGTTGCATAAATAGAGGTGAAATTGAAAATCTGGTCAAAACAACAAGGTTAACTTGGCACCACCTTTTGATCATTAAGATCATTAATCACATGCAGAACGTTAAGTAGTCTACTCTAGCTTTTCTTCGCCATAGCTGCGAAGCCAAAATTGGGATTTAAGGAATACTCATTACATTTTAGGGAAGGAAGTGTAATATTCATTACATTTTCACCGCCACGGAGTGTTTTTGGAACTCTAAGGAGAGTGATGCTTTAGAATTGTAAAGTGTGAAGTCAATTCAAAAGAATCTGATGAGTTATTTGTATATGTTTGATTGAACATTTGGTGAGAAAGACTTGAAAAGTTGCAAGATTGCTCAATTTAAATGGGCTGCTGACAATTGTCACAAATAACCTGAAAGATTTACATTCATTCAATAGTATGAACGTCATTTTTTTCCCAGTCTCATATTCATTCTACATAGTTGTATTTATTTCATAGTTGTGTTTTGTTTTAACTATCATCTTTCTTCAAGCTGATAGTTCTTTTGTGTCAGGGCTTTTGATTGTTTTGAGTTTAAATGTGTTGCTGTCCTTTCAAATAGTTTAAGTGTCAAGGGTTGAAATTGGCAACGTAAATAAGATATTAGGTAAATAGAGGGTTTATTCCTTTTAATTTGGCTTGCTGCACTTATAATATAATCCCCATTAACTGGCATAATACAGTATCAATGGGTTTATTTGTTTGTTTATGATTTAGTTGAGTATGGAATTGATACTATGAAGTTTGCTTTGATTGAATATTATTGGCGATCTCTTGCAGGTCCCCTTAAATCTGTAGCTTCTTTGTTGCAGAATACAAGTTTTGGGAGTTCTTGATATAAATTTAAGTTATGGCAGATATAGCAAGTTTCTGGGGCCCTATCACGCCTACCCATGAGTGGTGTGAGCCAAATTATGTCTACTCATCTTATATTGCTGAATTTTTCAACACCATCTCCAATGTTCCAGCCCTTATTTTGGCATTCATTGGTCTTGTAATTGCCGTGTCACAACACTTTGAAAGAGGTTTAGTGTCCTGCATGTATCAAACATGACACTTGCCATTGAAGCATGCTATATCATGCCTCCTTGCAGAGGATGTAAGTATTATATATATATATTTCTTTTTCTGTCCTAGTGTAAGGGTTCATTTTCATCCCTACATGTTACAAATATTGTTAAATCTTCTAACGAATGGAGATTTTGCTTCATACTTTCATAACCAGAGAAATAAGAATGACATCCACACATAGCTTCTGAAATCTGGATAGATATATTTTACAAATGTGAAACCAAAACCTTTTTACTTTTTCTGAGCTAGTAAAAAGAGTTGATAAGAAGGCTGGTGTGGTAAGAACCCTACAAATTTTAAAGCATGTAGTGGCCAGGTTTTTAACAGATTCAATTGTCAGCCAATGCCTGTAATTGGTACCACCTCTTGTGGTTTGATGTTCTGTAGTACTTTTTTCCCTTTTGATCTGTTATCTAAAAATGTAGATTAAACTCATTCTCACGTCGAGTGCTATAATTGCAAAGCTCTTTCACTTGTGAGGAGAAGAGCATGCAAGATGTAGGCATAAGTATTGTTCGTGTTACTTAGTTTCCTTTGTTTCTACTTTTTCTTTTTTCTCCTCTGTATCGTAATTGGACTCTGTCATCTCAAACTTAAAATCTAGAGATAAAATTGGTAGTTGGCAACTGCATCTTGTCCTCCAGATGCTTTTCTAGCTGCATATGTGGAAATTGTTAGTATGGGGGTTTGGGTTCTTCATTGATCTTCATTCTGGATGGTATTTAGACGATATAGAACAGGCATATTTTATTGAAATGAGATTTATATGACATGTAAAAAAATTTGACAATTAGGTGAAAGGTTTCGTATCGGAATCCATTGGTTTTTTTGTGTGTTGTGATTTTGTTTAGGTGGGTTAAGTTTATCTTATTGCCTTACCTATAGTCCACAAAGTTGATAATCAAAGTGCTTTTAGGATTCTAAGATAGGTTTTGGAGTGTTATAGAAAGCGTATCAACGTGCTCAGCTTATTTGCTCTGGAAGGTACTTGCAAGTATCTGTTGAATGTGCAAGAAATTTGGATGGGTTTTCGAGGGTTCTAGAAAAAGTACATTTAAAGTATCATGAGTGGCAGTTGTCTGTCCATTGCTCAGCTTATTTGTTCTGGAAGGTACTTACAAGTATCTGTTGAGCGTGCAAGAAATTTGGAGGTCACATCCTCCTCCTCTGTCCTATATGAAGCACTTTGAGGTGTTTGTGGGTATATATTGTTGCATTTAGGTGTTGATGTTCTACTTGGAGAAAATTTTGGCCAGAAGACATCCTTTACTGTTTCAGTTTCCAGAGAGAAAGAGAGTGAGCTCAGCAGCTTTCTCAATTAGAATGATCATTTGATCCTCACCTTTCTTGATTAGAATTGTTTCTGCTTTTCTTATGAAGTGTTGTGAATATTTGTATCATGAAGGTGATCACTCACTTCTAATCATCCTGGACTTTCTGGTGGCCAGCAAGATGCATATGAATTTTTCTAGTTTCATGCACTATTTCCTTGTCTTACTGGGCTAGTCTGATTTGAATGATTTCATGGAACCTGTTGGTACCTTGTTTCAAACTTCTTTTCCCCACCATGTGTCATAATGAACCTATAAAATGTGTGTGGATACTCATTGAGGCTTGCATTCTATTGTTGTTCTATCTGTTGAGAGATGTTCTTTTGTGTCCTTATTGGGTTAATGATTTAAATTCAATGTTTGTTTTTAGGCAACAGCAAGGTGATGAAACACCTATGGTGTGGGAAATGCTCCTATACCTTTACATTCTCTACTCCCCAGATTGGCATTATCGCAGTACAATGCCCACCTTCTTATTCATCTATGCCTTGGTATTTGCCGTTGCACATGCCTTTGTTCGCTTTGGTGTTGGTTTTTGGTTGCATTATGCGCTGCTTTGCCTTCTTTGTATTCCTCGGATGTACAAGTATTACATTTACACAGAAGACTTACTGGCAAAACGGCTTGCAAAGCTGTATTTGTTGACTTTGATAGCTGCAAGTCTTTTCTGGCTCTTTGATCGCTTGCTCTGCATGGTAATTTCACGCTGGCACTTCAATCCACAGGGTCATGCTTGGTGGCACGTCCTCATGGGTTTCAATTCCTATTTTGCAAATGAATTCTTGATGTACTGCCGGGCTCAGCAAAGAGGGTGGCAACCAAGAGTGAAGTACTGGGGAATTTTTCCCTATGTGAAGATTCAAAAGCCGAAGGGACAGTAGATGTTCTGGTGGATAGGGCTCAACCAATCATGCCAAGACATTCAACAGGTGAAGATTTTGCAGAACTCCGCAAATGAAAGTGGTCGTACCTTTATTTCTTTTTTGAGACTTTTCTAAGAACTACGGAATGTAAATGACTGGAAATTGTTTTTTCAGTGGCTCAATTTTGACTGTAAAATTAGTGGTTCCCCAGTGTATCATTATATTTACTGTGTACTTCCACCGGATACACGTGAAGCTGGTTAGGCCTTCTTTTTTCTTTTTTGGGTTTGCTTTTTTGGGGTTCGCCACTTTCTTTCGGTTTGTACTGAGTGCTTTTTATGTGTTAGAGACATTTTTCATCTATAGCCTAATTCTCAATCCATGCTTAAATTCATTTGTTGTAGGTAGAGGTGGAGGTGGAGGTGAAGGTGGAGCTAGAGCTGTTATTTCAACATTGGAACATATAGATAGGATGGGCCTGAATATTAACTGGATTTCATATATCATGCTGCGTGTGACTCTGGTTTCTTTAAATGTGAAATTCAATGGTTGGGTATCAAGATCCTTTAGACCTAAAATGGTTTAAGACAAGGTTGTCCTTTGTCTCCATTTTTGTTTATTCTTTGTCAGCATGCTTTATCAACAATGCATTCGAATGTAGCAAATACAGTGTGCCTGGAATTCAAGTGGGTGGAATGTAGCAAATACAGTGTGCCCTGGAATTCAAGTGGGGTGGAATAACTAGCAAATACCCTGTGAGTGGGAATTCAAGTGGGGTGGATCCTCCTGTGTCACACGCTTGATGTCCGCGGATGATTGCTTGATATTCTTTGAAATCTCAATGCAAGCAGTGACTTGATTGGGAAAGTTGAATCAATTTGCAGTTCAAACAGGACAAAGAATAAATTTCAAGAAGTCCTCAATAGTGGTCAGTCCAAACACAAGTTATGAGTGGAGGAAATTATTGTCAATCATGTTCAACATTTCACAGGTGGATTTTAAAGACAAATATCTAGGTCACAATCTGAACTTTTCACAACCAAAAACCAAGATTTTTGGTGAACTAATAAAGAAGATCAAAGGAAAGGTGGCAAGGTGGAAAACTGACCATTTGTTTGTCATGGAAGGGTTATTTTAGCCAAACATGTCCTAGCTTCACTACCATTGTATGTGCTAGCTGTGTTCAGAATTCCAACAACTACAGCAAGAGTTATAGATGGTTTGCTGGCAAAGTTCATTTGGAAAGGGGACAATTAAGGAAGAGGCATACACTGGAAGTCTTGGCAATCAATTTGTTTGTCAAAATAAAAAGGGGGATTGGGAATGAGATCCATACAACTGATGAACCAAGCATTGTTGGCAAAAATAGCTTGGAAAATTTACTTAGAGATCACGCACAAAAGGGTTAAAATGGAGAATCAACAATGGAAAGAAAATATCCATCACAGAAAACTGAATCCCTGACCTGCAAACTCCCTGGCAACAAGAATGCTATTGCAGCAAGGAAGTCTCAACCTTAGGGTAGCGGAATTGATAGATGCAAACAGAAATTGAGAACTCCACTAATTAGGGTGATATTTCCTCAAGAATTTGTTCCAAAAATTCTATTAATTCACCTATCAAGATTTGGCAGAAATGAGGAAGATAAATTGTACTAGAGTTTAGAAAGAAGGGTCAGTATATTGTTAAAACTGGCTACCACATAGGACATAATGTGTGCATGCAAGTCAGCCATCTACTTCCACAAAATTAAACCAAATGGAAGGTTTAGAGGAAGAGGTTTTCTGGAAGAAAGTTTGGAATCTATAATTGCCAACAAAGATTATTTTTTCTTGTGAAAGGGCATGCCATAATATACGTCCAACGACAGACCAACTTTGGAAAAGAGGGTCCTCATTCCTCCAAAATGCTGCTAGTGTAATAAGGAGGAAGAGACTATCTCCCATGTTTTGCTAAATTGCGAAACAGCAAGACGCACCTGGAGCTGTTCATATTTGGGTTTCAATTTTGATGTTGGCACACCAATGACGCTCACACAATGGCTCAAGACATAGATTATCCAAGCTTAGTTTTCAGTTGATGTGATACTGTCTGTGTGCATAATATGGAATCTATGGAAGGTAAGGAAGAAGCAGTATGGGAAAATAGATTAACAAAGCCAGAAAATATTTGGTTGTTGGCATGGGATAGCTTAAGAGAGATAAAATTCAGCTGGCAAGAAAATCAACAGAAATTGGATAAGCTGAAGGAAAACAGAAGCAAAAAGAAAGAGGTCAAGAACTTCATGATTATATGGGAGTGGAGGAATCAAAGAAGGAATTGAGCTATTTTGACAAAATAAAAATTTGTACTGACGGATCCTTCAAGACTCGACAAGATGAAGCCGTTTCTAGCATGGGTTGCATCTGACAATGATGGAAGGGAACTAGCTACCAAAGCTAGGAAGATCTATGCCTTCTCTCCTGAACAAGCTGAATTATTAGCTATCCTATAAGCTACGATGGACGTTATTAAAAAGGATGGAATATAATTATATTGTTAACAGATTCATTAGTAGCCTTACAAGCTTTGGAGCAACCATATAACTCACACATTCCCATAAGGAGCATAGTTGGTGATATTAGGCAGGTGGTTAAGGAATTAGAATACCGTGTCCTACTTAAATCTCCTAGGGAAGGGATTAGACAAGCACACTGGTTAGCTTATAATATTTTATCCAAAAACATTATGATGTAAGATGCATTCTAATGAAACATTAGTTTCTTCAAAAAAAAAAATATAATTTTTGAGTTTGAAAAGTAATTCATGGTTGTTTATTTCTTACATAAATCAAAATGATTGTCTAAACTCGAACATATCTAATTATTTGAAAATTTTTGTATTAGAATATGTGAAAATTTTAATAAGAATTTTTAATAGAAAAAGTATTTTGGAAGGAAAAATAAAAGAATTTTTTTAACATCACGTGAGAGAAATTTGAGTAGAAAATTTTAAATTTTGAAATAAAAATATATTTGAATGTTTTATTTTTATTTGAAAAAGTTAATTTTTTGGTAAATAAAATCAAAGTTCAAACATAGCCTAACAGAATGTTTCCTGTGAAAACTGCACTCCCTTTGCATGAAGCGAACATATACTATAATGGAAAAATGGCCAAGGCAACTAGGATTCGGAAAATAAATGACATACGAATTGAGGTCAACCCAGTTCTATTCATGAACTGTTCAGTTTGTATGTCAACTCTCAGTGTAAGCCGCCAACACACTTTGCGCTTTGACATTTGATAACGGAGAATTGAACAGCGAGTGCAAGTCATTGGCCAGAAAGACGTCACATGAATAGCTTAAAATTTACATATTCTAGTTTGACTTTTTAAATGCAAAAATCATTGGCCAATAGGGTAAAAATAGACGTCACATAGAGACATATTATAGTTTAACTTTTAAGTACAAAAATCACTGGCCAATAAGATAAAGTTAGACATCACATAGAGAGCTTCAAAATGGTACCAAACTTAACTTTCGATCCCAGTTTTTGGCGCATGGACCCCATGCAGTCGGCAGCGAGAGTACAGGTGACTACGAATGGTATGAATATTATATGATCAAGTCTGCACTACGTTGTCTCTGGCTCACAATTGATCTTAGAATTTAAGACTCAACATAAATTTTCTTCCTTGTTTTTCGTGGTTAACACACACACACACAGTGGAAAAACGAATATCATTTTGAAGCCTCCAAAGATGCTAAACTGGAGAGGCTACTAAACTGTAAAAAAGACAGATTCTTAGCTGACAACAGTGTTCGAAGATGGCCCTGAAAACATCCATTGCTGCACTCTAATTCAAGGCAATCCCACTGCAGAACTCTGATTTATTTTTAAAACAGACACTGCAATTCTTTCAGGCACATTTGATAAACTATATAGAAGAGGAAAAGCACTACAGCTTGCCCTTGGAAAGTAAACTGTAGTACCAGTCCAGATTCTAAGGACCTATTGGTTGTTGGTCTTATATCATCTGAAGCATAAGTGGGCAAGGGTGCGTGGCTACCATACTAATGTTTTAAACATTCAAGAACTCCTAAGGTTCAAGGATGCTAGCTCAACTAATTACTTAAAGGGGTGTACTATCAGTAATTGCCGATAGTATCCTCTTTTCTAATTTAGATTCCTCAATCCATACAGAACTTTGTTGACGCAAAATCTCCTTCTTCTCATTTTTTCTTCTCCTCAACTTGTTTAGTTTTCATCCTCCAATATTCAAGCTTCTCTGCTCTTTCTTTTAACTGCAAATTTGGTTTATATGCATCAGAAACAAGTTAATCCTATAAAACAAATTTGAAAAGCAACCCAGAGTCTGAAATATTTTCTAATCTGACATTAGTTTCCGTAGGTTCCACACTATAATTTATTATAATGAATACGAGATCAAATCATCTGCAACTTCCATAGAGATTAGGGTACAGGCACCGGGAACCAGATTCAAGCAGATACGCCTCGACCGATAAAAGTGAACTATATTCACAGTCAAGGGATAAGCATGAACTGATTACTTAGATCACTTTTATGCTCTAGATTTGATAGAATATACAAAGTATTTTGGACAGAACGCTCACAAAATTCTAAGCAGCAGCAAATCAGTGCAGTGAACAGCCCAAATTATTAGGGGAAAAAATCTATAGTGGAACCAAAAACTGTTATTATACGTAATAGAAAATATATAATTCATGTACTTACAAAACAAGGACAGGAGGTGAAAACTTTTCAACCAACTAATTAAATCCAATATCTAGAAAAACAGCAAGAGAAGTTTAAAGACTTAAGAGTTGAAATCCATAAACATGCCAAGAGCTGTAGGCTTTTTACATCATTATAAGGCAGTTACAGAATCACGTGCAGACAAAGAAACTGTTTAAGACAAGTTTAAGTCTAAGAATCAAGCTGAAGAGGAAGAAATATTAAAACATATAACTGAGTACAAGAAATGTGCCCTTTGGACCAAAAGCTTCTCTTAAAAGAAATGATCTTAGTCCAAAGTTCACAAAAGTACATACACCAATCACCAAAAGGAAATCAATTAGTCCCATAAAGTCCAAGATCCAAAAATTCATACAGTTTTTTTTTTTTTGATTATCTAGCCTACTTATTAGTTTCACTTCTTACAGGAGACCAGCACGTTCTGACTAATGGAAACTTGAATTCCAGTTGTTGTTAGGAGGTGAAATGCATTGACAAACCAAACAACCTTAAAGTCTAAATCTTTCATCTATAAGGTAAAAATAAAGACATCACAAACTGCATCATGCATTCTGTTTTGCAAAATGCTTTAGATATAACAATAGCCTAAAAACAGGGGAACTGAGTTTAAAGCAATTTGGAAAAAATTGTCTACATTCCACACATACCATCTTTATCACATTGCTTTAAGGACAGCTAAAGGCAGAATCAAAGTTACAATCTGAACAAGTGTATTACCTAAAAGTCACTTATGCGAGATATTTATACACATAACTAAACATATATCGAGAAATTTATACGCATAACTAAACATAAACTGATTCTCCCAATATCTTTCTAAACACACATTCTTGTATGCTTCCAATCAAAATCAAAATAAAAGAACTAATAATTTCCTACATTATAACAATAATGGATTACCAATTAAACGAGTAAGCAACAACAGGACAAAACAATATTCTGGCAACATACCAGGGCCTGTCGGAACTCCTCCTCCGCAACTTCTCTTTCCTTCGCCTTGGCCTTCTTCTCGGCCTCCTTAGCCGCCTTCCGCTCCTCATTCGCAATCCTCAAAGCCTCCTTTCTAGCTAAGTCCTTCTTAAGCTTTTCGAGCTACTGAAACTCCATTTCGCGAATGTACTCCTTGCGAACGGCTTTAACCTTCTGTGCATACTCCCGGCGCAGGCGCGCAAGCTGCGACTGAGCTTCTTTGGGGTCCTTCGGAGGTTTCCATGAGTTGAGGTATTGATTCGGAGGAGGAATTCGTGATTGCGCTTGTGATCGATGTGATTAGTGGTGCCTGAGGAAGCGGAGTAGTTGCAGAAGCGGATATGAGGTTTAGTAATGATAGCGACGATGTCGGTGAACGGCGGAGGAGGTGACGGTAGATAGACATTGTGGGTTATTCCGAAAGCGCGAGGGTTTTGGAAAGTGAATTGGTTTTTCATTCCAATTATTTTGGCTGTAGTGCTTAAGGCCCTGTTTGGCATTTTTTCTTATTGTTTTTCACTGTATCATTTTTTTAATACTACGGTACTACCCTCATTCCAAACAAATTTCACCTTTAATTTCATAAAATTTTTTTGAATTACGAAATACAACATATTTAAATATTTATTACACTATTAAATTTATAATTTTACATTTTTATCATCACATTTTAATTTGAATTATATATTATTATTATTAATAATAGTAATATAAAAATTTCACATTAAAAGTGAATTTCTTTTTGGTATAAATAAAAATTTTCAAAATTTTTTTGTATGAAAGAAGTAATTCATAGGTATTTAGAAAGTAAGTTATTATAAAAACAATGATAGGTGTGATAAACTATTTTAAATTATACTCTTTCCTCTCTCCCCTTTCCCTTCCCCTAAAAAAAGCTCATTTTAAAAACTTTTCTTTGCTTTTAAAACTAGTTATTTTGAATAAGATTCATATGTTATCTTTATTAATAGTGATTTTGTATAGTCTACTATAAAATAATAATAAAATTAAATCACAAATTTAGTCCTTTACATTTGGGCTAAAGTTCTTTTTAGTCCTTTATATTTAAAACGGTTCTTTTTCGTCCTTTAGATTTATAAAATTGTCATTTTTAAACTAATGACCGGCAATAGCCCATTTCCCGGTTAAATGACGCGCTGACTTATATTGGAGGGGGTACTTTGGGAATAGGCAATTTAACATCTTCTTCTTGCTTTTTTTGCAGAGAAAATAGCGGTGAAAGTTCAATTAGTTCATAGAGATTTACAAAGAAGAAAAAGCAGCGACAACCACAAGCTAAAAATCAAGCTTGGAAAAAGTGAAATAACCAAGAATGAGGCAACAAGTGTACTGTTATTGTGGGAAGGCAGCCATTACTAGGACTTCTTGGACAATTGCAAACCCCGGAAGAAGATTCTATGGTTGTGAAGACGATGAGGTAAGTTAATCATATTGTAGCGGCAAAAATTTATGTGAGAACCATTACTCATACAAGCTATTGTGGATGTAGAGCACAAATGGGTGTGGATTTTTCCGCTGGTGCGAGGGGATGTGTGGTAGGTGCGAAAGATCAAATGATATTATTGGTCCTTATTAACTAATATTCGCGAGCTGGAAGCAGAAAGTGCAAGGGCGAAGAAAAAAACCTGTTTGCTGAAAATTGCACTTTGGGTGGCAGTCACAATTATTGTCATCCAATTAGGGTCATGAAAAAACCCTAAGGCTATGAAATGTTGTAGTTTATGTTGACCGGCTTAAGTAGTAGTTGCAAATGTATGTTTTGAAGTGTGGAAGCAAACCAAATTCAATATGTTGTTGCTTTTCTTTTCGAAAGCTAGTGTTTTGGCATTTGAAGTGAGTCCAATTTGCGGAAACGTATTATGGTGGTCTCGTATGTTGCGGCATTTCATTCATTTCATTCCAATACATGAGGACAAAATCAAGTATGTCATGAAGTAATAATTCTTAGTCAAAATGAAAGTAATAAAACAACAACAATGCACTATACAATGTTCATAAAATCTCACCAAATGCCAAAATAAATTGCCAAATCAGAATAAAACTACTATGCAGTACACAATGTTCATAAATTCTAGGTTAACCTAGATAAATGCCAATAACTTGCCAAACCAGAATAAAACAATGCCAATAATTTGCCAAACCAGAATAAAACAATATTCCATCAAATGCCAATACTTTGCCAAACAGAATAAAACAATGGCAATACTTTGCCAAACGTAATAAAACAATAAAAACATTCTACCAAATGCCAAACCGGATGGCAAACCAAACGATTAAAACAACCCATACGCCGCTATCTCCGAATCGCTAAATCACGGATATGTAGGTTAAGCCGTCATGCATTGATAGTCGAGTTTGAGGAAGTAATAAACAATGATCATCTCGCTCTATCGGTTGCCTACTCATCTCATCCAATGTACACATCGACATATAATCCGGATTGCAATAGTCCGCAATGTCTATGCATCCCCCGACATATTGTTTTGGTGGCTCATTAGTTAAGTGCCCTCCAAAATGAACCCTCAATGAGAAGAGGGTGCTATCAGGACCTACATTCGTATGTGCAACAGGTTAGCACATACGTTAATACATCATGCAACCATATTGTGAAATTAGGGACATTTCATATTGTATAATTATTGACAGAATCCTAAGTGTAGCTCCATTTCATATTGAGTTTCCAAAACAAGAAAGAACAAAATGACAAGTTTTACTCCAGGTGATGAGGCAAGGGTTCAAAAATCTTGGGCTTCATCCTTGGTACAGGATCCAGCCCTTTCCCCACCCCCAAAACCATTATGTAAAAGAAAAACCCAAGCATTCATCCCAAACTAATCCAGTCTATTGGAGAGCAAGAACTGCTTTTCATCTTGGTATATATTGTGCACTACGTGGATCTTCACTAGGAATAAAATAATCTCAAGTTATACATTGCATAACAACTCAATAAGGCTAAAGACTCCATTAAAAATTGGCACAAGCTGATGTCAACTGCCACACCCACCACGCCATGGACACAAGAGCCAAACAAAGACAAGTCATGTAAAAAAACGAACCATTCTTCATACAAGAAACCCAGAAAAGTTCCCCAAATAAAAGCAAATCTTGTTTTGAGAAAGAAAATTAAGCATGAAAAAAAAAGATTGGTCATAAACGATGAGTAAAGCACACTAAGAGGGGTTTAAAATAGCTGTAAAGGGTTTGTGAACGGTACACCGACGAGAAACCATCAAGGGTTTAGAACAGATAAAACAGGAAGATTAAGGAAATAAAAGGAAAAACAAGCTAGATACAAGATTAATATAAGGAATAAGGAATAAATCAAGAATAAACAAATAAATGAAATCTGTTTTTTTTTTTTTTTTGGTAAATTGCATTTCTGAAAACAAGAGAACTACTAGCTATTTACAGCCTAAAGACATCACAAAACCAAACAAATACATAAAGCTAAAAAAACGCACGAAAGACCTCCATCCATTTAGGGAGTGAAGAAAGATGGACCATAACTCGCCCACTTAACTTAAAAGAATTAGACTTAAAAATGCCCAAAACGACATCATTTTACCAAAATCTTTGCATACAGCCTGGTTTTGTCATCTTGCCATCCATTAGGGGAGCATTACCATTATAAATTGGTTCCAATGTTTCAAATACAATACACCACACACCCCTGCAGTAAAAGGACATCCTATAGGGACCACTGTTGCACTTTCAACACACACAAAATATCCATTCAGGACCACAACATAGATAATGACAATTTATTCATTAAGGACCACCGTCGTGACCACATTACATAAATTAAACTTCGACATCGGGGTGCAGCCACTGCCCAAAGGGCATTGCCAAACCCTACTTCAAATGTCTCAGATTAAATCACAAAATAAAGCAGCATTAACCCACAATTGTCACATTCAGAGAATACCAGTAACACTTCACACAATGCGAACGTAATATAATCAGTAAAGGTCTATACTTACCGTAATCTGGGATTCTCCACTGCCCCCTTGCATCTGTTATTGTTTGGCTCTGCATTTTTGAACACTCTCTGTTTTATCACGTTATAGACCCGAATTTTGTGAATTACCTCGCGTAGTGCAAGGGTTTTTGGATGGGTAGGATGAAGAGAGAATCTAATGGTTATTCGAAGTGAATTGGGATTAGGATGAAGTTAGGGTTCTTCGAATTGAAATCGGGTTAACCTAAAATTAGGGTTCTATTTTGAAATCAATTTGGGATTGAACGATGTTAAATTCCTTATTCCAAAAATACCCTCCAATATAAGTCAGCATCATTTAACCGAGAAATGGGCTATTGCTGCTATTAGTTTAAAAATGACAATTTTATAAATCTAAAGGACGAAAAGAACCGCTTTAAATATAAAGGACTAAAAAGAACTTTTAGCCCAAATGTAAAGGACTAAATTTGTGATTTAATCTAATAATAATAATAAATTTTATATTTAATGATACATAAAATATATTATACCTTATACCTGAAAATGTTATACTCAATAAAAAATGAACTCTTTTTGTTAGGATAAAAAGGAGTAATAAATCCATTTCAATCTAATTCTGACATTAATTGCGACTTGATTTTTGAAAATATTCTTTTGTGACTATTCATAAAGAACAAGATTTTCAATTTTGTTTGTGAATGCTAATGAAGTGTTTATGAATAATATTGGCAAATGCGACATTTTGTTTGGTTGGAATTATAGGATGTGATTTGTTTAGGTTGAAATCTTATTGTTAGTTGGAATAATTTGAGTAAACATACTAATGGAAGGTATATTTTTTTTGAATATTTGATAGTTATTAGGGAATAAAATTAAAGTTGATGCAACTATTAGGAATTGTTTTCTCCTTTTGCCTTTGGGCGTTGAAATATTTGAAGTTTTATAGTTTAGCTCTTATTTAGAATCAAACTAGCCAAATCATCATGATTCAAGCTATAGGTTGTCTAATTAGTTAGATCTAATAAGATGTTAATGAGGTGTTTACCAAGTCGGGTGTATATAATCGATCGAGATCCGGGTTGTCTAATTAGTTAGATCTAATAAGATGTTGATGAGGTGTTTAGCAAGTCTGTATATAATCAGATCGATCCTCTATTCCTAAATCTCTGTCCCATTTGTGTGCCAAAATTAAAGCGATGTAGTTTTGAATTCAAAACTATGTTGTTTAAGTTGTGGTATACAATTAGGACAAACGCTTAGAACAGAGAATCTAATTTCATATACAATATACTACCTTCGTCCAAAAAAAAGTTCATTTTAAAATTTTTCTTGTCTAAAAAAAGAGTCTATTTTTAAACTAAATTTCTAAAATATCCTTACTAATAATTATTATGTATGTCCACAATTAAAAAGTAAGGATAAAACGTAAAATTATGTATGTAGTTAATATATTAAGTGTGTTGTATATCTAATAAATAATAAAAAGTTGTATCTAAATCTAAATGAACTCTTTTTTTTTAAGATGGAGGGAGAACTAGTTTCAGAGACTTGGGTGAGGACGAGAATGCCCGCTTTTTTTCATATTTAAATAAATATTAATTTTAAAAATTTAAAACAAAATTGTATATATATATATATATATATATATATATATATATATATATATATATATATATATTTAAAATAGGTAGTTTGTATTCATTTTAAATATTTTTACATTATTTTCTAAATTATATAAATTTTTGCTAAATTAATTTTAGCACTAATCCAAACCTTCACTTAGGCTATGTTTAGATTAGATTCTATTTACAAGAACTTAAATTTTTCACAAAATAAATAAAACATACAAATAATTTTTATTCCATTTCAAAATAAGTTTAAAATTCAAAATTTCTTCCCAAATTCTCTTCACGTAATTTTTAAAACTTTTCCCATCCATGCACTCTTATTCTCCCTCTAAAATACTTTTCTTTTCCTATAAAAATATCACCAAAATTTTTATACATTCTAATAAAAATTTATCAAACAAAACATAATCCAAACATAGCCAAAAATAAGTAAACAGGCATATTGGACTCCAAAATAGAGCCACAAACACGTGAAATCCATCTTATCAACGCCTTCTTTTTTTTTTTTTCATTTAAGGGTGTGTATATATTACATTTTAAAACACATTTTTATATTTGTTGAGATAGTGATAGAGAAATAAAGATATATTAAAAAAATCATTTTAAAAAAATATAATTTTCATAAAAGAAAAGAAAAAGAGCACGAAAATTGGGTCCGAGCAGGAGAAGCCTTTAAATTGCATGTTGATTCCCTTGGCGATGACGATGATGATAGTGATAGTGGAGACGGAGTGGGTATCTTGCATCAACATTTCACTTTTAACCAATAGTGCACTCAAGGGAAAATTTCATATCAATAGTCGAGTATAATTCGACATCCCATTAGAGTGAAAATTTTCTTTGTTTTCTTTTTGTTTTAGCTAAAATAGCTATGATGTTGCTTTAACCAACTCATAGAGTTAAGGATGGTCCAACTTTGGATCATTAATGTAATGGTTACCTTTTGTTCTTGAAAAGGTTAATATACATACTATCTTTTGGAAAAAAAATTAGAGTGAAAATTTCATCAAGGTTACCTTATTTGGAAATAGTTAGGTTCAAGTTTAGAAATTAAGAATTTGCTTATGAATGATTAAAATTGAATGAATGGTGAATCTTTTTGACTCCTAATAAATAAAAGATTAAATGTAAAAATAGTTCCTCACGTATGTCATGATCCTTTTGTCCATCATTTTAAAAACGTACTTTTAACCCGTAACACATGATATTGTAAATACTTTTGTCTTTTACAGTTGTGACGCTATTACCAGTCAGATATTATTTTTAACAAAATTAATTTTTAATAAAGGGCAAGAAGGAAAACCCCATCTATTTAGCCAAGGGAATATTCCAAAGTAATTAACCGCAAACTAACTGCTTCTCCTAATTTTTTCCTCCAATTTTTGTTTCATCCTATTCCCAACCCAAATCCTAACCCTCTTCGCAGATTTTTCCCTCCCAATCGCTATATTCCGTGAAATTCAGACACGCAAGGCAGCACAATGCAAGGCAAGGATTTTGTTCCTAATTGGAAAATACCAGATTACGGTAAGCAACTCCCCAATCTACGTTGAGCAATTGAATTTCATTACTTGCAAATTGTGCCCAAATAGAAGATTAAACATGAGGCAAATGGTGATTAGGACTTTAATTATGCAATTTATGAATTGTATGGGTCTTTGTTTGCTAGAAATGGTGGTCCAACAATGGGGTAGGCATCGTCTCTAATCATAGGAGTAGAGCCGATATGGAGTCATTAAAAATCATGTTCACACTTGTCTGGTTAGTATCATATTGAAGATGCTCATGGTAGTCAAATGTATATGTTCACACTTGCCTAGTATTGTCGCTATCCCGTATGGCCTACTGTATTATGGCAGATAGGTTGATAGTGAGAAGTAGTTTTTGTTTTTGTTTTTTTTTATATATCTGCTTCATTACACATGATTATTGGTTCATTGCATACTTGATAGCCTGCTTACATTGCATAAAAGCCATACGGAATGCAATATTTATTGTTTACACATGTTTCTTTTATGTTTACATTGCATAGTGTTCCTATGGCATGGTTCCCACAGAATGATGGCTTGAGAAAATGTGAAAAAATGTGGAAAAATATTTATTGATTTCCACGGATAAATCTACATGCACTACACATACTAAATGCAATTGCATAAGTTTGTTTAACTTGTTGCAATGTAAATGCATGACACATTGTATTAGTCAATGAGTGTTGCAATAGTTGATATTAGTTCAAAGTTCATGCAGGACCGAATTGTATCAATGTTCATGCAGGACCGAATTGTAACTTATTTTCCATTAGAATTCACCACAGTGGCAAACTTACAGATGACCTAGGTAGGCAGTACAAAGGCGGTTTCGTTGATATGCCTAACTATTGCGGTCCAAATTTGTTGTCTCTGCAATAGTTTGACAAGTTGGTCAGGAGGCTGGGCATTAATGCAGTAGATGTTGGGTAATATTTTTGGTACCCGGATTAAGCATGGACAAAGGGCTGGTGTACATTTTGTATGATGCAGTGTGCACTCAGTTGGCTACATATGGGAAGAAATACAAGGTGGTGGATTTTTTGTGGTTTGAATGGGCAGTCCAAGCCTTGGACCATCACAACAAGAAATAAGTACAACAATACAAGCTGGGGAGAACCCAAAGCCCAATATTAGAAATGTAGGATTCAACCCTTCGAAAGGGCAAAGAATCAGGGCAATCCCAAGGAAGCGAGTTGCTAGCCTGGTGAAAGTTAGATTGGCCACACACACGAAATTGGTGGCTCAACTAGCACAAGCTAACAAAGGTCAGATTTAAAAAATGAAGACCGAAGGCAGGCAAATGATGAGAAGGAAGGAGAAGCTTTGGGGGGACCCAAAGAAATACCCCAAGCCAGGGAGAAGCCAAGAGCTAGTGCAGTAACTACAGGATTCAGCCCTTCGAAGGGGCCAAGGATTAAGGCAATTGTAAGGAAAAGAGTAGCTAGGCCAGTGAAAATTAGTTTGCCCACACACAGTGAGGATGGTGGCTCAACCATCACAAGACAGCAACAAGGTGAGGCAAAAAATGATGCTAGTAAGAAGATACACGATGAGGATGATGGAGAAGTTCTGGGGAAAGCTGAGAAAGGCAAAGTTGGGGACAACCAAGGTGAACATGCAGCTGACACACCAAGCAGAGAAACTTCTCAAAAACACATCAAGTCACCTTCTCCAGATAAGAGAGCCACTATTACTAGAGAATTCTCTCAGCCATCCCTAAGTGCACCTTACAGAGAAGAAACTGCCACACCAATTGGAGAACTATCTCCATAACACATAAAGGCTCCTACTAGAAGAGATGATGCCACATTAACTGTAAACACCACTCAAATGCACTCAGAGCCTCATTGTGGAGACAATGCCAAGTTCACATTAAGAGAAGCACATATAAAGAAATCATTGGGGCCCGATAGTGACATAGCTGCTAGAGAAACATCCCAAAAGCAGATAGACAACTTTAATTAGCAGTCGCCTGTTAAACAGATAGATGATTGCATGGATTCTAGCGATGCATGAGAAAACAAAAGGCCAATGACAATAACCTGATGTCTCCATAGAGTCAACTGAGAGAATATTGTTTTTTTAATTAAAAATATTAATGATTTGGGAGACTTTCCAAAATACTAAAGTTGATTTCTAATAATTGACTTTGAAGTTGATTTCCTGAAAATCGATTTCAAAGTCGATTATCAGAAATCAACTTCAGTGTTTTTTTTAAAAAAATTATTCAATTGGAAGAAGTTAATTATTTTGTACCTTATTTTTTTATATATATATTTGAGTACTTTTGTTTTTAAAAATTACGAAATTAATTAAATTTTGAACAATATTTTTGCAATAATTTTTGTATATTGATATTCCATACTAATTTTTTGAAGGAGAAAAAGTGTATTGCCTCAATTTCTACCAACAATGAATGAGTTGAATATTTTGTTCTTTAATCATTGTTATACATAACTTTTGTATAATATTTTTTGTACTTTATTTTGTAACAAACCATGGAGAAATTGAGGAGAAGAAGGGCTTGAGCGTGGCAGAAACAAATGGAAAGGGAGAGAAGTAAGGTTTTTTTTTTTTTTTAAATATATATATATATTTTTTAAAAAAGCCTAAAGTGGATATTGCAAATGTCGACATTGAGGATGTCGATTTCTGTAAAATAGAACACTTTTTATAGCAATATTTATTTAATTTACATTAAATTAATCAATATTTGGGAAAAACTCTGTCCCCATAATATTTGAAAAACAAAATATAATATTCATTGAACTCATAGAAAAGAAAAGATAAATTTCCTTTTTTTTCCTGAATTGATTCATTTTATTATAATGTGTAATGCATTGCTATCTACTTATCTTTAGCCATTGTGATGAAATCCAAAAGTAAAATTTTATATTTTATGTACATACAGAACTAAAGCCCATTGATTAAAGAGATGAAGTTTTAATTTCCAAGGTAAAATGTTAGTTATGATGATTGGAGCAATTCCATTTCTAATGTAATAATGCTGTTTATGATAATAGGCACGCTTAAACATAATTCGTGAGGATAAAAGAGCAATAAAAGAATAATCATACACAAAATAAAAAATTTATTGAAGAGTCATAGCTATTGAAATGATGAGGATAAAAACACAAAATCATTCATTATACTCCATAAGAAGTGTAAACTAATGAGGAATAATTTCATCTTTTAATTTTACTACAATAGTCATTATAATTTTTATTATAAAATTTCACTAAAATATCAATACTACAAAAAAGAAAAAGCTGAACCAAGGTCAATGACTATAAGGCATTCTACATGTAGATTATAAGAACCTGCAATTTTCTTTTCATGTTACCTTGAAAAAAGTTGGGAAATAAACCTGCATCCTCATCTAGGTCATTCATATGCTTCCAGCCTTGATTAACATTTTTCATTCTTTTGCAAAAAAAATTGTGAAAAAATGCCACTCAGAGGTAATCAAAAGGAAAGAAAAGTGAAAATCCAGAACTATCCATACTTTTAGAAGTAGTGTTCATAGGTTAGGCAACTGTAAAAAAAATGGGTGTAAAAAATACATTGCAAGAAGAATATGGACAATATTGTCACATTTCTGTTGGTTAATGCTTACAACATTTGCAAGAATAAATGATCTAATGGAACATAAATATGGTATTACCTCTGCCTAGCCTCCACAGCTTGTGACATCTAGGGCCTCAATTATGTATATACACACAATTAAGCTAGCAATTGTTGTCTTCTGAATGGACAAGTCAGTATACATGATAAATTTATAACTCTAATGAATCCTAGAATGAGTGAAGAAAAAACTTTAGGAAACATTGGACAGCTGCAGCGGCTTTGGCATGATAAGAGCTAACCGTAGCTTACCTAGCTGACACAGTTTTGCTGGATTCTTATATACCGTAACCCTTGCTGTGCTATCGTCTAAGAAAATAACATGAGCAATGCTAAAAGATTCACCTTTCTCAAATCCAATTGCCACTCTCTCGTGGATATGAAAGCCAAGTCCTTGTTGCAGATTTGGATTTAGTTGCTTTAACTTCGATATATTCCATTGGCTCCCTTTCCAATTAGAATGTCGTAAGGTAGGCCAGTCTCGGAGGCTTCATTCATCCATTTCACAGGCGCCTCACCTGCTTTCCCTGAAAATATTTGAAAGCTACAAACTCTCCCATTCTTCCTGTCAATGCTGCCTGTGCAGTATTAGCACCACCAGATATTTGATTTCCCATTGTGGAATCAAATAAATTGAGATTTAGGCCATCAGATGCAGTCACAGGATCCACAAAATCACATGGTCTATTTACATCAGAAGCCCCCAAATCATTTACATGATCAGCTTCATCCACAGTGACTTCAGCATCCTGGAAAGTCCAGTTAGAATGCACATTGACTGAAGGCAAGTGATCTGTTGGGACATTATTTTGTTTTGCGTCCTCAGTCTCAGTGATTTGAATGCTATCACATGCTTGTGTTAACAAACCATTTACATGGACCAAAGCAAGACTAGAAGCATTTTCCCAATCAACAGGAGGCCATTTTTCACTCTTTTGTATAGTGGTTTCTTCAGCATCCTCAGCATCAGCAATTTGAAAGCTATCAGATGCTTTAGTATTTGAAACAAATGCAGAAGCAAAACCAAAACCGGGAGCAGTTTTCCAATCGACTGGCGGCCAATTTGAGCTTATGCCAGGCAACCTCTTAGTTTTCTTCAAAGTATTTGACTCGTCAATTGTTGTTGAAAAAGTATTACTAATGTCTGATTTATCATTCTCCATTACTGACAGTGAGAAAAGAGACCAGATAGATTCTCCATCAGGAAGCTTTGGCACCTTCTGGCTACTTACAATAAAAAATTCTGTCTGCTCCTGAGTAGAACCTGCTTCCACCATAGTTGTGATCATGTGAAGGAAATTTGCCAAGTGCAGTTCAGGGACATCATCAAAAAAGGCCCGAGAAAATTCCATAAAAAGTGAGTGTGAATCTGACTGTCGAGTGGCATACAAAATGTTGCCCTACAAAAGTGATGACAAACTTAGAAGCCTTAGATGTGAAATAACTCAAATGTAAAGAATGCGCCTTATATCATAAGAGATTCAAATAACATTCTCTGGCACCAAAGAAATTCCAACACAGCAATATGTTAAAAAGCTTACCAACTTCAAAAGAAGTTAAATGTCCTAGATTTCATAATTGCTCAAAGAAATTAGAATATGGTATGGAACATGAAAGAAAACAAAAGAATTTGCAAATCTTTAAAGAACGACAATCCATTCTTCATTTGAGATTTCTTTTCCAGATGCTTCCTTGGCATCGAAACTACAAGATTTCTGTCAATCTATCACGGCAAATTGTAGATAATATTACTCGTTAAGATGACCACGAAATATGATTACTGATATAAGGTACCTGTAGTAGACAACTGCACTCAAATCGCTTCTGAGATGCAGCTCCACATGTCTTGATAACATTTTTATAGAAGAGCTTTTCAACTTCAACAATCCGAAGGCATCTAACATTCTCTAATCCAGATTCTTTGAACTGAAGATATTTATCAGGATGTACATGGAAGATGTATCGCTGAGCATAAGGAAGAGCCCAGTTAACAATCAAGCTTTAAAGCTAGAGTCTGTAGAGCCATAATATATTGCTTCACGACTCACAACCTGCAAGCAATCAGGCAAAGCAAAATGTCAACAGAGCATGACAAATTTTGCAAATTTTTCTCATAAATAATTTTCAAAGATAACCACAATGAGTAAATTTGAAATTTAAGCTTGAATGGTAGCAAACCAAAAACACAAGGTCAATGTAAAAGTCATTTTATAACTAAAAGAAGCTGTAAAGTTGTTCTAAAACTTCTGAGCATCAGGCACATATACTTTTTAACTTCAAAATTCTAAAGTTACACAAATTTGGAGCAGATAACTCTATTTCCTCCATTTTTATTGAAGGGTATTGTAAGACAAATCATAACCTGTACAAATATTGAACTACATGAAGCTTTTGAGATGAATTGTCACTTGCTCTGGCAACACAAGAAAACTTAGAGGATAACTTGAAGCTTCTTAAGAGATACTACCATTTTATCCAACTGGCATGATCTGAGCCTTGTTAGAAGCTAACAGCATTAAAAGACAAGGTCAAGAAAAATGTTTTTGTCTCACAGATGTACTTTTGTCAGCATTTAGTTCTCAAAAAGTTCAAAAAAGAGACAAATTTTCACAATCACATCTGAAGCTATGTATGGATAAGGAGAAAATTACACTTGAAAGAGTAAGAACCCCTAGTCTTCTCATGAGGGTTGCAAGATTAGTGCGAACGAACTGTTTCTCTTCATCCAAGAGATGCCCAAAGTAAAGAAGGTCAACACCATCAATATTCTTAAATTCACGTCAGAATTTGTCATCATCTGACCAGCATATAAGGCCAAAGGAAGGGTGCAAAGAAACCCATTTATCTTGCGCCGTGGGAAGCACCTGCAACCCTTTTCCTTAAACCTCTCTCTTAAGTGCTCAAGGGTTTCATCATTCAGTAATCCACATTGTAATTGATCAGCCCACTTTGAAAACACCTTGTAAACCTGGATGTGAAGTTCTTTAAATAAAAAGTTCCAGGAAAGTTAATGCATAGACCATTAATAAGAGGTTAGAAATATAGTTCTGGAACTTACTATCCTAGCAACCTGTGAAGGCAGTGAAGATTTTGACAACTGCAACAAAATCTGAAGATAACCATCAACACTAGGTAGCTCTTCCACCCCACATTCATTCACAAAGAAGTCATGAAGTGTTGGATACAGGCTTCGTAACATTCTCACATAGGAAAGATGAGTCATGTCCGAGCCATGATTTGGATCCAGCAACTGCAGTTGGTCCATGGAACCAGTTGTATCATGCCAACAGACTTCTTTTGGAGATAAAAGTGAACCAGTCACAATATCCTCAAGTGAGGAACCAGATGCATGCGGAATAAATATGAAAGCCCCAGAAGATATTTCCTCCAAGATTTTTGGCTTCGAAGTAGCCACTTCATTCCAAATAAAGGTGTAGAATTTCACATCTGTGAAATGCTGAAACAAAACATCCAGATAAACACGTTATTTAAAAGACTACAAAGAATGCGTGGGTTGCGTGACACGTGATGAAATGTACTCAGAGCATCTGATTCCAATATCAAACTACTGAGCCAACGTTATGTTTTGGACTAAAATTTACTTTTCACCAGCTTTCAGAAAGCAGGAAAAGTATCTTTAAGAGTGGCAAATCAACAAATACCAGTGATTGGTTTTCTAGAAATTTGCAATGCATCAAGACATACATTTCCAATAGCAGCAAACTTAAGTAACAATATGTCCATTGATTCTGCATACATAATTCATCACCTTTTAAATTAAAAAAGTTCCCAGTAACAAATGGAGTGAGGCCCTTTCATTGTATTGACTCTCGCCAAATGAAAATTTATCACCATTGTCTAAGATGCACCATTTAATTTCAAAATGATGAATTACAAATGCTAAGATTCATAAGGTAAGAACAATCAGTTTATAAAGCATTTAGATTCCTAAATTAATCAGAAAATAGCTAACTATTTCATTTTGTGATCCAACCAAAAATCCTACCAAGCACCTCTCTCCCTCCCAGACACTTAGAAAAAAATAGAATTACCTGAATCTCCACTTGAATTTTCTTTAGAACATAAACAACTTCAGAACTTGAGACAAAACCGAGATATTAGAACTCAAAACTACAGTGTCTCATTTTATCCCCACAAGAAATAATTAACAATAGCACCCATCTTTCCTCAACAACATTGCAAAATCTTCTCAAATAGAAAGCTACAAAGATACCTTGCTTTGAAAGGTGTTTCTGCCCTCCTCCAGACTTCAAGAAGTGGCAAAATGTCATCAAGTCTAACTAGCGATTTCATACCAAGTACGTCAAGCAGCTTTTGACTTCTCACCTGCTCCAGAAATGGAAAAAGGTGCTTTTAAGCAAGCATACCGAAATTCTCCTATACAGTAAAAGGTTCAGTTATCATTCCAACTCCACCAAGCCCCTAATTTAACATCCTCACCAACTATGTTTGATAGGTAGTTACTTATGCAATGTTGCCAACTATAATTTTATCTTTGAAAACACAAGATTTTCATGTGATAGTACCTATCCTGTTTTTTTTCGTTGTTAAGTGTTTATCAAACATTTGGAGGAATAAAAAGCATGAAGAAAAATGTCTGCATTCTAAACATGCCACAGACAACACTGGAAGCATGATAAAGAAAATAATACCATAAAAAAGCATATTCCTGTCTTCCTCAGAAGGCATATCAATGTAAGTAACCAAAAAAACATGCAGCTTAAGGTGTATCCACTATCCAGATTCACATGAAGGAGGTATAAATAGGAAAGGCTAGAAATCCAGTAAAAGGTGTCAAACTAAGACCTAGCTACAAATAGGAAAAGCTAGAAATCCAGCATAAGGCATCAATCTACCTTTTTCTTTATGATTCATGGATCACACTTCAATAATTCACCCTTTCACTAAAAGACAAGGCATTATCTATGAAAGATCAGCTTTTCAGGAGACTTAAACAAATGAACAATTTCAACAAAAACTTTCAAATCCTTATTTTACCATGTTTAACGCTATGTATTTCTCTAGCAGTAGAGTACATTGAAACATAAATGGATTTAACAGAGTTTCTATTATTTGTATTAACGGCTACTCAGCCTACACTGGGAGAAATGTTTTTATGCATTACTTACTATTTCATAACTATCCTTGAAGCTCAGTCAAAGAGAAAACAAACATCTATCATATTATAAGTTTAAACCTAATTGTAGACCTCTAGACACAAATTCAAGCAACGGCTTTAATCCATTTTACAATAATAAAATTTTAGGATGTAAAGTGGAATGTATAAGAGATTTCCATTACCCTATTCAAAGTTTTTCTTATATTCTGAGGTTTCTTTCTGGAGTGAAGGGTTGCTGAAGGAAGAACAAGGCAAAAAAAATTATCAAAATAACACACCTTTGGTGTAGCATAAGGAGCAGCAACACCAAGAATGGACTGCACTAGCTCACAATCATGGAATAAATCTTTAGGATAGTGAAGCTCATCATCCATGGTGGACACTATCCATTTCACATTTTGAAGGGTGCTGATAAGTGAGGACTCGAATGGTTTTCCTAGTTCACAAGAATCAGTGATGCAGTAACCAAAAACTTTGTCACTGAAATAATTATCCCATAATGTATCAAGAATCTCCAACAGATACATGCACCTTTTACAGTCGCCACTAGAAGAAAAATGTGATAGTAAAACGGCCAACTCCCGAGATTCCCAGTCTTTCACAATTTGCCGCATTGAAGTCATGTCTCCGTCCAACATCATATTCTTTAAAACAGAATTTGAAACATCCCCAATACGTTTCTCGACCTGAACTACTTTCACAAAGTCAGTGATGCCTAATTCCTGGAAGAAGTTTCTCCACTTCAGCATCCCATTGGGAACTGATTTTGTAATTGGATGTCTCAAATAGATACTATCAACCTCATGCCACGTGATATCAATATCATCAATTAAGCAGTCGATGTCAATTGAATTCCCAAATTCTTTACTAAAATGTATTGGTTCCTCATTAAGTCGCTTACAACCATAATTAGTGAAAACTGAAGCTTTACTACGCAAATGATCCATAATCCAATCCCTCTCTATGAAACAGTTTGAGCAACTAGATTGTAGATGGAACATTAGAAAACAGAGGTACTCAGTGAGTAAATCCTTGTCCCTTTGGGTATCTAAGTCACCAGCAATAGCTGGCAAGATGTGCACTTTCACAATTTCATGGGCAGACAGCTGCTGGACACCAACTTTAATAAGCATTCTGGTAACATTATCTGAAATTGATGCACCCGTGTATGATATGTTGGCAACTGTTCCGGCAGAAAGAAGGGCTGGATTCACTGTTTGAAGTTTAGCATACAATTTTGCGAAAGATTCCGAATCATACTCATTCTCCACCCCATTTGCACTGCAGTGCAACCAAACTGTACCTCTTTCCACAGAACAATACTTTCCATCAGAAAGTGGAATAAATGGAATTTTTTTGAGATTAACAATCAGATCAGATTCATTACCACAATTGAGAGTCATCAGATAAAATTCATTCATCCAAGTTGACAACCAATCCAAGCCCATACTTTTAGACCATTCTCAGAGCGAGACAAAGATGATATAACATGAAGTAGAATTTTGGTCCATACTCCTCTACACCCAATGCCCTTGCCAATGGATCAGACAAAAATATCTCCTTCCTCAAGAATCCCATGCCAAGGTGCTCATGAAGTAATCTATCCGTAAAAGAGCACGAGCCTGCTCATCCCAGTTCCTTAAAACCATGGACGGGAGGACCCACTCTATACTATTAGTTTCCAGAAGCAGGCACTTTGACATGCGTAGTTTTGAAATAATCATCCGTGGGAGACTGGAAAAAAAACCATGAACCTCTCCAACAAGGGGAACAAAACTCATAAAAGCTGTAACAGCTTTTGCTGGATTTTCCATAAAACAAGGAAGATCAGAAAAGGATTTCTGTGCAGAAACAAATAACTCTGGGAACTCTGACAGTATCCACTGATTCCAAGTGCTATTCCCATCAACTTCTTCTCTAGACGAAGGCAGAACGAAATCACCTTGGAGTATGAACTTCAAACCGTAGGTTCTTAGAGGAAGAAATGCAAAAACAGGCTGTTGGTTCACCACTGGAATGTAACCTCCATCACCTTCTTCCAATGTAAACGCAAGGGAAATCTCAGTTCCCTTGGCATTTGGGTGAATGGTGTTGGCCTGCAATTTCTTAGATACCACAAGCCACACCATTTTTTCTTTCCCAGTGGATACTTTGGTAATACCACCAGGGGCAACTTCTTTCCTCATAACAATCAATGAATTATCAAGTATGTTCTTTAATTTGATGCATTGAAGACGATGAAGGAAGAGCAACAAAGATGGGTGAAGATCTGAAAACATTGATACAATGTTGTTCATGGTGAAATCTTCAGACAATTTTGCCTTAAAAGGAAGCACAATGCAAGTTTTCCAATCATTAGAGTTCATTTTATCGGTATTGGTGGATACCAATCGGCTATACAAGTCAATATCACAAGCAGGAACTATCGTTGGCAAAACAAAACCAATCTGGCCTCAGTTATGTCAAACTTTATATGAAAACCATTTGAATGGATTTCAGGAGCATTAGTGACCTGCAAACATCTCAAACAATTAACTATTCTGGCATATGTCAATCCTTTACTAATCAACCACAATAAGCTTATTGTTTACAGGGTGCTGATTCACAATCTACTTTTTGTTACTGGCACTTCCCACCATAATTTTGTTTTAATAAAGGACCACAATGCCCTTGTTATCTAATTCAGTATCTGGTCTCATTTTTATTTGAAATCATTACTTCTTATTACAATTATGTATCAGAAACACATTCTATGAAGGCAAAACAACACACGGACAAAAAAAAGAGCATTCTATGAATATTAAAACTATATTCAATGCTTGGTAAGAATTAAAAACTAAAAACTAAAGAATAGAAAATAAGTTGAGATTTGCACATTTTTACTCAGTCAAGCAATTACTTAATAAAATAGAAGAGGTGAAATATTGAACACTTTACAATATATGGCATCACAACAAATGGATGCATTCAACAATTTTACTCTACAAGTCTAAGTATAGATAGATCCAATGAAAATGTTGCACTTGGTAATGCTTAAATTTGTTATTCTAAGAATTTTGATAAATTTAAAAATGAGGCCAAGTCTTGAACTAACAAGGAGAGGCATTTCAGTCATTGGCGATAAGAAAGTTGAAGGGGTTGCTAGCAACAAAGATGAAGTGCTGGCACCTTGTTTATAAACCAGGTTCTTTCAACTATTTACATTCTTCTCATTTTTACTTCAAACAATTTCAAAAAATAAAATATGAGATTTGAAAAAGTTCATAATAAATGATTTGCACAATACCCGAAACACTGATTTAAAGCCAATGCCTTTCTTTCCAATATATCCAGCATTCAGTCCCCTTTTTGTTGAATTCCCAACATCACAAAGGGCTCTAATGTTTTCTGCCGAGAAGCCTATCTCATTGTTTAGGACAACAATGCCTTTCTCTTGAAGCATGAATGTAAGAGAGGGTTCCACATTTTGAGGGTAGATATTATCATCGGCATTTTGAACCTGTAGAAATTTTTCATAGAAAGATGTAAATCAGAATCATCATGGGCACAATACAAATTCATTATGTTCAGAATAAGCTTTAATGCTCAACTGCTAAGCATGCATAAGGCTCTCAAAAAGATTAACAGGACTTCACATACAAAACCAAAAGGCTCCGTCTGACCATAAAAAGGACATCTAAAATGCCACACCCTCTCCAATGTAGAATGAGAAAACAGTTATCAACTGAAGAGAATTCCAAAAATGTATGTAAGATTCTTATGTCCCTGGTTCCCTAAAAATCCAAGAAACCCTAAATGATCAAATCACTAATGTGCTAGACTGCTTGACAATTGATATGGTTTTCAAGAAGATACTTTGTAAGGTCACCTATCTGCGCAATAAGATTGCCTTGCTAATGACGCATCAATCTCTCTACTAAAACACATTTGCTAAAAGGATTATTAGCAGAAAAGTTTTCCTCAGCTTATGAAATCAGATACTATCATGTGAACCAAAAAAGTAGGCATCAAAATTTGCAAAGCAAGATCAGATTTATCACAAAGTTGAAACACTAGAGCAAGGGAGTACAATCAGCAATTAAAATAAGCATCAAGCACAAGCAAATGACAAGTACAAGTAGAGAAACAAAAAAATGTCTTACCAGCTCAAGCAGAAAATGTGAATCCTGGGAATACAACTCTTGTGAAAGACAATTTAGTGCTCCCTAAACGAGTGTGTTGCTTCATCAACAACTTATTTTCCACAGGTGAAAGACTTGAATCCAGACCAAATTCATCTCGCCTGATAGATTCAATGACCTCAGCAGGATTATTAACTTGAAAAGGTTCACATAATTCAAGTGCTGAATCATCAGATGAATGGTGGGTTAAAACTCAGCAATTTTCGATACAGAGTTGACTTCTTTGTGATCATCATTCTGGTCTGGCTTCATGGGAGCTCCCATACTATCTACTGTACAGTGAACATTCTTGAGCGTACTGGGTGTAACTTCTGCATCCCCATTTAATTCAAAACTCGCACCTTTTGAGAAGGAAGACTTTGAGGCAATTACAGAGTGGTTCAATGTAGGGGAGATAAAAGTATGATAATCATTAATCCATTCCAATATACCCAGTGAAAATCCCACTTCATGAAGCATGACCGCTGCTCTGCTTTCTTGCATTCACTCAGGATGACTAAAGGAGCATCTTTGATCAATGCCTGTAATCCACCAAGTAACACTGAAACAGCGAAACTGCAAAATTCATTAGGCAGATAACCCAGACAATCAAGAATGAACCTTGAGGAAACAAGACCAACTCCATTCACACTACTATCTCTGCATACTTTAGCACTCAGACTCTTGAAGGTGTACTCTCTCAAAACATCTTCTCTAGGCATTGGCACTCCATGCACAGTGAAGTCCTGATTGCAACAAAGTTCCTTTTCCATGGATATCTTAGTAAAAGTTTTAAAAGCTTTCTCTGCGTGGAGCTTTAGGAGAGATAAAGGAACATTCTCTTCACCACCATATATTGCTAACAGGGACAACAGCTTCACTGCTGTACTGAAAGAAGATCCTTCAAGTAAAGCTTCAACAAATGATTCCACTGTAGCTGAATGATCAAGTCGAATAATTTTACCACCCTTGGTAACCAAACACAATAGTTCTTTAGTATTTACCTCATTCAACAACCATACCACCAGAGAACCAAGAGAAGGTGCGAATATATGGTCCCAATGTGCCCAGTGATCTAGATCTGCCAGCATTGGAGCCCTAAGTAGGACTTCAATGGCATCCTTACTCGTAACAGATCCCAGACTTCCAGCATTATGATCAATGTCCACTTGGGATCCAGTAGAATCCAACAATATTTTCTGATTTAGAGCACCTGAGCCTCCAGTGCCCAGTTTTTTTAACAAAGTTGCAGAAAACAAGACACAGTCAGAAATAATATTGCCTTCATTTGCTCTAAATGTATCCTGAAAATCCACAAAAGAATTGCTGTCTACTGATCTAAAACAGACTGAAGGAAACTGCCTTCCCAGCAACTCCAACACCATCTTCTTGCTTATCTTCTCACTTTTGTAAATGGTACTTGAAACTTGGGACAGTAATGTATCTAACTGAAGCTGAAGCATGCAAACTTCAAACGAGAGATTTTCATGGGCTTCTCCAATCAAATACTTCTGCAGCCCATTAGGTAGTAGGTGCAAATATCTCTCCAAGAACATAATAAAATCTCCGTAACCTAAACACGCAAAATCTTTCACAGACAACTGTTTAATTAGCCAAGACTCACACCTGTAAAGCTTCCTCAAGAAGGAAAATTTAATTTCTTTAGTTGGATTTGCATAGTCCATAAAATTACCATCATGACAAAATATGAAGAAATGTTCTTTATGATATCATCAATCATAACACCTGCATAACATAAAAAATTCATTCAAATGAGGTACAAGCCAAATACAAAAGTATGGAGGAAAAGAACTGGAATCATCAGCACATTGACCACTTAAACAAAATCACCTTAACTAATAGAGAGTGGGGTAAGATTTTTTTTTTTTTTTAATAAAAAATATATATAAAAAAAAAACTGAAAAGTTTGTTCTTTAAATAGTTAACTGAATTCACTCTTCTACAGATTCTCTCAAGCTTGCAGTGATGAACAGCACCCATGACACACACAACACAATCAGCAAGCTTGCAAAATCTATTTCATGTTAGAACTTCGAAGGAGAGAGGAGAAATCTCAGGCAAACATCATTAATATTTGAATGTAAGGTGTTTATTGTTCAAATCCAGCTCAAGTCATTTTTTAGAAATGTGGTCCATTTTCCCTACAACAAATGGAATGAAGAAACAATCTGTTGAAGGTGCTGACTGTATCTAGACAGGATTAGCTTAATTTAAGGCTTTTCTTTATTAGATTGTGGTCAGAATTCAGCCTAAATTTACTCCTTAATTTAGGGCATTTCCTACTCCTTAATTTAGGGCTTTTCCCTAATTTAAGGCAGTCCTTAAAGTCTGTTTTTTCCACCCTATATAAGGGTTATTTAGTACTGAGAAAAGTGAAGATATATGAAAAACCTTCTATCCTTTGTTTTGCCTACTGTGTTTATTCCATTCTATTCATGTTCAGAGCCTCTAATTCAAGATGGTATCAGAGCTTTAGGCTCTGATCATGAATTATAAGGCTGCAGTAATGGTTGGTACTGTCTCATCATCTCCAAGTCAACTTACATCCTCAGAAAGCTCTTCAAGAGCAGATCAATCTAGAGGAAACTTTTTTCCCTCAGCGTCCATGGCTGAAGGATCTTCTCAAACCCTTCAAATCACAAATCATAAACTAAATGGTACCAATTATCTTACATGGTCCCAATCAGCAAAACTAGCCATTGTTGGAAAAGGAAAGTTTGGATATATAACTGGTGCAGAAGAAGCTCCTGCAATCAATGATCCAAAGTTCAATCAATGGAATTCAGAAAATTCCATGGTTATTTCCTGGCTAATCAATTCTATGGATCAGGAGATTGGGAGGACATATATGTTTCTTCCTACAGCCAAAGATGTATGGGAGGCAGTCAGGGAAACTTATTCTGACTTGGAAAACCACTCTCAACTCTTTGAGTTGAACTCAAGAATCTGGAAAACACAACAAGGTTTCAAAATGTCACTTCATACTACAATGAATTGATGGCTTTGTGGCAGGAATTAGACTTGTTTATGATCGAGCTGGAATTGTCCAATCGATGCAGAGAATACAAGAAACTTACAGATGTATAGAGTTTTTTGTTCCTTCTGGTTTGAACAAGGAATTGGATGAAGTTAGGCGTAGTTCTTAGCATAAAACCATTTCCTCTCTCAAGGAAGTGTTTGCGTAAGAAGGGAAGAGGGAAGGAGGAAGGTGATGCTTGGTGAGTCTCGAACCTAGCAGGACTGAACCGTAAACTTCAGCTCTAGTTACTCAAGGAAGAAATAATGTGGAAAAAGGAAAAAACAGGCCCTGGTGTGAACACTGCAAAAAACCAGGCCATGTTATAGATACTTGCTGGCTGATTCATGGTAAACCTACTCACCTTAAGAAGAAATCTGGGGGTTTTAAGGGGGGCGATTCACATGCTTTTCAGGTAAGTATTTCTGATCAAGGGCGTAAATCAACCGATGATCTTGCTTCATAAGGAACAGTGGAGCAACTTTATAAGTGGTTTAACTCTCAAACTACCTCTAATCCTTCAGTAAACCTTGTCCGAACAGGTACTTCCTCAAAATTAGCTCTCATTTTGACTAAAAACTATGATATCTGGGCATCCGACTCTGGTGCTACAGACCACATGTCTGGTAACTCTAAAGTTTTCTCCACTTATGCACTTTGCACAGAAAATCTAAGAGTTAAACTGGCTGATGGCTCATATGCCTCAGTTGCAGGAAAAGGAACAAAGAGTCTTAACTCCTTATATCACACTTAAAGATGTTCTTCATGTTCCTGTTTTGACCTATAATCTCATATCAGTAAAAAAAATGGCTAGAGATCATAAGTGTATAGTTATCTTTACTGAATTTGACTGCATTTTTCAGGACAAGAACTCAGGGAAGATGATTGGGGCTGCTAGAGAACAAGATGGTCTATATGTTCTGGAATCAAGCCCTGTAATAAATAATAACAATTGCAGTTCTTTGATAATTGATTCTGTAGTCAGTCCAGAGAATAAAGAACTAATGCTTTGGCACTCTAGATTAGGTCATCCTAGTTTAGGGTACATGAAACATGTAGTTCCTAATGTTTCTCTGAAAAAAAATTCTGATTTTATGTGTGAAATGTGTGAGTTTGCTAAACAAACCAGAGAAAGTTTTCCTATACAAGGATATAAACCCTCAAAACTGTTTCATTTAATTCATAGTGATGTGTGGGACCTTCTAGGATTCCTACCCCTACTGGAAAAAATGGTTTGTAGTTTTATTGATGACCATTCAAGAGTAACATGGATTTTTGATAAAAGAAAATCTGAGGTTCCCAAGTGTTCAAAAATTTTTCAATATGGTTGAAACTCAATTTCATCAAAAATTGAAATTTTCAGGAGTGACAATGGTAGGGAATTCATTAATCGACTCTAGGAGATTTTTTCAAAGAAAGGGATAGTACATCAAAGCTCCTGTTTACACTCCTCAAAGAATGGTCTTGCCGAGAGAAAAACAGACATCTTTTAGAGATGACTAGAGCTTTGATGTTTACAACTAAAGTGCCTAAGAGGTTCTGGGTGATGCTGTCCTCCATGCAACTTACCTCATTAACAGACTCTCTAAAGTTTTAAAGTTTAACACTCCACTACAGATTCTGCACTCTCGCCTGGTCAAAATTGTTTAGTAACTTACCTTTAAAAATATTTGGGAGTGTTGTGTTTGTTCATAATCACAGTCCAAATAAGTCCAAACTTGATCCTAAGTCACTTAAAGGTTTCTTTCTTGGGTATTCTGGAAATCAGAAGGGGTTTAAATGTTATATTCCTGATCTCAACAAAACAATTGTATCAATGGATGTTACCTTTCATGAAGGCAAATCCTATTATGACACTCATGTTCAGGGGGAGTATTTTACCAATGAACATGGGTATCAACTAGGAGAGGCTGTAAAACCTATTGATGTCAATTTTAGGGGTTCAGAATCTCTTGCAGAACAGGAAGAACCTCCTGTAATGGCAAAATCTCCTGCAGAACAGGAAGAATCTCTTGTAATGCCTCAACCTCCTGCAACTGAAACCAACTCTCCTATGAATAAGAATCAAGGAAGGTTTGGGGTTGTATATTCCAGAACTAAAAGGACCAAAGTACCTTCTGTTGAGCAGTCCCAGGATCCAACCTGGGGGGAGAGTCCAGAATTATACAAGACTAACTCAGAAGGTAACTCTATTTCTAATGATCCTAACCTACAGCCTTCTGAATCTAGCAAAGAGTACTTCCTTCCTATAGCTTTGAGAAAAGGAACTAGAGCCTGTGCACAATATCCAATGGCCAATTTTGTTTCATATCAAGGTATTTCTCCTTCTTATTGTGCCTTTATCTCACAAAGTTCTGATGTTTACATTCCAAAAACTATAGAAGATGCTCTAGCTGTTCCTGAATGGAGGCTTGCTGTTCTAGAAGAGATGAAAGCTTTAGAAAAGAATGCTACTTGGGAAACTGTGTCTTTACCTCCTGGTAAGAAGTTAGTAGGATGCAAATGGGTATTTAATGTTAAATACAACTCAGATGGATCACTTGAAAGGAGGAAGGCCAGGCTGGTGGCCAAAGGTTTTACCCAAACTTATGGGATAGATTATTTAGAAACTTTTTCGCCTGTGGCAAAACTGAACACCATTAGGGTCTTACTATCTATTGCTGTAAATCTAAACTGGCCCTTATTTCAGATGGATGTAAAAAATGCCTTTCTTCATGGTGATTTGTTAGAAGAAGTCTATATGAACTCACCTCCTGGTTTTTCTAAGGTATTTGGATCACAGGTGTGCAAGTTGAAGAAGTCACTTTATGGACTAAAACAGAGTCCTAGAGCATGGTTTGATAGGTTTACCAAATGCATTAAGAGTTTGGGTTACTCACAGGGTCACTCAGATCACACTCTCTTTGTAAAGTACACTGCAGGAAATAAAATTTCTGTTTTAATTGTCTACGTTGATGATATTATTCTCACAGGGAATGATGATTTGGAAACGCAGAAATTAAAGAAGAGATTAGCACAGGAATTTGAGATCAAGGATTTAGGTGAGCTAAGATACTTTCTAGGGATGGAAGTGGCCAGATCTAAAGCAGGAATTGTATTGTCCCAAAGGAAATACATACTGGATTTACTCAAAGAGACAGGGATGAGTGGCTGCAAACCAGCAGAAACTCCTGTGGAGTTTAATCTGAAGTTGGAAGCTCTTAAGGAAGGAGAACCTACAGCAGACAAAGGGAGATATCAAAGATTAGTTGGGAAACTGATTTATCTAGCTCATACAAGGCCTGACATTGCATTTGCAGTCAGTCTAGTGAGTCAGTTCATGCACTCTCCAGGGAATGATCATATGGATGCTGTGTATAGGATCCTTAGGTACCTAAAAAGTACACCAGGGAAAGGGCTACACTTCAAGAAATCAGAGGATAGAGGAATTATGGCCTATGCAGATTGGGCTGGATCCCTTGTGGACAGGAGATCTACCTCAGGGTACTGCACCATTGTCTGGGGCAACTTGGTAACTTGGAGGAGCAAGAAACAAAGTGTGGTGGCCAGGAGTACTGCTGAGGCAGAGTTTAGAGCAATGGCTCATGGAATATGTGAAGTATTGTGGCTGGAAAAATTATTGCAGGACTTAAGGTTTCAGAACATAGGACCTATGAAGCTCTACTGTGATAATAAGGCAGCCATAAAAATATCCGAGAACTCGCTCAACATGATTGAACTAAGCATGTTGAAATTGAAAGCCACTCCATAAAAGGAAAGATTGAGAAGGGAGCAAGCAGCATACCATACTTGCCATCAAGACTGCAAGTAGCGTATGTTACGACCAAGGACTATTGAAGCCAACATTTGATCAACATGTTTCCAAGTTGGGAATGATAGATATCTTTGCACCAACTTGAGGGGGAGTGTTGAAGGTGCTGACTGTATCTAGACAGGATTAGCTTAATTTAAGGCTTTTCTTTATTAGATTGTGGTCAGAATTCAGCCTAAATTTACTCCTTAATTTAGGGCATTTCCTACTCCTTAATTTAGGGCTTTTCCTAATTTAAGGCAGTCCTTAAAGTATGTTTTTCCACCCTATATAAGGGTATTTAGTACTGAGAAAAGTGGAAGATATATGAAAACCTTCTATCCTTTGTTTTGCCTCGTGTTTATTCCATTCTATTCATGTTCAGAGCCTCTAATTCAAGACAATCAATGCCATGTGCTACTCAAACTGTTGACTACAAGCTCGTAGGCTTGCTGAATTGTAAAAACAACAAGGCAACATAGTCTCTGAACACCTAGGCGTTTCTTCTTCTTTTAGCATAGGAAACTCACCACATTCATCCTTGGAAATTTTCTCAGAGAAACTGGCGCATCCTTTTCATCAGATTCAACTTCCATGCGTATATAATCAGGCTGTTTATCAGAGACACTATTTAGTGCAACTTGCCCAAAGTTTTGAAAAGTATCATACATACTATCCCACATACCACGCTTAACAGATTGCACCTGTGAAATCACACAAAAACCATGTAAATATGCATGGATTAAGCAAACATCTCCCTACACTCACCCATCACCCTTTAAAAAAAGAAGGGGAAAAAAATCTTCTTTCGCTTTGTGTTTTTCCAGAATTGCAGCACAAAAGAAATTCCCAACAGCTTGGATTTTCTTCACGGCATGTCATCAAATAAACCAAATGAGTCCCTTCCATATTCATCAAGTTAATTGTATATGAATCAAATATCATTGATGGACTCAAGGGGAGTATCACTCGAACTCTTTTATGAATAAAAGAGCCAATTTTTTTAATATGAAGTGATCCCTGTATTAGCTCAAAATATCTCGATAAGCTGTTTGGTATAAAAAAGCACGATAGATCCTTCAATATCATTTCTCATATCCATGTAAATTTGCTACAATTTTTAGATGAATCAAATATAAATATATATATAGATGAATCAAATATAAATATATATATATATTCAATATCATTTCTCATATCCATGTACAATTTTTAGATGAACTAAATATAAATATAAATATATATATATATATCGTGCTTTTTTATACCAAACAGCTTCTCGAGATATTTTGAGCTAATACAGGGATCACTTCATATTAAAAAAATTGGCTCTTTTATGAATAAAAGAGTTCGAGTGATACTCCCCTTGAGTCCATCAATGATATTTGATTCATATATTTATATATATATATCAGAGAAGGTAAAACTAACAAAATTTAAAGTCCTTTCATAAGCCTTAGTTATCTAGACTTGGCAAAGTAGCCTACAGCAAATTTAAATTAGATGAGGGTAAAACAGGTACCAGTAACAGTAGCCCCCAGTGAATATTAATAAATCAAACAAGCAGATAATATGATATAGAGTGAAAACTTTACTGAACAACGTACAGCAACATCAAATAATCCAGCAAATGGATATGAAGAAAACAACTGTTTCAGCTGCTTCTTCTTCTTCTTATTTGTAGTGCACAAATCAAGCATCCGGTTGATAACCTACCAGTACATGAAGAAGCGAGACGGGTTCAGCATTTAGTAATATAGCTTCAAGAGCACATATCAAGTTTGAATGCACGACATTGTCAAAGTGAATGGTTTACATTACTGAGCTGCATATGGCCTGTTCTACTGTGGCTTTCATTCCAATAAACCAAAAGTTTCATTGCTGTGACATTCACAAGAAGTTCATGTTGTAGTATGATAGCATGAATCGTGTGATAAATACAATAACATCACAAAAAGGAATCAAAGGCTACATTCCCATTTTAAATAGATGGTGTGTGTATAAATGAACATGGACTTTAGAATCAATGAGCAAAGAAGTGACAACAACAGTCTGAGAACATTTGAGTCAAAAGTCAGGGAACTTGTTCATTGCTAAATCAGTAACACCAACGCAAACTGATGCAAAATAAAGTACCAAGCTTCCAAGCACAAGCTCACTGGGCTTAACGTTCAAATAACTATAACAAATATCTCCTATAATCATCAAGAATTAATTTCCAGAGCTGTCCAGACTCTATTTAATTAAAGTCACAGTTGAGGTTCCATTGCAGTAAACTGAAAGACCATCTAACTTAAATGCCTTTGAATGAAACCAAGTTCTATGCAGAATTAATAACCTGAATTAGGAGGAAGAAAATCAACCCTAAAACTTAATATGAAACATGCAAAACTATGAGCCTGAAAAACAAAAGTAAAATATGCTTAACAAGAGAATTTTTTGCAGATTTATGCAAAATAAAAATTATAACCTCATCCACAGTGTTATCACGACATATCTCCATCCAGGTTGTGATGAAAGTCCTTGTAGATTCATTGACAAGTGGAGGATCACTGCTGTCCTTGTTGCAGGATATTTTTTTCGTGTCACCTGCATGAAGATTTCTTTCATCCTTGTCTCTTTTGGAATGTTTCCTTGGTAAAGAAGTAGAGCCACAAGCGCCACTGGATCCCCTCTTCCGCTTTCTTTTTTGTACTACTTTTCACATCTACACTTTCATTTCCAACATCATCCTCAGTACTGTCACCCACTTGGGGTTTCAATCCAAGTCGAGCCATCTCTTCAGATACTGACGGGTAAGGACAACTACTAACTCGGTCCAAACTTTTAAGGTTTTGAGATGTGAAGTTTGAATCACCCTTGACATCTTCTCCACATTGGTGGTCTTCCTGTTTAGTATCTCTGCCATCCTCACTCTCCTCATCATCCCCACAAACATAATCATCATCTGAACTTGATGATAAAAACCTTGTGTGCTTTCCACAAAAATTTACATTCACCGAGGAAGGTGACTTGAGGTGCTGGGATATGTCCTTGAAACGGTCCTCCAGATTTGCTTTTCGCAAGGATAAAAGAGGTTGATTACTGATTATACTAGATTTCTTGTTCAGCTGTTTAACATAACCCCTCGCTTTTTTAATTTCAGATTGTGCTGCTTTTTGGAGAAGAATAATATGCCACCTGATAATTTTAAAAATATTTCAGTTGGAATCACATGTCGCTTAAACAGAAAGGGGGGGTGGGGAAGGTCAGTTTTCAGTTTTCCAGAGCAATTAAATATCAATTATATGATGGAGCTGACAAATATCAACTGGGGCCTCATTTGACAATTTGCAATTCTATGGCATAATCAATACCACCAATACCAAGCGACAGACAAAATGTTCATTTTATTTGCCTCTCTTTCAGCAGTGGAAAACAGAACTTCAACAGAAAAGCATGCAATGATGTAAAAAGAAAACACAAACTTGTTTCCAGTTCCTCCGCACCAGAAGACAACAATACATTTCACCTCACATTCTTCCACATATGTTTTGTAAAGACATTCAATAGCACTGTCTGCAGGATGCCCTAAAGCTTTGTTGCAACTCAATACGGGTGATCCAACACACAAAATCAGCAGAAGATAAAAAGTTTGTTAAATAACAGTATAAAAAGGATACTGACAAGTAGCCCTTCTCAGTGGTGAATAAGTGATCATTATATGCAATATCTTCAAATATTACCAAATGTATGATATGGCATACAACAGTTGGAGAGACCAAGGGGGCAGGTGGAGTCCTACTCCCCCCTTGTAGGAATTTCTTTTAGCTAGATAGTTCTAACCTAGTCCAGTATCAAACTCAACATCTGCACATCCATAAATCACATTCACCTCTCCCCTCCTAGACCCAACATTCCCACTCCCCCAAATGTCTCCCCTCAATCAAAAAATAATAAGGGGCCACTGACAGTATATTTTTTTTTATAATTAAGGTAAAACTATTCAAATTTCCAGATTTCTTGTGCTTCTCCATTTCAGATAACATCATCTTGTCACCCAGTGAGAGTGAACGCTAAACTAGCCACAATGCCCATTAATCCCAAGTCCCACAGGGGCCAATCTGACACAACATTTCATGAGGTAGAACACAATCATCACATTCTTTTGGACCCATAGGCACATACATATAGTTAGCCAGGGGTATAACATGATTATAGAACACACTGGGTCGAAGGAAAGAGATTACATGACCGACAACACTTTGTGAGGTTCAAAAGTACATCGAATAGTTAATTGGCTATCAAATAAAGAGGTTGTCTTGGGAAAAAAACAGTTTAGAAGATAACAAACAAGTTAGACATATATAAAAGGAAGGGGGAGGGGGGGTTACAATACGGACCAGCAACTATGTTATGTTACTAGGAGTTTCATTGGCATGATATCTATTATTTGGAACTAACGGATCTGCATGGTTTAGAGTCCAGAAAACAACTTTTCAAGCACCTTTTTGAGTTTAGCAGCAAAATGGATGATATGTTTATCACCAAGAAGCAGCATATTCATTCATTACCTTGCCTTGAGAGGAAAAGGAAGGCTTTCAAAGGAATACAAATACTAAATGAAGCTAAAGAGATTTGTTTCATAATTCTTTCTCATCTAAAATGTCCATTCCCTCTAATTTGAGGATTGGATGGACTTGATTTATGTTCAAAGAACTTGATTCCATCAGGATGTACTTGTTTCTTATAAATCATATAAGTCCTTTTTACAGTAAAATTTCCAAAATCACAAAAAAGGCCTGCTGTAAGAATATCGATTTTAGATGTTAAGATTCTTTTAATTATAATAAACGGTTTCAATTTTGATACTGATTAAATTACTAAACAAATTGTCATAAATGCATCTCAAATTAATTCTACACAAGCAGAAATGCATCTACATACCCCAAGCTCTGAATACGCACAATAAGCTTTTCCCTGCCAGCCAAAGATTGCTTCTCAGCAATGTAATCCAATAACGCATCATGTTTAACTTCTTTATGTCGACGAGTATTCATAAACTCATTAAGGTATGATATTAGCTCTTCACTTGTTATTCTGAATGCTTCCTTGACATCAGAGCGCACATGAAAATAATGTAAAACAAGTGGGTGTCTTACCAAAGGACCCAATTCCAGCTCCTCAAACTTTTGTACACCCTCATTCTCGCAAAGAGCCAATTCCAGATCATATAATGAAGTAATTTTCTAACTCCAACAAAGCAATGGATGAATGTGTTTATCTGTCACACACACAGAGAGAGAGAGAGAGAGAGAGAGGTAAGATGTTTTGAAAAGAAAGAAGCAGATAAATTTCCCATGCTCTTCAAGAAGCAAAATTACAAAGACAAAGTTAACTTGTATCCTACAAAATGAAAGCAAAACTCCGCCTCAATTGTCAAAATTGCCAAATTTCTTATTTCTTGCACAATGGTTTACTAATACAATGGGTTCAAATGTACTAATTAATTATAGTTAAGCATAGCTATGCATGTGTTATTTTCCATATGCCTTCTTTACGAGTATTTCCGAACAGGATACATACATAAATTAAGACATACAAGATGTTCTGTTCTACAAGCCATTATCAAACTAGGGTTATGATAAAACATGACAAATTTAAAGCCACAATCAACAAATGCAATTTCCAGATACACTTGAAGCATCTCTCTCTCTCACATTCCTAAAAAGACAGCCCAATTTTCTTATTCACATTTCACTAGCATCATTACAGTATGAATGCGAGCATTACAAGATACATTAAAATAACCAATGGTTTGGTATATAAATATATATATATATATTTTGGCTGGGTTGGGGGGTTGGGGGGGGGGGGGGGTGAGTGGTGTGGTTGGTGTGGAAGAGATAGGTAGAAAGACAGATGATTCATAGATATATATATATATAGAGAGAGAGAGAGAGAGAGATTCATCATATACCAAATGGATGTTTCTAATTTCATCACACATATAGAAACAAAACAACATCATAGCTGCTGCAATTCAGTGATGATTACAAGCATATACTGTTCTCCACATACTCATTTGATAGCAATATGCTGAAACTAAGTAAAAAAAGACAGCACCTCACATTAAAATATAACTTTCAGCCAAAGAGGGTAATTATATTTCCACTTTTGCAATCTGAAAACACTTTTCAACAGGTTCTATCTGACAAAAATTAGCACCAATTGCAATAGGAAAATAACAAGATTCAATCTTTTGCAAGCCTTCATGGGCACTAAAGCATCACTATGCAAGTAAGAAGGAAAAATAATGATGATGATGGAAAGAGCTTCGAATATAAATGACTTTCCACTCAAGCCCAAAATAAAGTACCCCACAACAGTGACACTGACACAAAAGAAAAAAAATTTGGATGTGAGAAGCAGTGGCAAGAAATCAATTCTATACAGGAAAAAAGAGAAGCTAAAATACAATAATGCCTGCAAAGGAATCCCATTACCCCCCAAAACCCCAAGCAAATTAGTTTCATGCAGACCCGAATTCATGGATGAAGAACGCAGATGAAAACACTATATATACTATGAAAATCTTGAACAATGTAGCTGCCAAAATATAAAAGAAATTTAAGCATAACAGCAGGATTCAAGGACAAATTTGAGTCCAAACCATTGGTGATCCAATAGTATGCGTTTGCTTTATGATTTAGTAATTATGGCATCAAGAATAAATACAGGTCACAAGTATCCAAATTTTTGGCTTTTGCAGTAACAAATAGCTCCTATGAGATTCTAAATTCATGGCCAAGCAATCCCTTGGAATCATTTTTGGGAAAAATTAGAAAATCCTTTGCTCAACTCCAATGAAGTTCAACCAGCTTGAAAACTTGCCCCAAACTAAAAACTTAAGCTAATTCATTCTTTCTATGCATTTGCATGCATTGATGTCATTCAAGTACATTCTTCAAACCATCATATTGGCACTGCGATTTTGAGCCTAAGGACAAGCCTTTCCACAAAAGTATGTTCCCAAGCAATTTCTCAATTCCAAACCCATATGTCCTTCACCCTCACAATCTAATTTTTGCAACACCTACAGATTTAAAATGTGACTCAAAATATTCTTACTGCAGATCTCTGGTGTCTTCTCTTAGACTAGCCTTTTTCTTTTCTTTTTTTTTTTGGAGGGGGAGGGGAATGGGGCAGAGTGTTGGTGGTTATGTCATTGAAACTTCTCAAGACTTCTAAAATTCAATTGGTAGAGCTTTACTAATAATTTTTCACTACTTATTGCCTACATACAAAGTTTTACCCATTCCCTCTAACATACATGTAATCCCTCTCCCCCAAATGCCATCATACATTATGTTCTGAAAACAACTTTCCATATTGTTTAATAAATTATCAAGCAACACACTAGGGTAATCATCATCCTAAGATATCCTCCACCCAAGGTCTTACCCTTCTACTTCACCAATTTACTATGTATTTCTCTACCATTCACCTAATAATTGGTAGATAAATTCTCTTATGCTTTAAATTTAACATTTTTAAGTCGCTCCCACAATATCTATATCATTCAAATTCTACATTTTTCCCAGTACTTTGCATCAACAAGCCAACACCCCATTTTTCTCATCTAATTTCAACAGGTTACTTCTTCGACTTCCACCAAGCCTCCAGACTCTAGTTTTCCAACTTCTCTGAGCATCTCTGTTCTCTAGTATAACTAGTTCAACAAACATGTATTATTATCTAATTGAAACTCGACAATCAAATTCTGCATGCAGAGTGAAGTTCACAACTTTGCCCTTGCCTTGGCCCTTTACAGGATGGTAAGAGATTAAAAGAAAAGACAACGGCACGTCATCCCAACTCCAAAAGACTCATAAACAGAATCCAATTTTATTTTAAAAAAACATTAATTCGACAAAAATCCTTAGTCCAACTTCTCCCAAAATTGAAAAACTTCCACTTTTTTTTAAAAAAAAAATTTTTTACTTCAGTGTGAACATATACACAAAGAAAGTCTTAACTAAAAATATAAAAGCTTAAACTATACCTTTCCTTCAATGGCCATAAGTTGATGGAGAGAGGGCACTTGCTGCATCCGAAACCCTAACGACTCCCAAGAATCAACTTTTAACTCTAACAGAGCTGCCTGAGCTACCTTCCAAGCTGAAACATACTCACCGGAAGCTAAAATATCACGACGAGCTTTTATTACCTCTCTATCACATCTACTTAAAACTTCGACTTTAACCATAAGCTTTGGCTTAAGCTGAGGCTGATCCGGGTCCGGGGGAGCAGGCTGCGAAGCGCTAGGGTTTTGATAATTAGGATTTTTCCAGTGGAAGGGTGTACATTGAGGGTGAAAATTAGGGTTTTGTTGAAATGCAACATTGGGGATGTGAGGGAGGAGATTATTTAAAAACGGAAGGTTGGGGTTTTGAAAGTGAAGAAGATCGTTATAGTTGAATTGCTGCTGCAGTGGAAACGGTGGATACTTCTGCGGCGGCTGAGCTTGCCGACTGCCGTCACCGCTGGGTTTCTTTTCTCGCCGTCCGTTCATCTCTGTGGCTGCGTGTGGATGAGTCAGAGAAAACGCGAGGGTTTAAGGGAGTTTTAAGTGTAGGCGGTTTATATAAGTTAACCGATTTTCAAAATTTTTTTAAAAACATTTAAAAATAAATGAATAATTTTAGACCCTCGTCACCCTCCCCACCCCAACCCCCCAACAAAAGAAAGGGCCTTTGGCAAATCCGCGAAGTGTGGTTTACTTTGGTAATGCTAGTATCGGACCCCCGCGCTTAGCTCGGAGGGTGCCTAGGTTTTTTATATTTAAATAAATATTAATTTTAAAATTAAAAATAGTTTGATATGCATTTTTTAATAGGTAAAAAATATTGATGGCCATTCAATTTTTTTAATCGTATATTTTTTGCCACTAAACTCACAAAATTGCGCCAATAACCATTTAACTCATGAAATTAGCTACATGTTATCATTTTGTTACTTTCATCCGTTAAATGCCAAACAAATTTCTTTCCATGTGAGGGCAAAAGGTCGCGCGGCATTGGCCTTCCTTCATTTCCAGCTAACTTATTCTTTTGGCCACATATATGCCTCTGCATCTCCTCCTTCCGCCTCTTTCGCCATTGCAATCCTGTCCACATTTTCCAGAAAAGGATAGACAGATGAATAAAAATCAGTTTCATCAAAGTGAAGTGGCTAATTGCTGTTGCAGAACCACCGCCTTGATTTGTACCTCTTAGACTAAGAAGAATCCTGGGCGCCAGTTTATTGCTTGCCCAATGCTTGGTTTTCAGATTTCTTAATTGTTCTTAAGCTCTGATTTCGTCTTCAAGCTTTTAGATCGTGTGATTTATGGAAAAGAAAGAGTGAGTAAGAAGTTTTTTGTTCGATTTTTGAATTCCGCGAATAAGAAGTTCGAGCAGAATTATCGTCCAGTGGTACTCTGAAGTTCATCATGTTGGATTGCAGCTGTTTTGAATTTTCTCTGAATTTTTTGTTGATTTCCGCAGCTCACCCGAAAGGCAAAGCTTCATTGAGCAAATAGGGGATTCTTCAAGCTTTCATCTTTACACTCTTCCCATGGTTTTCTGATGATCTATGGCTTCAAAAACTCATGGCTAAGAAGAAAAACAACTTGCAAGCTACCAATTTCCTATACCGAAAACCATAGATGAAGAATCTGAGACGGGTCACCAAACGGGTCTGTCTGATCTACAGCCAACTCATGAAGAAATTGAACAACTAACTGTCGATTTTAATAAAATTTCTGAACTCCCCAAACTTCTTGATCCCATGGGGAAGAAGAAAATTGTCTCCAAGAGCTCTCAAACTCCTGATCAAAATTCCGTGAAAGCTCGATGCTCACTTGCTACCCCCTAATTGGAAAATCTAAAGGTCGGTAAGAAATCCTCAAAGCCTAATTCTGATGTTGATTCCTCGGATGATGATGTTGGTGTGGAAAGCCCTGACTCTGGCTATCCCATAGTTCACGCACAAACAATGGAAACTAGTTCCCTACTCAAATCGGAAAATGCACGCTAGTTGCGGTGAATTGCCTCAAAGAAAGACCGTGCAAGCTAACTCATCCACACTGAATTTTTTGCCCCTCAAAAAACACGTGGAAAGGATGTTGTTTGGCCTTTAACGAGCGAAAGTGACGGAATGGCCACGGGTAACCAATTTTACGAGTTGCATGACTGTTCACGCAATTTTATGAGTTTAGTGGTCAAAAGTATACGATTTCAAAAGTTGAGTGGTCGCCAATGTTTTTTACCCTTTTTTAATATATGTAATTTATGTTTATTTTAAATATTTTACATTTTTTCTAAACTATATAATTTTTTAAAAATTAATTTAAAAGTATAATAAATCTTATAATAATATTATTGATTGAAATATTGAGTTTTTTTATTATAAATTTTTTTTATTGAAAGTGAATTATAGATAACCAACACTATTATAGATAATTAACAATATTATAAAATAGCAATTTCTATTTAAACAGTCAAGTTTGATGCAATAGCTTTAAAGAAATTTTATAATTGGATATAAGTTTGAGTTTAAATTTATCCTGATAATAATTTTTTTATTACTCAAGACAATTTATTAATCATTGTCATCCATTTACCCATAACCAAACTTTTTAAATTGTTTTTTAGAACATATTGCATGTATATGTTTCAAATGTTTTCCTAGTATTTTTAACTATTTTTAGTTTACTTTCTAAACCATATATTTTTTAAAAAATAATTTTAAATTACAATAAATTATATAAGATTTTTTAAAATTAAAAATTATTTTTTATTTTTTGAAAGCTATAATAAATGTATCACTATTACAAAAAAAATGATCAGTTTCATATAAATAGTTAAGTTTATTATTATAATAGTTTTATATGTTTTAATAATCAAGTATTCATGTTCTGTATTCGATTTGCATCTCACATCTAAAATATTTTTAATAAAGCATCTTTTAATATTAGGAAATTTACAAATATAGCACTTTGACCGTTTACAAAAATTTTTGTTCTGTTATAACTTCAAAAAAAAGCTTGCTAATGGACTTCACTCCATCTTATTGTTCTCAAAACCCATTTGATGGATTCAACAAAATTTGTTCTCATACCGTTGTTTGCCACCTCATTGTTCGTACACCTTATTGGACTATCATCTCTGCCAAAGCAATGTGATAAATCGCATAAATTTGATGTTAGTTGAAATTTGCGATGAGTTGAGCCCAGGTTTGTGAATTTAACAGCGAATGGTCTGAAGTCGAGTTTTAGGTCGAGCACAAGGTTAGGTCAATGTTGCTAGGTCAACTTTTAGGTCGAGCACTAAATTTTATGCGGTTTAGGTCGAATATGTCAAATTTAGGTGACCAAATTTAGAGTCAGTGAATTTTTTTAAATTTTCTTTTTTAAAAAATTTTACTCAACTTAAATTTGGTCGAGCATGGGACATATTCGAAAAAATTAGTAAAACTTGACACAGACTTTAAATTCACAAACCCGCAAATTTCAACTAACATCAAATTTATGCGATTTCTTCTCTATGCGACTTTTTTGGAGATGATAGTATAAGGTGTGAACAAATTTTGTTGAATCCATCAAATGAGTTTTAAACAAAGAAGAAGAAGATGGAGGCGGGTGTTGTAATCTTTTTGTGGAAATCTTTTAATATTACAATGATCAAAGTAAAATTATATATTACTATCAATAGCATTAAAAAAAAAAAAAGTAAATCGGATACAAAACAAATATATATAGACTGGGTTTGTGCGTAAGTTTTAAGATATTTTGTTAAAAGTTAACCAAAATATTATATGTGATTAAAATTGCTTGATATGTCTACCTTTAAATATTAGTAAAGAAATTCTTATAATTAGTTATTTAATTAACACTCATATTTTGAAATTGAAACACACGCGTTTAATTAACCACTTTCATTTTACTCTTGTTTCCCTTATTCACTCAATTTTAGGATTACCTTATAAATGAGTTAAAATTCATAGTAATTCTTCGCAATTAACTCATATTTTTCTATTCTATTCCTTCTAAAAAAAGAATTTACTTTCAAAAAGGTTTTCAACAAAAAGTCTAATGTTGGTGTAAAATTCTTATATTATTTTTACTATTAATGACAATGCATAACTCAAATTAAAAAAAGTAAATATAAAAATATAAAAATATACATTTAAGAATATATTAAATATATTTTATTTTATAATTTAAAAAAATTGTAACAAACTAAAAGGTTTTTTTTTTTTTTTGACAAGGTAATTTTATTTGCAAATGAAAAAAGTTATATTGATATGTGTGAAAATTTTGGTGAATATTTGTTGATAGAAAAAGTATTTTGGAGAGAAAAAATAAAAGGAATTTTTTTAAAAAATTATGTGAGAACAATTTGAATGGGAAAATTTGAATTCTAAATTTTAAAATAAAAATGTGTTTGGATAGTTTGTTTTTGTTTGAGAATTTTCTTATTTGCAAATGAGAATCCTTTGTATCTTAAAAGAACTACATTGTGAATAGGATAGGTTACTAATGTACATTTGCAAAAAGAGAAATCTATGGTCAATATAAACCTTCAATTGCTTTAAGAACGAATTTATGATTCATTGTGGTTCATCCACAGATTCGTCAAACATGTCAACAACAGGTACTTCTTTTACTCATCCAACAATGTACTAATATTTCTGGAATTAGGCTTTCTGCTACAGCTAAATCTGATGATTTTAAATACTCAAACCTTCAGATGAATTGCTTGAGAAACTCAGTAGCAACAAGCCTCCCTCGTGTGTTCACAGACAATTTCAGTTCACTAATCTCTTTGTCAATATCCTGCAATTAAAGAGAGAACAAAAGTTGCAATAAGAATTTCAAGAGGGAGGAGGGGTAACTTGGGAGTTTATTTATACATTCTGCAGAGCCTTAAACTACGAATTATCTGTTACTATTGTGGACATTTCAACTCTTGATTTTTCTTCTCGAATTCGTTTTTATCTAGGCAATTACCTACACAATTTCAGGATATTTAGCACATATTGAATTCTTCTCAACTGATCTGGAACCAGAAAGTCAATTTCCTAAGAGTACCATCTTGAGCTAAAATGATGGATTGTAGCAAATGGAAAACTTTTGAAGTTTTTTAACTGCAAGTGAGATTGTGTTATTTCAAGTAGAAAGAGAACAAATAGTAAAAATGAGAAATAGCTTCATCTTCAGTAGAAGGCAAATTACACTCATTTAAATCTTTGTTTGGTGACTAGGAACTGGAAGCTTTTGCACCAAAATCATTTTGTTTTCAAATGATTGGCGTATTCCAACATTTGAAATCGATAGAAATCTTACCTCCATGAACTGAACAATAAAATCTATGAGCTTGTGTTTCTGCATCTCCTCACAGTGATAATTAGTTATGAGGAAACTGATATCGTAACCCTGAAATGTGCCATTTGACAAGTTTCAAATATCTGGTTGTTAGATACTACCTTATGCAAAATGTTAGAAGCAAATCATATAGAAAACATTACGTCCATTTGAGGCAGTATAGACAGCTCAATTGTAAAAGAGACATCTATGCAGATTATGCTCGGATGAGAAAGAAAATTAGAAGAATAAAATAAATAACCCTAACTAATCATCTTAAAATCAGAATTGGAAAAAAGCTATCTAATTAATTCCTTTAGCACAAGATTTTGAGTCTCACATGTCTACCATTTCCCCACCATGGCATATCATTGATCCGTATTATAAATCTATGGATTTCATTTTTAACCCCAGAAAGGAGGGAAAAGAGGTTAGCTAGGGGGAAAACTAACACAATATAAAGTGTAAAACCATGCTGTTCAGATCACATAAGTACAGATGCTATGTTCATTCAGATAGGCTTTTGTTTGTAGTTATCCCATGATAATATATTCTACAACCTAGGACTCGATTTAGGTGAATAAGAAAAGGTCAAATCCAGTGCAAAGGGCTTTGTCAATTGAGGTTTGCAAAAAGCAGGGTTTGACTCATATTGAGCAGTCTTACTATGGCGCCAGAGCTTTTGTCCATAATAAGATTCGATCACCGCAATAACATCAATATCCCATTCGGCCACCAAAGTTTTAAAAATTATATAAACAGTAGTCCTGACTAATAAAAGTTGTTGCCTGTTTTGTTTTGAGTTTTATATGACTAATGCTCAACAAATTACATATTCTCTTGTGGAAAAGCAAGAGCAGGTTGTCAGCATGCATCAAAGACGAGATCCAGGACATTTAAATTCATTCAAAGGAGACTAAAGAACAATTAAATGATGCTGAAGAAGACTACAATAAATTGTGCTTGGAAACCATCCATCAGATCTTTCAGGAATCATTTCCTCAAACAATAATTCCACTCCTTGGTCATTCATTGATACATTAGAAGAAAAGAAAGAAGTTGATAACCATTCCTTCGGTTATGCAAAAACATTTTGATCTATCCATTCTAAGTACCCATTATAAAATTGAAAATCTAAGAATCGAATTACAGGGAACAAAGTCTTATCTAAGGTGCCTTGGACTTCTTTGAAATTCCTAACAAGTAGAACTTACATGTCCATAACAAGTTTGATAAAACTTGTGTAAAATTTTCCAATCAATATCAGCTGATCAAAATTTTAGCCACACATACCTGCACAGGCTTCCTCCTCAACACCTGAAATGCCTCTGCTCTCATAGACAAAAATCGAAGGAACTTTTTTGTTAAGATGTTTTCAAGTTCATCTGCCTGCTTCACCTGCAAATAGGAAAAGAAACATATGATTTTCCTTCAGAATTAGTTTAGAACTGCACTTCCCAATTACACTAGGAAAAATCAAATAATACTCATAATCAAGGATCAGGACCTTCACATTGGCTCTGACAGTGAATATGGAAAGGTTTTCAGACATCATATGAAAGAATTTGATCCAAAAACAGCAGAACAATAATAGATTCATTCATATAAAATAGCTGTGACACTCACTTTGAGGCTTATACGTAATGAATTGATTGACGTTTCTATCAAGCACTTTTCAGACTCGTTTCTGCATATCACAACCTGATAAATGGCAATTTGAATCGAGTGAGTAATGCCAATTAGAAAAATCAAAGCAGCAAAAAAATTTATTGAGTCCTGGCTCTTCTAAAAGATGACATGATAACCAAGAAAACATAATTTTTACTTCTTATAATTGAAAAGGACATTATAACATGCTTCTAATACCTAAATCAGGACAAGTCTCGAATGAAACAAGAGGAGAATGAAACAAAGACAAGTCTGCGATACCCTAATCAATAGACACCAAGGATAGCCAACCTCTCACAATTTCACACAACTTTGTCTAGGTAATAATACTGTAACTTTAAAAAGACAAGCACAGATACAGACAATAGACATGAAATCAACTTTGCTGCTTGCAAATGTTTATGTTTGCCAATCATTTGATGCGTGCAATAAGAGTAGGTTTATCTACACTGGATATTTACATCATCAAATAATGATATACCATAACACTAAAGCTTGCATTTATCCCAAGCAATCAGAACTCAGATACAAAGCATGTTTTTGCATAAACAAAATAATGACTTTTTATGTCATACACTACTTTACAACAGGTAAGGTCACCTGCAAGTACTTCCTATGTTTTTGGTTCCAGAGGGTCAACAACAGAAAAGTTAATAAATAATAATAATAGTAAGAAGAAGAAGGAGTACTTCCTATGTTTTTGGTTTCAGAGTGTCAATAACAGAAAAGTTAAGAAGAAGAAAGAGAAGAGGACTCCAACCATCTATTCATCTTTTGCATCTTTCTAGCTTTGACAAAAACCAGCTTTCCTCCAATGCACAGCCTCAACCTAGAACCAGAAAACTACATAAGCTCAAAGAAATCAAATTGCCCCCCTCCCCCAACCCCATCAACCCCTTTCAATGCTGAATAGCCCCAGGTAACATCTTACAGTTCATTAACTCCTCTCTTTTGATATCCATCTAAGCATTTTGGCCACTGTCCAACATCACACACCCACAAAAGCCTCTCTTACTACATTTATCCTATAGCATCCGCTGAATCTATTGACTCTACCATCATCCAGAAGACATGAGCACTTAGTAAAGTTGAACAAATTAGTCACCTCTCCACCATTTTATTCTCTCCACTTCATAGCATCCATGTTTGTCTGTGTGTCAGCAATCAGAGAGATAGAAGCATCGTAATGTAAATTTTATTCTCACTCAACTTAGGAGTCAAATTGATGTACTCCTGCCAATAACCCAGGTCTATATATTACCACTTCGTATCTATAATATTATAGCACTGATACATTAATATGGGAAACACACATAATCTCTAGGTTTTTACCTTTATCATAATAAACTGTTCTGGCAGCTAAGTACTATAGTTCCTGGAAAAATTTAGTCCAGGGCCTGCTGAAAATTATCTCTAAAGGAATGAAAAATTGAACAGATAATTAATAGTGAAAGCATTCATCCAGAATGACATTCCCTGAAACATGGGATTGGGGTCCAAAGGTCACACAATGTTACTTTTACTTTAAAGTTTAAATCTAACACGCAAAATCTAAACAGTACAGGTTAAAGAAAAGCAATAAAAAGAAGATTTACAACCAGAAGTGGGTCTTGCTCACTCAAGCAAAAGCAAATATCCCAACTAAACCCAATGTAACATTCTCAATTTGAACAGTATGCTCCTATTCTTTCTTTACGGATAACCAACCATTCATTTTCTTCTTTTCCACTAGAACCACTATATTTGAAGAGGACTGAAGTCCTCTTCAAATCAAACAGCAAGTTTTGAACAAAACCTAGAGCATTGAAAATAGATCATGGCAAACTTGAGGACTCATTGCCACTCTACCATGATGGGATGCCATAAGCATTTCTCGTTGAGGTCATTAACATTTTTGAGACTTGACCCATTTCACATGCTTGTCCGATCCATTTACTTCAGTCACAAATGTTCATTCAAAATCAAGAGGAGGGACAGCTCATAAAATCTATCACAGAAACAGTTCTCATACAAAATCTTAGGTTGCTTAACCAAAATTTCCAACTCAGACTAACGAAAGAAAAGGTGCAAACAAAATGAGCCCAAACATAGGAATTGGGACATTGATGGATGCAAAACTTCATTAAAACTATTAACAAGAAAAATATAAAATCCAAATAAATATGCCAGGGAAATAGTTCTTACAGAATTAAGCAGAAGCTCTGGGCTAGTCCTGAAAATGAATACAACAGCAAAAAATGATTAGGATCTTGTAGATGAAATTGGTCATATAAGCTGGACGAAGTAGCAGGATATGAGTTTTCATTGATTGAAAAACCATATGACCAGGAAAAAAAATCACTAACTAATGAAAATGCCTAGAGTTAGTGAGAACAGATTCTTATTAGCCTCACTCAACAGACACACCAATCACAAAAATCAACAACATTAGCATGACATTTGTTATATTAACCACAGAATACCAAAAATCACAATAGTACATTAAAGGCAGGTAAAATGTTCAATAGGATCAATCAGAAAATGTAGAAATCTAAATGCCTGATTAATTCTGTAAGATAAAATAATGTACAAACAGAATTAGATGGGAAAGAATTTGGACCCAATTATCTTACGACGCATGTAAGAACTTGATTCCTTTGTTTTTCCTTAAGGCTATATTATTTTAATGTCATAAACAATGATCATGAACGTAAATGAAGACATTAGGTGAAACTATCCAAATCTAACAGCAGTGATTAAGACTTACTTCAGTTCAACTTCAGGTTTGTTATGCCTTTCAACTTCTTGACAAGGGAAGTTCTGCCACCAGCATTCAGAAAGACAAGGATACCAGTGAGAAAGACATCACTTATCAATTGTTGAAGACTTGTCTATTTCAACATATTGCCAAAGATCAGAACCAGAAGTGAAGTAATACATGAAAACAATAGATTTCCACAAAATTGTTCCTAAAATTTTAACAACCCATGCCCTGTGTCTACCACTTTAAGTTGTTTATATTTCTGACTAATTACCAGCAGAAGAAATATGACTAGGTCTATCAATGAAACAGAAGAAAATTAATAACTGTAAATTCTCCCCTTGTGAGGCAGATTATATAAGCATGAAGTGTTTGGAATATGATATCACTGAAATACATAAAAATAATTGCAGAAATTGTAAAACAAGTTGACAGTGCAAGAGATGTGAACAGATAATAAGCAGAAACGTGAGTCAGAGATTTCTAGAAAAAGGATTCAATGCATTAATTCGACCTGCGTACTATGCAATGTTAAAAGGATGTGAAAGAAGTCCTCAAATAAAACTTCCAAAATGAAACATGTCAAGTACCTGCAAACACATTGCAGCTTCAAGAGTGTTCCTTACACAAGTCAGATATAATCTCAAGGTGTTAGCCTGAAACATTTTCCATAAAAACAACAGCACATTACTCTACCAGGATTATTAGTAAGAATGCTTCAATCAGGTTATCAAAACTCTAAATTGAACTATGATCAAGTGGCATAATCTTCAGATTAACAAAGTTTTTTAACAGCAATAAAGTTTCTAGACGAACTTCTCAGAGTGAAAATACGAAAGGGGGCAAGTAGCTAAAATAGTGCAAATCTTTAGGTCCATAATGCTTATTCTAAAACACAAGCTATTGTCCTCAAAGCATATCCTTAGAACATTAGAGAAATGTGCGTGATGATTTTGTGATTTCATTTTTCAACAATAAATCACCATCCCTTTTCCTCATTTTTCTCAAAAAGTTCAGAAGATAAGTTCCTTGATATTCTTGAAACTCAAAACTAAGTGAAGGGGTAAACAACTGCTTTTCTCATCTTTTTCTTATTTCTCAGGTGGTTTTAACATCCCATTTCACAATCTTTCTCTTTCCCTCCGATTATCCTATTAGCCAAACACTTCCAAATGTAAACAAACACAAGAATTCATGTCCCTAATCTAGTTCCCAACCACAAACACAAAAACCCAAATTTTTTCCTTATCAGTGAAGACCCTTTTTGAAGACCATGTAGCAAACTAAAAAGAAAACATTTTTAAGTTATCAGTCTTCTAAGAAAAAAAAATTCCCATTTCTCTTAATTATTAACCGATTAATCTACTCACTAAAAAACTAAAAATCCAGACCTTTTCCTCCCATTACCCAATAGCAAACAAATTAAAATCACTTAAATTCAAGAATGCGGAGTGTGCGTCTGCGTGTTGTAGAGGAGTGGAATTTTCGCTTACCATTTTAACTGGGCTCGGAGATGAAAGAATGGAGATTTATAAGCTCAAACAAAATTTGAGTAAATCTTGGCGAGATTTTAGTAAATCCCAATGTCTTAAGATGGACGTTAAAGCGACATAATGCTAGATGCGGCTCGGTGAAGATTGTTGGTACTTGGTAAAATGGGTTGGGGCCCGGGGATGACACTTATTTTTATTTACAAATAAAAAAATTCTTACACAAAAATAAATTATCCCAACATATTTTTATTTTAAAATTTAAAATTCAAATTTTTGTACTCAAATTTTTTTTACATAATTTTAAAAAAAAATTTCCCCTTCCAAAATACTTTTTCTATAAAACAAATACTCACCAAAATTTTCATATATTCCAATATAACTTTTTCTATTTATAAATAGAAATGCCTTGTCCAAATGTACTTTTTTTCTTGATTTCAATTTTTAAAAAATATTGATGTTTAATTCTTGTTATAAAAATACATAGGGATCCATGAACATGTCAAATTCTATTGTGGGATTCTTTAATTAAATATTGCAATTTTTATCCCATTTTAAAAATTATGGATATGCAAATTCACCTAAGGCAATAATAAATGGAATTATCCAAATCGGATTCATCATTTGAAATCTTATAACATCCCCATATGATAAAAATGAAATCAATTAAGACAATATATTGTAAAACTAAATACACAATCATCTTGAATTCATTAAAAATATCTTTATTTCTAAAGACAAAAGAAAGATATATTTGTTTTTTTGGAAAACAATGTTAAATCTCTAGTGGACCTAAGATTTTAGGATAAATTACATTTATTTTCTCTGAAATTTAATTTTATTATCAATTACCTTTGGAGATTTAAAAATATTGCGATTTTCGCATTTGCCTGTCTAAAAATTAGTTTTTCCTTGCATAATTTACAAAATGACTAAAAATCTAGGTAAAAACATGAGCATAAAGTGTTTTTAAATTATGTAAGAAATGAATTTGAAACATTTAACAAAAAGTAATATCCATTAAATGCAACTACAAATAATATTATAATGCAAATCTAATATAAAAAAATTAAATTAAACTCTATTTTTACCTGATTTTTTAGTCATTTCATAAATTTTGTAATAAAAGATTAATTTTTAAATAGTCAAAGGGAAATACTATAATATTTCTAAACATCAATAAGTAATTAATAATAAAGCAAAATCTCAAAAAACATGTAATTTATCTAAGGGTGCGTTTGGAAAAGGCATTTATATTTGCAAATAGAAAAAGTTGAATTAGAATGTGTGAAAATTTTGGTGGGTATTTGTTGATAGAAAAAGTATTTTGGAGGGAAAAATAATTTTTAAAATTATGTGAGAGAGATTTGAATTTTAAATTTTGAAATAAAAATGTGTTTGGATAGTTTGTTTTTGTTTGAGAATTTATTTATTTGCAAATGGAAATGTGCTATCCAAACGCATCCAAATTTTATGTTGGGGTTAGTTTAAAATTTGAACACACTTGTTTAAACATCCAAAATATATTGTAACTTGTAACGTATCAAAAAAATTCACACACTTTTTACATATGATTCTTACTTATTTGCCAAAGATATCACATATATATCTTTATGAAATTGACTGCTACACTTGAAAACGTCCAATAGTTGAACTCTCAAATTGATGTAGTCAAGAATAGCAACAATTGGCTCTCCTTTCCCCATACAATTAGCAACAATCTAGTAGGATAGATGTTTTCATTTATATATATGTGTGTGTGTGTGTGTGTGTGAATTTTTTTTTTCACAAACTTTCTAGCTTATTTTTATTTTAATTAAAATAAGTCGTAGCTTGGTAGGCTAGATGTTGTCATTTAAAAAACAAAATTATGAATGTTCGTGTGTTTTTTTCACTGGATTTCTGAACCTATTTTTATTGTAATTTCTTATAATTGGATGTTTGAATTAATGTGTCCTTATTGAGTTTTCAAACATCTAAAGTAGTTAGAAAGATGAGGTCAAACTGCAAACAACCCTCATAATTATATCCTTCAATTGATTCAATATCAATGAATCTAGAAAAGAGGATTCAGAAAAGAGGATTCAGGGTTAGAACAAATGTATAACAAAATTCTTGGAATTTCTCGGGGCTTCTTGATTGGTGTTAAGCTAACTATAGTGCAAAGTCGTATCTCTTTGGTTAATAAGATCCAAAAGGTTTATCGATTCCAAGGGTACAGATTTATAATAAACATATAGAAATTATTGTATACCAAATAAAATCAAATTTGTTGATTTCGGAAGACGGAATGTCTAACGTTTTTTCCCCCGGAGTGGGTTGTAACACACCTCAATTAAACCTCAATTAAAGTTTTTTTATTTCAAAAATTTGCATCCTTAGACTATTATTCTTTCTCATATTATTTTAATTTGATATTGGATAATAAAAGTAAAAGTGCAAATATACATAAATAGCTACGAGAGAGAGTTTATTTATTCAAGTTATTTTTAGTAACGAAGTAGTGAAAAGTAAGAAGTTGAAAGATAAAGGAAAATACGAGCATATAATAATTCTCTATTAATTGGCATTTACCTTTTTCTTTTCCCTTTTATTTTCTCTGTCAAAGCGAACATCCAACCTACTAATTGACATGAAATTAGATGTTGTTAAGTGGATTCCAATATATATATATATATATATATATATATATATATATATTTATATATAAAATAAGTGGAAGAAGAAAAACAAGAATCTTCAATATCCCAGACAAGCAACTAGTTTGTTTTGGTGCAATTAACACAACCAGTAACAAATAGGCTAAGCAAAAAACAAGATAAAGCAGAAGTGTAGATATTAAAGAATAGTGGTTGAATAGTTGATACTTTAGTGATCTATTTTAAAGGTCGAGAATTTAAATTTTGCTAATTGTTATATTGTCATGTGTCAATTATTTTTCTAACCCCAATTAATACTATATTCTCTTTTTTCTCTGAAAAAAATAAAGAAATTTAAATTATTAATTGACCAAATTTATTTATCAAAAATTAAGGACTAACTTCATCTCTTCCTCAATTTAAAAAAAAAAAAAGAGAGTATGATATAATTCCAAATAACTATCTTTTAAAGTCCAATATTTTCTTTCATTCAGATTCTATAAAATGATGGAAATCCAACTTCAAAATACAACAAAAGAAGAACAAGAATCAATAAAAACATAGTAGATCATTTGTATCATTGATTTTCATAATTTAATTCATTACAACCAATTACAATAGCAGTACATCAATAATGATCAGACCAGTTACAAAACCAATGCAAATCACTCCGAGTTTGTGGGAGCTTATTAGCAATGTAAAACCCATCTTTCTCCACTGACCAATAACAAGTATTCCCAATATCGGTACCACAATATTCATCAGCCAGATTAGAATTAAAAACATCAAAATTTGCATGTACACCATTCCACCAAAAGTCACACCAGAATTTTGTGGTACCCCAAAAGTTCATCCTAAAATGGAAATGGAAGTTGTTGTTGTTATCGAGGACGTGTTGTCCAATGTCGTTGTCTTTGGAATAGCAATGGATTGTCAAGGGAAGAGAACTATTGGGAAGTATGTTATTGTTTATCACCACCAAATAGCCTTCTCCCCATGCTTGGACTTCGATTATGGCTTGAACAAGGCAAAATAAAAATGCAAGGGATAAGAAAAAGGTTCTCATGGTGCCTTTGGTTTTTGCTAATCTTGTTCTTGTGGACGCATTTATACAGATGTTAATGCATGGATTTTTATGGTAGGTTTGCATGGCAGTAAAGTGCAATATTTGCAGTAAATTGGAAATCTATACAAAATATATCATTTTGAGGAATTTTTTTTTCCCATATATATGACGTAAGATGGTAAGTAAGAAACAATTAATAAAAACATTTATAATTCATGGGACTACACTCTATTTACATAATATATAGGAGGTAAAAAAGTATGTGATTGATTTGTTACACTAAAAATAACGATATAATGAACGTATGGAATATTTTTTATGAGTAATGATATTAATAATAATTTTTTATTATGACTAATGTAGCATGTATGAAAAGATAAAATTATCTCTTATTATTTTGTATTTTTTAAACATGGTGATGAGTAAATTTTGTCTTTTTATACTTGTCACATCAATTACTATGAAAAATCACTAAGAGTATCATTATTATTATTTTTTTTAGCTTTAGTTTCGTTAACACTTTCCTTGTCTCTATTAAATGATAAAAATATAATTAGTTTAAACAAAAAAAGGAAAAAAATGTCATTTACATTGTTGCATTTATTATCACTATTCAAAATTACCACTTAATGAGACCAGTTTATTTCATTAATCCAAAAACTAGTGTCTATTAAGTGCAAAAATTACCTATAAATGTGCATTAATGAAAAAGAGTGTACATATTTTATACTAATAACGGTAGTTATATATTGAGAACTTGTTCTCTCGTTTTTTTTTTTACCATTTATAGTATATCTTAATTATTGCAATGTCAGATGCATGGTGAACGCCTAATAAAATCATAAATACCGAAAATATTGCATTTGAATGAATTTACACAATAGAAATGACAATCAATTATGCATTAAAAATATATAAAACTTGTTCATTTTTTTTCTTAGCTAGTGAAAATAGTGAAATTTATATTTAATTATAAACCATGCATCTAATTAATGAGGATTTCATTTTACTTGTTTTGACCAACAAATTCTTATATTAGATTTAAATACTTATGCATATACTATCACATTTCGATTACATTTATCTTATATGTATGATAATTTCTATTCACAAAAAAAAAAAATGCATTGTTTTATATAGTACTCCCTCCATTCTAAAAAAAAAAACTTTATTAATTAAAAATTTTATATTTTTACCCTTACTTTTTAATTATGGCTATACATAATCATTATTTGTGAGTGTATTATAGAAACTTTATTTTAAAAATGGATTCTTTTTTAGGACCAAAAAATATTTTGAAAGTAAACTCTTTTTCTAAAATGGGGGAATATATAAGATAGTTTTCACTTGGGTGTATATAGTAAGTTGTCCTCACACATTAATAAATAGAGAGTACTTAGAGGTTGCCTGGATTAAAGGGGGGAATGGGAAAGGTAATAGAAATGATAGTAGTGGGGAATAATAGTGGGGTTAATCATTATAATTCTGCTGGTTGGTTTGTACTGGGGAATGAAAATGATTACTAATAATGGTGGTTGATTTGTGTTGGAGAATAGGAATGATTATAAATTAATTGTAATAATTAGTATTAATTAATTAGTTATTATTAGTTAATTATTCATTATAATATTAAATTAATTAATTATTAATAAAACATTATTAATTAAATTAATCTTAAGTAATTAATTAATATTAATTGTAATAATTAATATTATTAAATGAGATTAATTAATATTAATTATAATATTAAATTACAATATTAAGTGAATGAATGATTAATTAAATTAATCTTAATTAGTTAATTTATTATTACTTAATAATAATAAATTAATAATAAATTAATGTATATTAATGTATATTAATTATAATAATTAATATTAATTACTTAATTAGTATTAATATTAATTAATTAGTATTAATTATAATAACTAATATGAATTAATTAATTAATTAATTAGTATTAGTTAATTAATTAGTTTGTAATAATTAGTAATTAATGAATATTATCAATTATTTATTTATAAATTATTTATACATTAATTATAATAATTACTATTAATAAAATAAGATTAAAAATATAATTAATTAATTAATAATATTAAGTAAATGATTAATTATAAGTAAATGAATGATTAATTAAATTAATCTTGATTAATTAATTTATTATTACTTAATAATAATAAGTTAATAATAAATTAATTATAATTAATTAGTATTAATTAATTAACAAAATTATTAGCATTTGCATTTCCTAGTTCCATACCCCCCAATATTGGGGGGTATGAGGATTACCCCATATGGGGTAATCAAAAGTGGGCCCAAGTGGACCTTTTTATTCCATTCCCCCTCACCAAGCAACATTAATGCCATCATACCCATTATAATTAATTTTGTGCATTAAGGAAAACATATATTTTCTAAGTTGTAATTGTTCTCTAATTTAAATATGCGTTATTAATGAAAAATTTGTAGTGACAAAATTATGAAATCAAATGAATATCATACATACATCATTATCTCGAACCACTTGATGCACCATTTATTGCCTTAACAAAGCAATACTCCCCGCCTCAAAAAAGAAATATATATATATATATATATCCTCTCAACTATTTTTTTTTGACACATATACAAATTTGATTATTAAAATTAAAACACGTGTCTATTTTATTTATTATCTCTTACAAAATTTAATTTAGGTAAGACTTTTATTTGAGTAATCCCATAAATAAATTTAATTTAAGTAGAACTCTTATTTGGGTAATTTGATACATTTCATTCACTTTCAAATTGTATCCAAGTACAAATTGTTATCTTTATCACTTTATAATTTAAGTATAAATTATAATTCTTATCAATTTATCACACGCCATAGAAGCTGCACATAATTTGAATATTAATTTATCAAAACGAGCTCTGAATCTCTATATCACATGTCATCTTTCAAATCAAACTCTATATCCTCCTCTTTCATAACCATTTAACCAAATCTCTTATACCTATCATTCTCAAGATCCATCATGTTCATTCATCTCAACATATTTTTTGGTTTATGAATAAAAGATGGGAAACTTGGGAGATTATAAATTGGGTAAAGAACAATTTTTTAATAATATTGAATTTCAGAATTTTTATATTATTTTTTCTTCACTTATACAATTTTAATTTATCAGTCGAGTATTTCCTTTATTCTTTGTAGTTGGAGAAAATTCCTTTATCAAACTAAGACAAACAAGAGGATTCGGTCTTTACTTTTAAGAAATTCATTGAATTGTGAAAGTTTTTATAATTATTAATTTAAAATTGAAACAAAAAAATTACAATAAGTTTCATTTACAATGAAACTTTTTGTAATTATTATTTTTTGTTTCTTCAACTAATTTTTTATATATAATTTATGACAATTCATGTCATTATAATTGAATTTTAGTTGTTTAATATGTTAGTTAATACTAATTAAAAATGCTACCAGTCATACTAGCCTCTAAATTTTTAAGAGATATATTTAAAAAGTAAATTTTTTAATTGTATATATTATAAGTTGAGTAGATGAAAATTACAAAATATTAACTTGAATTTATTTTAATTAACTCCTAATTATTTTTTAATACGTACGTTTATGTATTATAAAGTACTTTTTCATAATGAAACACTTTTTAATAAAATATATTGAAAAATTAACTATATTAGACATCTTTATTTGAAATATAATCAGTTATAATTCTTTTTTTATTTGCAAGTAATCAACTATATTAAACTTTTAGAATTTTTGGTTATACTTTTATGAATTTGAATTCCACAATTTTGTTCTTATTTTCTATCATTTTAAATTTTTAATAAAATTTGAAATTTGACATTCTCCTCCATTCAAATTTTTAATATATTATTGAAATAAAACTTAAATTTTAAATATACATCGCTTTTTAAACTTCTCTATAAAAAGTTAATTATTATTTTTATTCTTTAATTTAACATAAAATAATTACTTTTCAATAAAAAACAATAAATTACAATTCTATGTTTTAAATAACTATACAATACTATGTTTTTTCAATAATAACACACTCCTGTGCTAATGCATGGGAAGAAATCTATTTTTTTAATTATAAAGTACAATATATTTAATACACAATTAAATGTATAATTTTTTATTTTTATATTTACCTTTTAATTTGATTATAGATTGTTAATATTAATAAGGAAAATATAATAATTTGACGTAAAAATGAACTCTTTTTTCTAAAAAAAATTTGAAATTAGACTTTTTTTTTTTTTTTTTTTGGAGCTGAGAGAGTATTCTTTGAGCTGTAAAATGTACCTAACTTAAATGTGCATTTATATTGAGAAAAGTGCATCCCATTTTAATGTCATTCTACAATCCTTTTTACATCAATTAAAGTAATGTATTAGTCAAGGAAAGATCTTTATTCTTTAATAATCCAAAAACAAAAAAAATTCCTTCTCCACTCAATCTAGTATCTATCCAAAGTTTATCAGATTATTTTGATAAATTTCTTTTTAGACATCCAATCATACAATGAAAAACTAGAATTTTTAGGCCTTTAAATCTCCTTAATATAATTGAGCTGATTAAATCAAAATTTGGTAAAAAGAAATACGATTAAATTGTCACCTTAATTAGCATGGTTAGTCGTCATGAAATTGTTAAGTTAAATATAAAAGTTCGTCCATTTTCAATTTTATTTTTATTTTTTTCCTTTATCATCTCAAATTAATCTCTTTCTTTTTTTCTCTTGATCTCTTCCCACACTAAAAAATCATACTACGATTTAAATAGAAACACTGCCCAAATAAAAATCATAGTTTTCTGAAGCAAATATGATCGTTGATCATCATTGAGGCACTAGTGGATGAAATAGAAACATTTTTTCCTTTGTTTCAATTCTCAAAAACAAAAGCATTGACAGGAGTATGGCATTGGATGTTTAAAAAGAATACTTCAAATTTATAATTTTGCATTGAAATAATTTAAGTAATCATCAAAAACCAAATATGAGTGACATTCATCTTTAAAGATCTTATTCTTCTCCTATTTTTTTAATTTTTTTCTTGACTAAAAAACCCGCAACCTAGCTGCTATCAAGGTTGCACACTGGGTAAATCTCACTCCTATGTAATAGCTCGCAAACCATACTAGGCAAGCCCTGTGCGATAGGCTCGACTGAGAGAGTGTTCAAGGGATTTGAACTCGTAACTTTATGATCTCGCGCTCGCTGTCACACCAATTCAGCCACCCCTAAAGGGGCTCCTATTCTTTTTTATATGTAGAAATGTTTATTAAGTATATAAAGATTTTGTTTAGTTGTAAAAATAGTGTAAATCCCATATTTCATACTGATATGGTTGATAAAAAAATTGCGAATTTTATAATAGTCTTGGCGAAATTGTCATTCACGTCACACACACGCGCGCACAAGTATGAAAGATCAAGCACAGTAATTTCCAACAATAATAACATTATAATGACCGTGGTTAAAAAGATGCTTAAGTGAAAGTTTTGCCCAATAAACTTCTGTTGAGAATAATGAAAAAGATAATCTAAACCCATAACAGATGGGATCATTAATTTTGAACACTCCGAATTATTTTGTCATCATCTTGTCATTATCACTATTATATAAAAGAGAAAAGTTTGTTAGTCGTTTTTAATGTAATTATCTCTATTAACGTGTTTTAAATTGTCCTTTCAATAATTTACTTAAATTGTTCTTTCAATAATTTTATATATATTTTCAGTAATTTAGTAATTTTACTAGGCAATTAAATAATGTTATAACTCTTAAGAAACCATAAATATGAGCATTATTCTTAGAGTTAAACATTGATTCAATGTAAAAAAAATAAAGGTAGATACCTACTCCAACTCAAAAATTATTTCTAATATCCTAATAGTAGTCTTATATCATTGATTGATTTTTTTTTCTTGAAGGCATTAGTTTCTTGGACGTAAAGGTTTCAAACCTTTAAGTGGTTGATGTTTTGTTGAAAAAGAATGTTATCTTTCTTTTGGGATTTTTTTTTTTGGAGTGTTTTTTTCTTTTGTGTTATGTAAACTGTTGTCTTTCCCTTTTGGAGATTATGGTTGTTAACTTGTGATCATGGTTAGAAAGTTTAATTTTTATGAGTGCAAGGAAAAAAAATTACACCACAATTGTGATTTCTTTGGTGGTTGAATTATGAAAAATAATTGAAGCCTGTTCTAGCAATAATTCAAAAGAGATCGAAAATTTCCTCAATAATTCATTCACTTTATCTATACATAAAATTTGAAATGATTGTAATGAAATAAAAAATATAGAATTTTGATAAAAATAAAATATTTTTATGATTTATGAGTTTATGATTTAGAATTTTATATTTTATACTAATTTTTAAATTATAATATGTATTTAGTAGTTTTATTTTAAAATACTTTTCTTACTACCGTCTATAAATTTGTATACTTTTATTCAACAAATATTATTTCATACTTTTATTAATTTTAATTATTTAAAAATTTCTCTTTAACATTTTTTGATTTCTATTTCTCCTAAACTTTTAGAAATATGTATTTAACAAATTATCAACAAAATTTGCACTCGTAGTTTTAAAGTGTATTCAAATTCTTTCAGTATTTTATTTGCATTAATATTTTATTAGTCTCTAAGTATTAATTATTTAGTCTCTAGTGTTTTATTTGTGTTAATATTTTTTACTTTTTCATACTTTGATAGAAGTATTGGCCATTAGCGGACTTTCAAAGCTCCTGCTGAGTACGGATAGCGAATTAAATTTTATGTCTAACATAAAATTTTAAAAAATATTATGCACCTTTTGGTATGTTATATTAAATTTCCAATTCCATCAACAACTCGCATTAATTCCTCCTTTCCCATGAAATATGTAGGAGTTTGTTAGATGTTGTCATATATATAAAATATTTGTGTCAATTTAATCCTTAACACCATATAGGTTCATCACTAAAAAGCTAACATGTATACCTAAATATGTCTATATATATATATATATATATATATATATATATATATATATATATTGAGTGTATAAAAAAGGCCTTAAAAATGTAGGGATAAATAAAACCAAGTAAAACAAATGATAATTAATGCAAGTACAACGGGAGATCAGAATGCAAATTTCCAAAAGTTTGTTTCCTTCAAACAAATGTCTGCACCTAAAACTACACAAAATGTTTCTCGAGAATTTCCTAGTGATTAAGGAGCGCCATAGTGACGGTAGAGGTTTTAAAATGGGCCAATCAAAATTCGAATTTGGTACACCTGACCTAGTTCTAATTGGTAGAGGTTTTAATTAGTATCGTCAATTGTTATAAAATTGTCATATTTATGACTCTTTATTCATGAACATTACTCTTATCTATCTATTTAACATCACTTTGAAATCGCATAGTATTAAAATCAGTCTAAATGGGCTTTCAATAACTGAATATCCTAGTAAGTTATAAAATATCATTTAGTCAATAGTTTAATAAGAGTAATAATTGAAAAAAGCATATCATTTGTATAAATAAAGAGAGATTGTTTTGTTTATTTTTTTAGTTCCCTCTACTATTTTAGAACTTGTTTAAAATTTGAGTGCCTTTGAATAACATTAAATAAGAATTTCAAATTTTTTTCTTCTAACGAAATCCACTCTTCTGTTTTTTTAGATTCAAGGTCTTAAAGAAAATAAAGCTTTTTTTCAAGGTTAAATTCAATTTTTATTTAAAATTTCAAATTCCCCAATTAAAGGTTAAAAATTGTAATGATTCTAAAGTTCGTCAACAGAGCCGACTTCGTGCAACTTACATATATCCATCGACCCATATAATAAGGGATTTATTTTTTCTCTTGATTTATGCAACTTACTTTGCTTAATTTAAATTCCTCAAAGTTCATGGCTTAACTCCCTCTTGGTTAGCTCTCAAGACTTGTTCCCACCAACTAGGCCTCACCCACATAAGTTACCCTCTGAGGTGGTGCTTGGTATAAATGGTGGGTTTAGGAATGGAATGGATTTGATGAAAGGAAATGTTTGGAATAGAATGGAATGATAATAGTTATGTTGTTTGGTATTATTTTGTAATGAAATGGAATAGATTTTAAATTAATATTAATAAATTTATTAAAATTATAATAAAGATATTATTATTTTACATTATATGATATTTTGAAAATTATATCTTGTTCAAAAAATAGTCAAAGTGCATGTCATTTTGTAGAGAAAAATATTTTCTATAATTTAGTAAAATTTATTTTTTTTAAAAAAAAGAGATAAAATGGGGGTTGCAAACCATTGTGGGGTTTGCAACCCCCTATACAAGTGGCGCACCCACAGGTCATTTGTTGTAGTTTTTTTTTTTTTTTTGAGGGCCAAAACCCAACGGTGTGAGTTTTAGAAAACCCAAGGGGGGGGGGGGTTCTGTAAACCCACCCCCAAAGGATTCATAAAACCCATCCATAGCCTACCAACCAACCAAAAATTGCCAAAACCAATCCAAACCAATCCAAACCCATGGTACCAAACACCTCCTGAGTTTCAAATTGCCATACCTTTTATGTATTCCTTCTATCCTAAAAAAAAACTGTTCTTTCATTTTTTTTTTCAAAATAATAGTTCAATTTTAGAATTAAATTCCTCAAAAAATTAGTCTATATTTATAATTAAATTCCTTTAATACTTTTAGTAATAATGACTATCTATAGTTATAAATAAAAGTAAAATTAAAAATATAAAAATTATGAATGTAATAATGTATTAAAAGTATTATATCTAATAACTAATAAAAGTTGTATTAAATCAAAAGTAATTTTTTTTTAAAACAGAGAAAGTATAAAAAAACAATCTCCATGAATTATTTGTTTTAGAAGTCAACAAAGTGTATAATGAGTATTCAATTTTTTTTAGACCTCTAAGTAATTTTTTCATATCAATTTGCCGCTATTCCTTCGCCTTCCTTCTCCTCTAATCACAACTTGTCCTGACCATATTTTTTCATTGACAGAATTATTCTTCAGAAAAATATTCATCAATCTAAATATTTTCTCTGTTTTGGCTTTCCTCTCGCCAAATTTTATCCCAATCTAGTTCTTCTCGTAACTACTCGTCTGCCACTTATGAACCCTACTCCACCATTCTCACTATCCACGTCAATAGTAATAGCGTTTAGGAATTTGCCTTCTTAATTCTCTCCAAATTCTTATTGTTTTCAATCTTTTTCTTTTAGAATCAGTGGCTAAAAATTCTAATCAAGAATTATAAATCAAATTTAGTGATAGCTTTCGCTATTTTGAGGCCTAGGACTTTAATGTCCCTAGTTATGACTTGTACAAATATTTTCTCATGGGAAAGTAAGTAGATTCTAGAAAATAAGGAAAATAAGTGTAATATTTCAAAATTTTGAATCATTTCTAAAAGTTGTTATTTTAATTACCGTTTTTAAGATTTTAGTCTAAATAAATATATTTCTAACCTTCAATCTCCTCTCATAAAAAACATATTATAATTAATTTGTTACATTATTAAGGTATAATAGCAGTTACAAAAACCTAAGAAATCGAAATATCTTGGACGCTTCTCATAAATTGATTTGGAAAGAAGTAGATTGATTAAAAAAATTCTACTAACTTGTTAATTCGTCTGGCATCCAAATATTGGGTTTATATATTATGACATTCAAAATGGATATATTCAATGTGACATTCATAAAATATTTATGATAAGTTGTTCTTTGATTAATACTTTTAGGATTGTCTAACAAAACATATTTCCAACCTTCAATCTTCTCTCATTTATTAGAAATACTAATTAGAACTAAAATTATAAATTAAGATATTAAATTAAAACTTTTTGAACATAAGATACAAAATCGAACTAACTTTCTAAGTTGAGGGATAAATACTACTATTTACACTTTGTGTGATAATACATATTGAAGAATTACAACAGAAATTCATGGGAAATTTTTATTATAAATATCATTATTCTTATACTAATTTAGTACCAATGAAACTTAAATTACAATAGGACATAATTGGCCTAGAATATTTTAAATTAGCCAAATTTTATAATCTTTATTTGATAATGGAACCAATTTATTGCTTCTTTTGTTAACTAATGATTAAGAAAATTATGACAATGAAAGTTACCAAATTTTTACTACTTTATTCATTTGAAAAATAGAGATCATTTTTAAAACTTTTTTTTTGTTTGAAAAAAGTGTCTACTTTTAAATTAAATTTCTAAAATATCCTTACTAATAATTATTATGTATATTCATAATTAAAAAATAAGGATGAAAATATAAAATCATGCATTTAATGGTGCATTAAGTATGTTGTACTTAATAACTAATAAAAAAATTGTATCTAAATCAAAGTCAACTCTTTTTTTGGAGATAGAAAGAGTAATAACAATGATACTATCAATAAAGTTATTAAGGAAATGAGAATTACAGATGTAGTTAGAAGAATTAATGTAAATTTGTGTAATATTAAAAATAAATAATAGTTTTGTATGTGAAATTCAATTTCTCTTGTGAGTACAAAATTAATATTACAATGAAATGAATGGTTGGAGATGTTAAAATTTGAAATTCAAGTTCCATCAAGAATATTACAACCCAGACAGAGTTTAGAGGGTTAATTGTTATATACGAAAATAAATTAATAAATGAAAAACAAAGAGTAATAGAAATATTTTTCTATTTCATATACCTTAATAAGAAAATGTCCAACAATAATCACCATGTATGAACCAAATGCATTTGACCCTGAGGTGAGTTTTCTGTATTTGAAATATAAAAGCCATCTTGCATGACTAACCAAAAACAGACATTAGTTTTCCCATACGTGAAACCACAATATCTACTGGCCAATTTGGAATTGAAAATATAAATATTGACATGTAATCTGTTCCACCAAAAATCACATCAGAATTTCGTGGTATCAAAAACGATCATGCGAAATGAAATCTGAAATCTTGGTTCAAATTGAGGACATGAGAACCCAGATCATCTTCAGAAGCGCAATGAATTGAAAGCGGAAGAGGATGAGAAATACCATTTTTCACAATAACTAGATATGGTCCCAAGGCTGCGTGCAGTTCGTGAACTTGAAGAAGGCAAATTGTGATTATAAACAATGGGAAAATGGTTTTCATGGTGGCTATACTAATCTTCTTGCTGTGGATGCATCAGAATGGTAAAATGATTGATTACATATTAGAATCTTTTTGCAATCCATATATCGCATTAACTCGTCATGATAGCAACAAATCCATCAATAATAGGCAATATTGATCACAATCTGCACAATTGTCCGGCTTCTAACGGTATCTACACAGACAATTTCCAAGGATTCTCAAGGGATTGAGGAACCATAAGTTGCTGATTGATTAGATCACTTTAGTATATGAAGAACTATGATTTTTGGGAATTCCTAGATGTGATACATAATAGACTTCAACTTCTTACTCAAGACCTATAGTTGAGACGTATTTATAGATCAGATATGTTTGGACTAATAACCAAATAACCCAACAGTTTATTTATTAATAAATTTTAAGATTAATTTATCTCATAAATTAATCTCATAATTATCTTATAATTATAATATCATTTAACCCAAGAAATTATCTTTATTTATGTGTGACCTATTAGATTTTTAATCACTTTGGTAATAAATATAAATTATAATCCCAAATTTAATTAGCATTAAAACATAAAAACCAACACTTGTTTGATAAAACTCTGAATGCAAAGATAATTAAGGTAGCATTTGGTTAGTGGATGGGAAACAGAAAGATAACAGGAGTGATAGTATAGTACAAAAGTAATGGATGTGTTAAATGAATATTATTATTAATACTAATGTTTGGTTTGATAAATATATTAGATTTGGAATGAATAAAAAATTCTACTTTACCCCCTAGTATTAAGCATTTATTTTAAATATATTGTCACTCATAAAATATTATAATGATTGATAGAGAAGAATAATAATAAACAAAAAGAAAAAGAAGTAAAAGAGCAAAGAGATAAATCATATATAAAGAGAAGAGGAGATGAGAGAGAAAAAGTAGGTAGAGAAGAGAGATAAATGGAAGGAGAGGTAAGAGAGAAAAGAAAGGAAGAAAATAAATGAGAGAGATAGAGGAGGAAAGAGAAAAGATAGAGAAATGGGAAAGAGATATGAGGGAGAAAGAAAAGGGATGAGAGAGAGACGAGAAAAACAGTGAAAAGAGATAAGAGAAACACAACAGTTAAAAAGAAGAAGGATGGGAGAGGAAGACGAATAAGAGAAAAAAGAAAGAAATAATGTAGATACAAAAGAAATATAGATATTAATATATGTGGAGGGTAATTTTGTAAAAACTTATATGCCTGTTTAGTTGGCAGAGAATCTAAACTTGGAAAGTAATTAGTTTTCTTCTTTTTAAATTCCTGTGTTTGGTTGGTTTAGGGAAGTAATATGTGTTTGTTTCAATTTTAAACTTTTTTTGGAAAAGTAATCAAGTTCTTAAAAATAGGAAAAATAAGTGCAGCATTCCAAGATTTTGATTCATTACTAAAAGTTGTTATTATGATTACTTTTTTTTAAAAATTTTAGTTTAAATAAATATATATTTTTGTTGTGATCCATTTTTTCTCATTTGACTATCATATATCTTTTATTTTTAAATCCTAGTCTTTTAGCTTAACGCATGGCGTGGGGTGTATTTAACGATGATTTAAAATTTAATAACTACTAATTTTTAAGAAAATTTTTGAGTGGTTTTTAAATATATAATTTGTATTTTTAACTTATTTTATTGTATTTTAGTTCTTTTTAGTTAATTTAATACTACTTTGTATAATTATATTGCTAGTTAAGGTATCATATTTTTCTTATTTAAAAGAAATTCTATTATAAACAATTATTTAATATGTGCAATTTTAAGTAGTAGATATAAAGTTAATTTGACTATTTGTTTAATTAACCCTCACATATTGAAATTAAAACATATTACAATTTTAAATGTATATAACTATTTATTTATTATTACTATGTAATAAATTTATATAAAAGTAAATTTAGTTTAATAAATAGAATAATTGAATGTAACATTTATAAAATATTTAAATGAGGATATGTAAATATAGAGTATGAATTATTTTCTACGGATAAATATGACAATTATATATGATCATAGTATTCATAATTTACTTAAATAATTATACTTTATAATATTTTAAGTAATGTTTTGAATTAGTATTCATATTTTTAGTCATATACTTAAAATAATAAATGGAAATCAAGTTAAGTTGATTTAAATATTTTTTTCTATAATTTTTTTAAAAAATTTAGAATAAAGAAGGAGATGGGCTTTGGATAATGAAGAACAAGAAGGAAGAAGAGAGAAAGAGGAAGAAAGAACAGTTTTGTGTCAAAATTATTCTTGTTTAACGCGAATTTTAAATGGAATAACTTAATATATGCACTTTTACATACATTTAGTGACTATATTTGGGGAAAAAAAATATTATGACAAAAAACTAAAATTTTCAAAAGTATGATGACTATTTTTTGCTATTTATCCAAAGCTAAAATATACATGCACAAATACAAGTGTTATTCCATTTTCCTCTCTACAATTCCTTTTCTTTTCCTACTTTTTCTCCATCCTTTCTTTTCGGTTGAAAAACCTTCTATATTCTTCCAATTGCCACTTAAATGCAAAATTGTTATACCAAGCTGAAATCAGATTTAACTCAAGTCTCTTTCACCTGTTTGCGACTCCATATTTTCTTAGTTTGCATTTAAAATTCCCATTCATTGGTAAAAGCCACTGTATAATTGAATAATGCAAAATGCAATTAATGATCCTTTCCCAATTTCTTTACTTTTTTTTTAATGGGGAATGATGTTTGTTTCACAAATAAATTAATTATGAATTACTTACTTTCAGCTTTATTTTCAGTTAAACTGTGATACTATATTTGTGAAGTAAAGCCTAAAACTATATATGATATCTATTGATGGCTGGAAAAAAATGAGTTTTCACAAGCTAACTGCTTTAGTTGATGTTTATAGAACACATATATTGTTAAAAGTAATAATATTTTAATGAAAAATTATAATAAAAGGTTATAGTTATTAATATAATAAGGATAAAAAAGTAAAATTATTTCTTATTTATTATTTTATATTTTTCAAAACATGTAATAAATGATTTTGTCTTTTATTATTACCACGTTATTTATAATAATTTTTTTTTCTATTATTTCTCACTAAAAGTATCATTATTCTATTGTCAAATGGAAATAGCAATACTACTTTAGGAGATTGCAAATAATAATGAAAAATAAAGAATGAATAAATGCGATATTAAATTTAACTAAAACAAATAGTAAATAGTAAATATTGGTTATTTTTATTCCATATATCTTAATAATAACAAGAACTTATTCAACAATAATCACCATTTAGTAAAAAGGGTCGAATTGCCCTGTGGTGGATTATCTGAATTGGCAATATAAAAGCCCTTTTCCTTAACTGACCAAAAACATACATTGAAAAGTTCACCACCACAAAATCTATCGCTTATGTGAGTATTGAAAACATCGAAATTGGCATGTAATCCATTCCACCAAAAGTCACACCAGAACGTTGTGGAACGGATAAGGTTCATGCCAAATTGAAATCTGAAACTGCTCGTGCATTGGATGACGTGAAAACCAAGATCATCATCCTTGGAATAGCAATGAATTGAAAGCGGAAGACGATGAGAAATATCATTGCGTATGATAACTAGATATTTTTCTCCCCATGCTTGCACTTTGAGAGCTTGAAAAAGGCAAAATGAGATTATAAGTAGAGAGAAAAACGTTTTCATGTTGGCGTTATCAATCTTTTTTTTTTTTTTTTTTTGGATGTTTAAAAGTGGTGATGCTTCCTTATTATATATAGTCTATAGTTGAGTAATTAGATCCTATATCTTTTATTGTATAACCATCACTTTTTTTATCATTTAAAACAATATCGTTTTGAATAATAAGACAAACAGTCAAACTAAAAGTATAAATAACTTCACAAGACCATAAATAGTAATTCATTTATTATTACGTTTTCAACTTTGAATTCCACACCAAAAGTCAAGCTTACATTGAATGAGTATACAATAATTCTTTTTAATCAATTATATTACATTAAATTAATTCCATGAATTATAGAATTACTTAGTCAGTTATATATAATAGGTTGATAATAATTACAAAGCTGATACATTTACCTAAGGGAAAAATATTTCATTTATTTACTATATTTATATTTTTAATGCAACAAATTAATTTCATGCGTTTTTTTTAGTCTTCCTATATATAGATAGATTATCCCTCTTAATTATTTTTAATTATACTACCTTATGTGATATAACCGATATATGCACTTAAATTATGTGTCTAATCTCTCTCGTTTTGATGTGAATTTTGTTAGAGTAATTTAATATATGCACTTTTACACATTTAGTCACTATTTTTAGAAAAAAAAAATAGAACTAAAAATCAAACTTTTAAAATGTATGTTGATTATTTTTTCTATTCACCCAAAGCTAAATATACATTTACAAATATAAGCGTTATTCTATTTTCCTCTCCTTAATTCCGCTTTCTTTCCCCCAATTTTTTTTTTATCCTTTCTTTGCTGCCCACTTCCCCATTTTCACTCGAAAAATCTTCTACATCTTCCAATTGCTACTTAAACGCAAATATTTATACCAAGCTAAAACCAGATTTAACTCAAGTCTCTTTCACCTGTTCAGGACTCTATATTTCCTTAGTTTGCAATTACAGTTCCATTCATTGCTAAAAGCCACTATATAATTAAAGAACGCAAAGGTGCAATTAGTGATCCTTTCTCAATTTCTTGACCTTTTTTATTTCCTTTTTTTGGTGAATGATGTTTGTTACACAAATAAATTACCTAATTATGAATGACTTACTATTAACTTTATTTTGGATAAAGCGTAGTGATGATATCTATATAGTAAGGCCTAATATACAAAAATAAGCCTAACTTTACCTCTTGTAATTATATAACCTTCAATTTTAACAATACGATCACGGCTTTTTAATTTGTAACAATTATACCTCTGTTAGTCGCGTTAAAAAGTCCGTTAAATTGATGGCGTGCTGCGATTATACGTGTAGATGCCCAATCGCAAAAATTAAAATTTTTTTTTTACTCTCTGCTTCTACCAGTTTGGCCACCCAAACCTATACAAAATTATTTCTTCATCTCCTCCTCTCCGTTGCGCACATTCTTTCACCATCGCCATCTCCTCTTTTCTCCTTCACCGGCGTTCTTTCTAACACTTCACCCAAACCTAACTCGACGTTCAAAACTACTACCACGAGAAAATTATCCCAATTGCGCAAAATTTGAAATTTCCTAATTTCTCATTAGATCTTAATCATCTCTTTAACCGAAACAACGCCTCGCCGCAGCTCCGGTAGCCGCAGTTCTAGAGGTAATCTCTTGAAACGCAAAACAAAATATTTTATTATAGTTCACGAGAAAAATATTCCGGTTTTGATTATTTTTCTTCGTATATGATCGGGAATTAAGATGCGAGGGTTTATTATTTGTGTGTTTTGTTGATGCGGTAGGCTTTTGTTGATTTAATTCTAATGCGTGATGTGTAGCGCTCAGCTTAAGCTATTTACTGGGTGATCGAGTTCTACTTTCTGTTTTCGGCATTGGTATCGGCTGGGTTAGAAATCGGTGGGTTTTGTTCTTCAATTAAGATCTTTTCTTTTTAGCGAATTTTGAGGTGGAAAGCCAAACCGCAGATTTATTATTTTCAAATTCTTTTTGGGATAATTTTGAGTTTAATGTCGTTTAAATGAGAAAGGAAAATGCAGGTCTAAGATTGTTATTTTGATGTTTGGTTGTTCTTAGATGACACAAATAAAAATATGCTTGTCTATAGTTTTTATCACAATCTTTGGTATATTGGTGTCTGGATCTGTTTTAACTCATTGAACTTTGGATATTCCACGGTACGCTTGCAATGTAAATGTTGTGAATGATGTCAAATTACTAACTTTTGAGTATCAAAGAATAATTTTCACATACCATTTTTGTCCATTTTTTCTGCTTTTCTGTTTTGCTTATTGAAATGCAGCCATCAAAATTAGCTGCTAAAGATGACAAATTGTTGGCACATCCTTGTGGTTTTGCAGTTGGGGAGGAAGATACTGCTTTTCAGATGAATTCTAATGTACTGGATGGAAAAGATACAAAGGAATGAGAGCTTGCTTATCAATCTTATCTTGGGAATGATGGTTCAACCGAGTTCGACAGGAAGGTCATTGAAGAAAATGAAAAGTTGAGGGAGATAATGCAGAAACTAATTGAAGCTGGAAATGAACAACTAGCTGCCATATCTAACCTTTCTGGGAGAGTCAAAGATCTGGAGAAGAAATTACGGAGGAAAAAGAAATTGAAGATGAGATGGTATGGCACATCTTGTATGCGTCCAGATTGTCTTGTATGAAACCACCAAATGGCACTTTGCCAAGGAAAGTTATGCCATTAGCAATGTAGAAAGCTATGTTGGTTTCTGCTTCATGTTTATGTCAATGGTGTTGTACTTTTGAACCAAATGTAAAGTTCATTTCTGTTCAATAAAGAGCTTTTTTGTCGTTTTCATAATGCTCTGCTGACTCTACAATTGTTTGTTGATTGTTTGGAGTTTTTAAACTAAGATTTTGTTAGCAGGTGTTTTGGTTTTTTTTTGTTTTTGTTTTTCTGTCATTGCCATTTTCCTAATTATCGTTTACAGTTACTTTTCATGTTTCCATTCCTTTTGGCTTTCTCTTCACTGGGTTAATTGTCTGCGGGGGTGCACCAATGGTAGTTACTGAGTTTTGCTTTTGTTAGCTCTTCCAGATGATGTTGCATGCTTCTGATCTTCGCCTCATTTCATCTCATACAATTGTTTATATTTTGCACTGGCTGCATCAACTTTTGGGTATCACAACACCGGCTAGTACATCAGTTGGTTTGGACCTTTGTTTTCTATTGTTTCTTTGTCTAACTTTTATTTTTATCCTGCAAAAAATCTCTTATCTGTATTATATGCTACTTTTGTTTTATTCTCCATCATTAAGCCTTGCAATTAAAACTACATACAATTCAGCGAACAAACTTCTACATACAATTGATGATGTTAGAAGGCCATTAATAAACTGCTTAGCATTAATTATCAAGTTGAAATAGTAGCAATAACTGCATCTTATCTTTCGTACAACAAGTAACACTTCGACATCATTTGAACCTCCTAACCAAGGACAAGATTAGAAGATAATAGAAAACTTTAGCTTGGGTATGATCTCCAAAAGAGACTCACCAGGCCAAAGCCATTTGATCTAAGGGTAATGCTATATAGAAGTATAGACTACTAGAAATTTGCCTGCCCTTCAATCTGGTTTCTTAAAGTTCAAGAAGTTGTAAGTTGTTTGGTTGAACAGTTCTCGCACTTGTTTTAATTCCTTTTTTGGCTTCTTCTAGTTGTTTTTGAAGTTCTTGGCCCACGGCATCATTTTCAGCCTGAAGTTCTGCAATTCTTTTCAATTGAGCTTCTTCACCTCCCTCAACTAATGGGAGGGTAGCAACTAATGAATCAAACTGCTTAGCAGCCTTGACTAGTGCAGTACTCATCAACTTTGGTTGCTCAACAAGATTGGCTGCATCTTCTGTAGCACCAATAGGATTAGCAGGTGGTTCTGGATAATTAGGAGACAACCTAACTGGAGGAGCATCCCTCTGCAGTGTCCCAAAAGTATTGAAGGCTAGTCCAGCAATTGTATTGACCTGTTCTTGCAGCTGGGATATGATGTCCATCTCAATTCATGACCTGAAACTTAATCATTAAAGGTACAATTCTGAGCTCAAATTCTAGCAAGTAGGATCTACAAGAAGAATCTTAATTAAATTAAGAGACATGGAGCTAACGTAATCCCAAAAAAAGGCCTAAATTTTGAGGGAAAAACAATCTACTTACAGAACTAAAAGAAAAGACTTGAGATATAGGCATCCCCTATTGGAAATACTGAAACACTAAAAACACTAAAAGGTAATTTATCACCATTCAAAACACTAGAAATACTGAAACACCATATCATAAAAATCACAAAAAGGTAAATTAACACTAGAAGTACTGAAACACCATATCATAAAAATCACAAGCAAGTCTTTACATGGTTCAGCCTTGCAGATTAGTTAATGAAGCCATTTGCAAACATCTAACGGAAAAGCAGAAAACATCCAACGGAAAATGAAGCAAAAATGGACAAAAAATGGACAAAAACAGAACATGTTCTTCAAGATTCTACTTACAAAACCTCGATTTGCTTACCTTACCGAGTGCAGTCGAAGGGTGGCGGCAATGGCGGATTTCTGCAGTTCGAGTTTGGATCTTGAATGGGATTAATTGGAGTTGGGGCGGTAATGGGGTTTAAAGTTGAGGTAAAGTGTTAGAAGAGCGGTGATGGAGGAGAGAGGAGGAGCGATGGTGAAGGAATGCACGATGAGAGGAGCGCGGTCTTTGACTGAGGATGGAGAGGAAGAAGAATAATTTTGTGTAGGTTTGACGGCAAAAATGGTAAAGGAGAGAGAAATTTTTTTAATTTTTGTTGATCGAGTATCACGTATAGCCCACGTGGCAACCACGTTATCAATTTAACGGACTTTTAATGCGGACTAACCGAGGCTATAATTGTTACAAATTGAAAAGGTCAGGTACTGTATTGTTAAAATTAAAAGGTCAGGCTAAAATTGTTACAAGAGGCAAAGTTAAGCTATTTTTATATATTAGGCCATATAGTAATGCCTAAAACTATATGTATTTATTGATGGTCGAAAAAAAGAGGAGTTTTGTCAAAGTAATGATATTTTTAGTCAAAACTTATAACAATATATTATAGTCATTGATGTCGTAAAATAGAAAGACAAAATTATTTTTATTATTTTACATTTTTAGGCATATAATAAATGATGTTGTCTTTTATTATTGTTACATTAATTATTATAATTTTTTGTTATTATTTTTCACTAAAAGTATTATTATTCTATTCTCAAATGGAGACAAAATGAGCATTGATTTTAAAGGGCAATACTACTTTAGCAGATTGCAAATAATAATGAAAAATAAACAATCAATAAATGCGATATTAAAAATTAAAATTAAAAACAAATAGAAAATATAAAATATTAGTTATTTGTATTTCGTATATCCGAATAATGGCAAGAAAATATTCAACAATAATCACCATTTAGCAATTAAAGTAAAATTGCAGTGGTGGATTACCATCTTTGCAATATAAAAGCCATCTTTTAAATCGACTAAAAACATACGGAGCAATTTATCACCCCAAAATGTATCACCTATGTGACGAGTGAAAACATCAAAATGGGCATGTAATCCGTTCCATCAAAAGTCACACGAACTTTGTGGACAAGATAAAGTTCATGTGAAATTGAAATTTGAAATTGCGCTCGAATTGGAGGCGTGAAAGCCAAGATCATCATCCTTGGAATAGCAATGAATTGAAAGCGGAAGAGAATGAGAAATACCATTGTCTATGATAACAAGATATCTTTTGCTCCATGCTAGAACTTTGAGCTTGAAAATGAAAATGAAATTATAAGTAGAGAAAAAGGTTTCATATTTGCATTACCTTTAAGGTAGGGATGGCAATTTCAGAGTTGGAATGGTTGCAATCCCAAACCCAACCCGAAAATTATCCACTAACCAGAACGATCGGGTTTTAGGCTATCCCAATCCAAACCCGATCAGGTTTCGGGTCCCCGGTTCCGAGCAAATCATACTGTTGTAAACCAAACTGACCCACTGACTCGATCAAGATGTGTAAAACCAAACCCAAACCCGAACCCCAACCCGAACTTAACAACCTAAAAACAACTCAATAAAATGTGAAACAACTCAATAAATATCAAACAACTCAATAAAATGTCAAACAATATAAAAACAATTCAATAAAATGTGGAACAACTCCCAACTCCATACAATGTGAAACAACATAAAAATAATTTAATAAAATGTCAAACAACTCAATAAAATATTAAACAACCTAAAAAAGCAACTCAATTGACATACATAAACTATTCAAGTGTTCAAAAAAAAAGTTAAACACATTAGGATTTAACAAGCGTTCAACATATTACAAAGCATCAAAGAACCTTCAAAATATTAAACTTATAACCTAATAAAAGCTCTCACTAGCTAGAATAATCAATCTGTCACGGTATACTTGATGGATTTGGATCAGATTCTCCATCTTCATAGATACTTGCATAATCACATGGTACTTTCTTGAAATATTTCGTATTCTCAAAAAGTAAAAATTTTCCTTTAAGTTCTAAGAAAATTGAACTTTGTTCCTTCATTGTTAAACTTTTATCAATTGGAGTCAGAATTTTTATGATGAAAAATATTCCATAATTTGTCCCTTTTTAAGAGTTAGTATCATGATGAAGGCGCCAACCTTTCTCAAGCAAACTCCACCACATGATTCCATCATCCGAATAAGACGGTTAATTACAAAGAGTATTCAATGTACTGAAATTCATCAAAAGTTGGATCAATGGCATATTAATATAGGCACTTGTTTATTACTTTAATATGGTTAATAACCATCTAATCATTCTTTAACATTATAAATATATTCAACCAATTCAAATTGAAAAGCCCACAAAATATTGGAGTATCATGCATAAACAATAATTTAATAAATGCAAAGTTAATCAATTTCTGATTTCATTATCAATTTCTGATTTCATTATAATTTCGTTAGCAATTATAATTGATAAAGAGATTACCAAGCGCGATGGCGGTAACGGCCAAACCGGCGGCAAACGGCTAAAGCGGCGAATGCGAAAAGCTCTGACAAAAACGAGTGGCGCTGAGCCGCAAAAAAGCAGGCGGCGACAGAATGGCGCGACCTAATGTTCGACCTGGTGGCGAAGGAAAGCGGCAACGAATGAGGAAAAGCGGTATGGCAAGAATGAGGAAAAGCGCGAGACAATAAAGAAAGCGGCGGATAGTTGTTGGAAGGAAGGCGGCGGCGGATGGTTCAACAGCAGAAGGAAAGAAGAAAGAATGAAGAAAGAAAAAGTTTGGTTCAGCGGCGGAATTAGAACTTTAGAAGCCCTAGGTAGTTTTGATTTTGTCAAATTGCAAAATTGGTTCAATTTAAAATAATTTTATTCTCAATTTGACCCATTTAAAATAGTTATTATTATCATAATACTCATATTTTCTCTCTATTTTTATTTTAAACTCTTAATAAACCTAACTTTATTTACTCATATCCTTGAAATATATTTCTTTCTTTCAATTACACCCTAAATAAGTTAATATGTTAATACAAAAATTAACTAGTTAATATAACATTTTATATTAGTATGATCAATTAGAATTTCTAAATGCACATTGAATAATTATTAATTTGTCATGATCAAATTTTCCTATTAATTTTTTCCTCAAAATGTACAAACTCAAATTTCCAAATTTAAATTTCATTAAATTAAAATTATTAAGTTAATATTGTCATTCAATTTAATACTCTCATCTCTCATAGTTAATAATAATAAATATCTACTCAATATTCACTAATCACTTTGTGGTGATTAATTATAAAGTTACACACTCAAATGAAATAGGGATGAGTTATTAAAGAAGGTAATTGCACAATTTGCACTCTCATATGTACACAATTTAATGAAAAAAAGAAATAATTTAATGAAAAAATTAATAAAGTTTTTAAGATTAGTGACTTAGTGTATATGAAATACTAGGACCATATACAATTTTACAAAGATTATTAAAAGTAGAAAATAGTGTCACTATATAGAAGAACATTTTGTTTGTTATTTAACTTAATTGCATTCAAAATTATAAATATGTTCATTTCTGCAATGCTTATATTATATTTAATCAATTCTAATATATGAGTAAAATTAATATAAATACATGTCATATGTAATAAGAATACAAATCAATTAGTCAAATGCTCAAAACACTAGCATTTAGTTAATTAGTTCCATAATCTTATATATATTTTGATAAAGTACATATAAACAAGATATGAAGCAATAATTTAATGAAAAAAGCAACAATTTAATGAAAAATTAATAAAGTTATTTTATTGTTCATCAAATGTAAGAGAAATAGCTACTAATTGCATATCCACAATCACAAACATTAGAGTTGAGTGAAAAATAGGATGTTTTAATGTTCAAATTCGATTTGAAATGATTAGATTAGAATTAATAGATATTAGGTAAATCATAATTCAAATTAGATCGATTAATTTGACTTATTGGTATTGATTTATATTTTTAACCGACAATTCTTTCAAATCGTTTCATTAACTAAACTTTCGAAGCTACAACGTTGACATGATATAATTAAAGTTGGTGGTAAATTATTCATTATTTTAAATAAAATATAATGGCGACAAAAATTAAATGTTATCCTTTTGAGATTGCTAAAAATAATTCTAAAGTTTCTAATTACTTAGAATAACCTTTGCTTCAATTTTGCAAATAATATGGTGCAATAATAATAACAAAGCATCGAATCAAATGAATGCTACAAACACAGGAAAACTTGAGCCTAAACTATTAGCAATGGTATTAAGTTTTGAAGAAACATAAATTCACATATTAGATTGTATTGCAAAATATATTTTTTCATGACAAATTAAGATTTGACATTTCAAGACTAAATCTCCACAATTTATGATGAATCCTCTATTCTTTTTAAATACAAAACATAACAACAATTTAAAAAAATCCATTTCAAACTATTAGAAGTGAAATTTAAAGAGTTCAACCGTTTTGAAAGGTATACATATATGCATAATTTTTATAAATGTTTTATGTAAAGTTGTTAGATACTTGCATTTTAATAATCTCAGTTGAGTAACTAGATCTTGTCTTTTATTTATATCTTTTATTTAATGTTTTGTCATTAAAACAATGCATTTTAAATAATAGACAAATAGCTGAATAAACCTAGATAATTCCTTACAGACATAAATGAGTATAACACATTTAATAAAAAAAAAAATCTAAGCACAAACTTTTTGTATCTTGAAAAGGTTACCTTCAAAGCAAATTGTTAAAATATACTTATAATAATAGTGCAACATATTTAAAATTAAAAGTAGGATAAAAATATAAATTATACATTTGTTAAATATATTCAAATAGGTTCATTACTAATAACTGTAAGGTTATCACAATCAAGATAAATCTTTTTGATAAAAATGATTCATTTATTTATTACATTTCTCAACTGGTTCACATACAAAGTCGACTTGCATTTAAATGTGTTTACTAATTATCTTACAGTAGTCATCAAGTTAGAATTCTGATGTAGAATTATCGAGATATTAAATTTAAGACATAAATAATAGTTGTCAATTGCAAGCTAATACATATACCCTCCTTATGAAAAATGTACATATAAATATTGCCTTTAATTTTTAATAACCAAATTGATCATATACATTTTTAATCACCATATATAGTTGTATACATTGATTATCTTTTATTATTTTAATTCTTTTTTGTATATTAAATGATATAACTATACGTATTATATAGTGAAAATCAACCAAACAATAAAAAGATATAGAGATTGTAAATATAATCTTCCCCTTGTATAATGATCTTGGCATCTGACAATGCTAGTTGATCACATCAATGACAAAGCTCGTTTAACACTTTATTGACAGTCAAGATACAACAGCCAAAATGTATACACCACAACATAGCGTGATCTATGAACCATGGTTTAGCGTTTGTTAATAGTTGTATGCATGGATGGAACCTTAAACTGCAATTAAATTATGCATTGGCTAATTCAAAATAAGTTTTAAATCCCAATAGAAACTTAGCCTTAAATCTATTCATCAAACATTATATATATATATAATTAATCTACACAAGTTCAGGCAGCTACTTACAAAAAGTAACAATAGGAAATGTATATGAGTATCATTTAGTTTACAATCTCTAGTAATTTAGTGTCAGTTATGGTTAAATTTTCATTAGACAGTCATTTTGTACCAAGTGTATATCTGTATATATGTATCATATATATCATATATATATCTTTATATATATATATATAGGATGAACTGAGAATTGATGGAAGTAATAATTAGTCAGAGATAATTTTTATATTGTAAAAAGTAGCACGGAAAACTACTATTAAGACCTGAAATAGGGAAAAACCAATCATACCTTAAGCTAATGTGATGAATGAGACCAGTAAAAAGAAGGAGAAATAGATAGTTTTGAGCAGAAAAAACCACATGTCAATTTTTCTGTTAATTTTTCTCTGTTTGATGTGGATTGATTCTTCAAACTCATTTAGTTTGATATTTTTGATTGGGAAAGTATAGAAAATTTATTGATTTTGAAAAAATGTCTTTTAGTTTTTAAAATTATATGAGAGAATTTGACAAAGTACAGAATTTAAAGCCAAGATAAAAGTTATTTATATTTTTGAAAATTTAACATTTTTGAAAAACAATATGGCTATATTAAAAAAGTTTTAAAAAAAATCATCTATCTCAGCAGAATTAGACCGCCAACTTTATATAAATGATTTTTCTCTCAAGGCACTATGTTTCTCTTAAAGTTTTTACTGTGTAGAAAAATTGAAATTTACACCACTCAGTTAGAAATTTAAACATTTTAAAATTAGGCCATTAGATTTTTAAGCTGCTAATCTTACTATTAGAGTTGAAGTTTCTGGCATTTGAGTTTCATTTTGAACCCGCTCCTTTTCTTCTTGCAGTATTTAATTTTTCTCTTGCTCAGGTAGATTTTCATGCTGCCTAGCAAATATTATTTTGAATTAGAAACTTAGATTATATCTATTTCCAGATAATCTTGTTCTAGATTCTCCTTCCTTTCGATTTTTTGTTTTAGTTTTTATGAATCTATCAGTTCTTCTCATTTTCTTTTTCCATTTATTGCATTTGTTTGAATTTTAAATTCTTCTCATTTGAATATTTCTGGCCGTTCTTTTATATTTGATTTCTTTATAATAACTTTCTGGATTTCTTACAGATTTCTTCTTGTTTTTCATTCTTTAATTTAGTTTCTGCATTTTATTTTGTTCTTCTTCATTTTACTTTTATTTGTTTAGATTTTAATTCTTTTTCTTTCCGGATCTTTCTGAATTTTGGATTTCTTTGAATTTTCGTTTTCTGGATTTTTACTTTTCTATAGTTCATTCTATTCTATTCTTTGATTTCATTTGTTTTCTTTCCTCATTAAATTTTATTTTATTTGTTTGAATTTTAATTCTTTTCATTCACCGTTCTTTGATTTTCTTTCTGATTTTTTGACTTTCTGGATTTTAATTTCTTTTCTTTTCTTTGATTGTTTTTATTATGATTTCTTCCATTTTTATTTTGATTTCTCCCTCATTTTATTTTTATTTGTTTGAGTCTAATTCTTTCCTTTCTGGATTCTGGATTTCTTTAATTTTTCCTTTTGATTTTTTTGGTGTTAGATTTTCACTGAATATATCAGTTTCTTGCATTAAATGGAATTTCATTTTCTTTCTCCGCTCATTTCGCAAGTTTGAATTTTAAGTTTCTTCTGTTTGAATCCTTTTCTTGGAGAAGAGTGCCAGCCGTTCCTTTTCTTTTTCAATTGTTTCCTTCTTTATTAAACTTCTGTTTTACTGGTGAAATTGGTTCATTTTGTTTCTTATTTTCTGTAATTTAGTCACCTTGCTTTAGTTAAATTCATAATTTATTTAGTTTAGCTGGCTCTTTGTTAATCTTCTGTTTCAATTTTTGATTATTTGCTTTATTTCTTACTTCACTGTTATAATACCTTTTATTTTCATTTCCTTTTCTGTTTCATTTTGAATCTCGAATTCAGACCAAATAAATTAAAATGAGGAACTTGTATTCAGGGTTTTGGCAACCATTCAAAAGGATTTGAGAAAACTAAAGAAAGTGAGGTAATGGCTCTTTTTCGTATTTAAGTTTCTTTCCAGCTGATTGACAATAGGAACTTTAAATGGTAGAAGAGAAGTTTTGAGTTTAGTTGTTTGAGATGTTTACTTTTTATATTTCCTTCTTGATATTTTTTTATCAAAGATTTTCTCTTCTTTAATTTGTTTTGGTAATCAGTTCTTTAGGTGAAGGAATAATCAAACTTAGATTATGCATCATTAATTATATTTGTCTCTCTCTTGTGTTGTTTACTTGAATTTGCATACATCAATTATCGATTACTCTTGGATCTTTACTCAAAGAATTCCCTTGTCAGATTCCATTTATGCTGTAATTTTCATAGGCGTTTCTGCTGAATATCCATAGTTATTCTCTTAAGATCCTTTCTTTGCTATAGATATGTTTTCAGTAAATGTTATTAGCATGCATTATAATTGGATTTAGTTTTGTTTTGCTTAGTCTTACTGTATGTTATTGATGTCTTGATATTTTGTCATCAATTTCCAATTGTGATTTATTGGTGCTGATTTCAATCTAGGTTGAAATGATAGGCTGGAATTAGGCATGGAAAGCATTGCTCATTATTGAATAAAAAAAGAATAATCCGTTCATTTTTGGCATTATATGTAAATTATCATTGGCATTTCTTGAATCTCATGCGTTTCTTTACTTATTTTCTTTGTGTTAAGGTAAATTTGTTCCTCAGTTCTCTATATAAGTAGTGATACGAGTAGTTCTTTTGCTGAATATGTCTAGTTTCTCTTTTTAAGATGTTTTATATGTTATAAATGTGGTATTCTTAGTTGCCCAATGACAAACAGGAATGAGTCTCAAACAGCATTACCCCTAGAGGCTATTTTTGCTGAGTTAGTAAATGTAATGTTCTCAGAGTTAAAAATATATTTTACATTTCTAGGAAAATTTTGAATTTCTCAAGCACTATTATTACTCATATATTTGGAGATGGTTTTCTCGTTGCTTGGAGATACTGCACTCTGCAGTGCTTTTACTTCTTTTAGCCATAATTGTTGTAGCAGCTCTGTTGCATGGATTATCCACAGCCTCAAAATATTGCCATTGGAGGATCAATCTTTGGTGGACATTTTCCATTTATATTTGTAGTTTTATACAGGTGCCAGTTAGTTTATTTCAAATCATTTACTTTATCTTGCTTGAATTTTTAGGGCTTTCCTAATGGTTCAACAGCACAATGTTCAAGTTAGGTCTTTCAAACACCAACCAATCTACGAGTTAGGAAGAAAGAGTTTATTTAGCATCAACAAGATAACAGTGCTTCCAATTCTATTTAGCCTTCCCTCCTAAATGTTGCATGAATAGCTGACCTTCCTTTAATTTAGATCAACTTTAGGTGATGCAGTAGGACCAGCTGCTATAAGTTGAGATTTGAATGTTCAGCCATCATATTTTCTGTTTGTATTCTTGCTCATTTATTACAGCGGCAATAGTTTTCAACGACTGTACTTTTGGCCCTTAGATGCATTTGAGGTAGCCTTTCCTTCACATGCAGTACTATCTTTAGTTTTGCTTTTTTCCTGTTGTTGGTATCCTAAAGCATGATTTCTCTATTTATACTATACTCCCACCACTAATCATGACTATGCCGTCTTAGATTTTCAACTCCTGTCAACCACCAATGATGACATTCGAATCCACATTTTTTTTTTTAGATTTCAGGATGTCTACTTGAAACATCTTTATTTTATCCTTGAAAATCTTGTATGGCAACTTTAAACCACTAAAGACAGTTCCCAGCCTTATTTGTTATAAGCTTGTTTGATGGTTGAGAAGGACTTATTTGCAATCAATATCTTATTTCTTAGTCCTGACAGATTCATGAAACCTAACATATAAAATTTATCATGATTGTATATTACAACTCCACAAGTCATACATAACACACTAATTTTTGTGCTACAATATTCTCTCCATCTTCTCTTTCTTCAATTAACTAATCTTGGTAGAAGTATTATAACTGCTTGAGTTATTTAATTTACTTCTAAGAATGCACTTCCTGCTTTTCATTATTTGAGATAAGTGCCCTTATCCATGTTGCGTCAAAAAGTTCACCTATTGTGTTCTTTGTTCTTGCAAACTGCAGTCATATACATTGGGTTCCATAGAAACTTCTCTGCTTCATACTCATAATTCTACAAATTTCCACATTACTCTATTTTTCTTTGCACAAGTCCTTGTGTGTTCCATCCTTTTGCCTTTCTTTAGTTAACTAATCTAAGCCTTTCTAGTAAATTAGGATGGAAATGCACATTGTCCCATAAGCAAATGCTTTTTGTCTATCAATTTATCCTTCTTTCCCTGGGATAGATTTCTGTAGCAATTTTATTTTTGTGTTTTGATTACCATTTATATATATCACAAATGTTTTTCTTTCAAATTATCTACATCTTTTGATTTGATGCCCATCACCAAATCTCCATCTAAGTTGCTAAAACTTTTCCAATAGGTAGGCCTTAGGATAACCTTAGTACTTTTTCTTTAGCATCTTAGGCATTAAAAGATTAGGCCTAGTCAATCTCTGCAGCAGTTTTTTACTTGAGTGTAAAATGACAATGATTGAGATCATGGAATAACAGACATCCTTTCCCAACTCAAGAAATAGAAAATCAAAATATAACTCCACCAAATCTTGCATAAAATACTTGGCAATTTAGATCTATTTCTTGGGAATGCAGTATAGAGAAATTGTTGATGGTCTACTCAATTATGATTCATTTTCTTGCTTCATTTGTACTGGTCTTTTGCAGCATTTTAGCTTCTCTGGTATTATGTTGGATAAGAAATGACTCTCATATTACTGACCTTATAATATGGAATTATCATTTACATAACCAGCACTCCCTCTCTCTCCTTTTGAGTAGTATTGGTAAGTACGTATACAGGTGAACAAACGGGTACTGTTCATTTAATGGTTTTAAATTTTGGTTAGTCATACACGTTAGCTCATGATGATTTTTTTTTTTTTTTGTATACGCGCACTTTGTTTTGGTTTTCATGTTTCAGACCACCATTTTGAGAAGTTTTCTCCCATCATCGTAAATCTAATCAGCAAAATTACTTTGTACCTTGGATAGATGCGTTGAGGGTTTAGGATTGTGTTAAAAACGAAGAGGGTATAATTGTAATTAATGTCATACTTTTGTTTGTTTGAACTGCTTTGGTATTGGATTTTAGGATTATCAACGGAATGGTAAAAGAGGTATACTTAATTTGGGGACTGATGTTGTACTCTCAGCCAAGCTTTTATTGGATTTTTGGTTGCCAATTGTCCACTTTTCTGCAACTATGTCAATCAATTTATGGTGTCCGTTAGTTTGGTTTAAACTGGTTCTTGGAATTATTTCACGTTTTATCAGTTCACTAATTTTCTATTTCATTCTGGTTTTGCTTTGGGTATCATTTATTTCTTATTTGTTCTGTTCTTTTTCTTAGGCTTTGCAGGAATACGTTTCTTGCAATTTCAGCCTTAGTGCTTTACTGTAATTACGTGTTTCTCTTTTTATTTATCTTCTTCTTATTATCATTCATTCCCACCACAATCGATGTATCATCATTGTTTTTGTTTCATTCTTCGTATTAAATACGTATGATATAGGAGTTTGATTTGCCATGTGCTTAGAATTAGTTATTGTTGCCAGAAAGCAAGTTTCTGTTTAGTTTCCTCCTGCCTTGACTTTATAACCACTGTTCCGACCAAAACAAAGTTAGAAAATGCAGCACTAGAGATAGAGTCCTTTTTTCTTTTGGATGGGATTTGACACAGTGTGATCAAGAAATGCCGTCGATCTATTTTTTCTTCTTAGCTTTGCTGAATTTTATGGTTGTTGCATATTTTAATGGAATTTCATTTTTTCATATTTAGGTGGATTATTTATGTATTATGTATTTTCATTAATCTGTATCTAGAGCCATGGAGGAACTAAATGAATTTGATCATGGACTATTCACTTGGTATGACTTGCTAGAATTTCTCACATAAGTGTTTCTTTAGTGTTTTCATGTTAAATGAAAAAAGCTGCATATTATTTGGCATTGTGTTTAAAGTTTAGTTTTGCTCAATTTTGAGCTATAGATGTTCTCTGCATGTATACCCTTATTTTTATGAGCAACATGAATTTGACTCTGCATGTATGCCATGTTTTTTATGAGCAACATGAATTTGATCAAGGAAGGTTTTGTAAATTATTAATTGGAATGGATGTTTTGTTGTGCTTGCTGGTCTTATTAGCATAACTTCTCCTTTATAATGTTGTTTGACCAAAATTATTGCATTTTGGAATTTAATTCATGAGATAGAGCATTGTAATGTTACACGTTGAATTTGATTCTCAACCCTCCTTATGTTTTATAAATTTTTCGTGGCCTCTACTTTGGCTCAAACTATTAGTACCTTTTTTTTTTTTTTTTTTTGGCTTCTCTTATTTTGTAGGAGTTTCAATTTTGAATAAGTTCCATCTTCCTTCTTGAGATTCTTTATTTGTACTGCTCTTTCTCAGGTGACTATGTATCATTGCTTAGAATGTGGTGCTATTACTTTATTGCATTCTTATATTGATTAAGATGTAAACATTTTGACTATCGAATTTTTGCATTTGTACTCTTTATAAATAATATTCATGTTTTCTATTCTTACCAGACTTTGGTGCTTTCAAGTGCTTTTTAGATTAGAATGATGAATATTTCTACAATGTCTCCTAGGCTTGTAATAATGATGGTGCCCCATTGTTAGTGTCTAGAGGAATTAATAAGTCATCGTATTTTGAAAGATATACAAGTCATTGTTGCTGGCAATGAATTAATAAGTCATTGTTGCTGGCAATGAAAAGGTATACAAAGTATTTTGACACATTTGAAGCTATCAGGTCCTTTATGGGTTATTATCCAGCTTAAGCATGAAGAAAACTGAAATCTTGAATTCATTTTGCATGTACTAAAGGCATCTTTTGTTCGTAAATCATTTAATATGTAGTCTCAGTTGAGTAACTTGAGAATTACTTTTATTTGTATCTAAATTTGTTACAGTATTATTTTTGGTTTCATAAAAGATAAATTGATCATGCTCCTGGTTTCAGTCTGTCCAAGCGTTAGGAAAGGTTTTGCTTCATTGTTTTTTGATACTCAGGAGATGCCATTGTAATGTTTGCCATGCTTCGGTGAAGAATTTGATGAATTTTGCTTGTTCTTTGAATTGAGAAATCTTGAATTCATTTTGCATGTATTGAAGGCATCTTTTGTTCGTAAATCATTTAATATGTAGTCTCAGTTGAGTAACTTGAGAATTACTTTTATTTGTATCTAAATTTGTTACAGTATTATTTTGGTTTCATAAAAGATAAATTGATCATGCTCCTGGTTTCAGTCTGTCCAAGCGTTAGGAAAGGCTTTGCTGCATTGTTTTGATACTCAGTAAATGCCATTTCCATGTTTGTCATGCTTAGGTGAAGAAGTTTATGAGTTTTGCATATTCTTTGAATTGAATGTCACTAACAGCATGTTTGAATTCCTTCCAACCAAATTTCTTATTGAGCTTAATGCATTTGTTTGGTCTAAAGGAATTTATTCATGAATTCCAATTCCTTAATAGAATTGCAATTCGGCCAAAAAAATTTCTTCCAATTTTGTCCTTCCAATTTTATTCAAGAATTGCAATTCTCACTCTTCTTTCTCTCTCATCATTTTCTCACTCTACTTTTTCTCTCATCATTTTCTCTCTTCTCTCTCATCATTTTTCTCACTCTACTTTTCTCTCTCATCATTTTCTCACTCTTCTTTCTCTCTCTATCATTTTTCTCACTCTACTTTCTCTCTCACCATTTTCTCACTCTTTTCTCTCTCATCATTTTCTCACCAAGAATAAAATTTTTAAGATAAGGGTATTTTAATCATTTAATACTATTTATTAGTTCTATTCACCCAAATCAAACACTATTCATTAGTTGTATTCACCCAAATTAAACACAAGAATAATGATTCCAAACTTTATTCAATTCATTTGAACTAAACTCATTCAATTCAATTCCAACCTAATTCATTACACAATTCTTAATTGAAATTCAATTATAGTTTATTCATTACAATAACCAAACATGCCGTAAGTGTGCAACATTTTCTTGGTCAAGCCATCACTTGTGGTGTCCGCATCCAAAGTATGTGGAATGATAATTAGCTCATATTTGTAATTGGTCTCTTGGCATCCATTATTGAACATGTTATTTTACTCATTATTAGAATAATGATTTGTTGTGTTTGTATATATCAAAGTTATTTTGAATTGAAAGTGTGCAGAGTTTTCTTGTGAAGCTATCACTTGTGGTATCCGCATCCAGAGTAAGCGGAATCATCATTAGCTCATATTTGTAATTGGTCTCTGCCATCCATTATTGAACATGTTAGTTTCCTCATTATTAGAGACTAATAATTATTTGTTGTGTTTGTATATATCAAAGTTATTTTCCTTAGGTTTACAATATTAATGGATGATGAAGAATCTGAATGTCTTTGTTTGGTAAGTTGGAAAATTTCACCCACCAATCATATTAAGGTTGGGAAGACTATTGTCGTTATCAGTGTCTGTATTTACCGATTTGATTGGTCATGGATGTTTATGGCTTTCTATTTGCATGCGATTTTTGGAGGTTGGTTTTAGCTATTTGCTTATGTTTATGGTTTCGTGATAAAATTAGAGGTCCTGAACCTATGAATGTTATAAATTAATGGAATGAAAGAGATGACAATTAATTTCTTGCATTTTCTATCTATACTACTATTTGTTGGTCAAATTACAATGCTGATACTCTATGGTATGAAAATACAAATTTTGTTTGAACTATTGTATTAGATATGCTGAAGTAAAGAATATTGATTTGTAAGGATGCACTTTATTTTAAATATAGATACAATTACAATTCTTTTTTAATGTTATTTTGGATTATTTTATATAGTTTATTTTGATAGTTCATTATAATTTACATTTTTAGGTGTAATTCAAAAATCCTAGATCAACAAAATATTTCCGGGGCTTAATGAAAACCTGAAGTCAAAAATTGTTTTGCTCTTTTTATTTTTGGTTTGCTGTGCAAAGGTGAGTTCTAGTAATTGGGGGAAAAAGATTGCAGTGTTTGTGGGACAATCTCATTTTGATGTCTATGGCAAACTGCTTTTGGCGTGAATTTTGTTATATTTCAGCATATTTGTTATCAACCTATATTTTTATTCCTTTTTTTTTTTTTTTTAAGTTTTGGAATTATCGAGTAAATCAACACAATAATTAACAAAATCTATTATCAATAATTCAATATTAACAAAGATTAAATCCATTCCACTTTCTCTCTCTAATTTCATCAAGACTGTTATTTTCTTTTTCATTCGCTTTCCACTTTCTTTTTATTATTTTATAATGTTTATTTTTCTCTACCTCTACCTAATTTTTATTGATTGTTATTTTTCTCTCATATTTCTCTTATTCCAATGCACTATTGTGGACTCTACTTTCTCATTATTTTTTTGTTCTACTTTCTTTTTCATAATTTTAAACTCCACTTTCTCATCGGGCTATGTGTTTTTTCTTTATTTTCCTCATGATTCTTTTGTTTTATTGTTCTCATCAAGTATATTGTTCCAAATAGCAACACTAGTGATTTATCAAAATGAAAATGATAATCAAGTATAGAAAAATTTACAAAAATGTATTCCAATATATTATAAATAATTAGTAAGTAACATATGAAAATAAATATAAAGAGAAGGGAAGAAAACAAAATGTTGCCATTTATAGTGGTTTGGCTCCAATCTTGTTCACGCCCAATTTCTAAATGAGATTTTTCACTATTCTTAGAAAGAGCTTGAAATACACACTCAGCTTCCAAATGTGCTAGAAAAACTTTATCAAGTAATTTTATTTCAATCACTTTTGCACCAACCAAAACTCTCAGAAAATATTTCCAATCTAAGTTCTAAATACTTAGACTAAGCATCAACAAGAGTTCCCCAACTCTCAAAAAAAAAATAAAAGGGTAATAAATTTCCTTTGTTGACAAATAATAAATATGAGTTTAAAACCCAATCAACTAAGAACAATACTCTCAGAAGTTGAATATGAAAACAAATACAATTGTGGAAGAAATACCAAAACTTATTTCTCTTGTGTTAATTTCTTCTGCTCTTATCTCTTTTTCTTTCTTGCTCTTCTACATTAGCCTCTAGCTCCATGTTGCATTATAGGCATAATTCCGTAATGGCTGCTTAATCAAAAGACTTTGCTCAAAGAACTTGAATTTTCTTGTTTTCAATGCTTCTTTTCAAATTCGGATTTTGCATTACTATTCTTGACCGTTGTTTCTCCCATATAACGCTCATATCCGCAAATTTCTCAAAGTAATGATTTTGCAAATTTCTAAATTGATATCACTTTTTATTGTATAACCATCACTTTTTTATCATTTAAAACAATATCGCTTTTGAATAATAAGACAAACAATCAAACTAAAAGTATAAATAACTTCAAAAGACCATAAATAGTAATTCATTTATTATTACATTTTCAACTTTGAATTCCACACCAAAAGTCAAGCTTACATTGAATGAGTTTACAATAATTCTTTTAATCAATTATATTACATTAAATTAATTCCATGAATTATAGAATTACTTAGTCATTATATATAATAGGTTGATAATAATTACAAAGCTGATACATTTACCTAAGGGAAAAATATTTCATTTATTTACTATATTTATATTTTTAATGCAACAAATTAATTTCATGCGTTTTTTTTTGGTCTTCCTATATATAGATAGATTATCCCTCTTAATTATTTTTAATTATACTACCTTATGTGATATAACCGATATATGCACTTAAATTATGTGTCTAATCTCTCTTGTTTTGATGTGAATTTTGATAGAGTAATTTAATATATGCACTTTTTCACATTTAGTCACTATTTTTAGAAAAAAAAATAGAACTAAAAATCAAACTTTTAAAATGTATGTTGATTATTTTTTCTATTCACCCAAAGCTAAATATACATTTACAAATATAAGTGTTATTCTATTTTCCTCTCCTTAATTCCGCTTTCTTTCCCCCACTTTTTTTTTTTTTTTTGCCATCCTTTCTTTGTTGCCCACTTCCCCATTTTCACTGGAAAATTTTCTACATCCTTCCAATTGCCACTTAAATGCAAATTTGTATACCAAGTCAAAACCAAATTTAACTCAAGTCTCTTTCACCTGTTCACGACTCCATATTTCCTTAGTTTGCAATTACAGTTCCATTCATTGCTAAAAGCCACTATATAATTAAAGAACGCAAAGGTGCAATTAGTGATCCTTTCCCAATTTCTTGACCTTTTTATTTCCTTTCACAAATAAATTACTTAATTATGAATGACTTACTATTAACTTTATTTTTAGATAAACGTGGTGATGATATCTATATAGTAAAGCCTAAAACTATATGCCATATTTTATTGATGGCAAAAGAAAAAGAGTTTTCACAAGCTAACTAGTTTAGGTGATGTTTAAACATATATATTGTCAAAGTAATGATATTTTTAGTCAAAACTTATAATGATATGTTATAGTTATTGATGTAGTAAGGATAGAAAGACAAAATTATTTTTTATTATTTTGCATTTTTCAAGACCTATAATAAATGATGTTGTCTTTTTATTATTGTCACATTAAATTTTTGTTATTATTTTTCGCTAAAAGTATTATTATTCTATTCTCAAATGGAGACAAAATGAGCATTAATTTTAAAGGGCAATACCACTTTAGCATTGCAAATAATAATGAAAAATAAACAATGAATAAATGCGATGTTAAAATAAATTTAAAAAATAGAAAATATTAGTTATTTGTATTTCATATATCTGAATAATAGAAAGAAAATATTCAACAATAATCACCATTTAGTAATAAAAGTAAAATTGCTCGTGGTCAATTTTTCAGCATCGCAATATAAAAGCCATCTTTCCGAACTAACCAAAACAAACATGGAGCAATTTATCACCACAAAATGGGTTTTTTCCATAAATATTGCATATTTTAATACAAATTAAATAAATATTATAATTTTTAAATGTGTTCTAAAATAATGAAATTGACATTCAAAAAATTGACTTTAAAGTTGATAATGTGAAAATCGACTTTGAAGTCGACATTCACAAATTGACTTTGAAGTCAACAATGTGAATGTCGACTTTAGACATATTCTTTTAAAAAAATCACTCCCCAATTTTTCCCGTAAACAACTCCTCCAATTTCCCCTTGTCGACTTTCTCATCCTTCCCCGATCTAAACAAAGAGCCTCACCCTAGCGCCCCGCATCCTCCCTCTCCCCAAGCCCCTGCACTTTCCTCCTCCTCCCTCCCTCTTCCTCCCTCAGACTCCCATTCTCTAGCCAAAAAGAGGAAAAAAATTTTCAACCCAAACTTTTCATCTTCATTTTAGTCCTTCCCACTGCACTCCCACCCCTTCCAAATTGGCCCTTCCTTCTCCCCGCCCCAATTCTCCCCTTTCTCTACAAACTACAAGTCCTACAATGTTTAGGGATTTTGGCCAACTCCTCAAATGGAGCAACCACTTCATTAGTGGATTTCAAATCATATAGACTTTAAATTGGAGATTTTGTTCATTCATTGATTGTGTTTGTGTTTTATCCTTGGATTTGATAGGATTTAATTTTTTGCCATTTAATAGGAGCAAACCTATGATGTTAATACTTTTATTAGTATGAAAATGGCTAATTTGAGGTGTTTTTGTACCATAGAGTGAAATTGATGGACTAAGATAAAAATGGAATTTAATGAAAATTTAGACAATTTTTGGAGAAAGATTTTTGGAGCAAAACAAAAGACTATTTTGGATAAGTGTGCCCATGCCTTAAAGGATGAAATCTTCTATTTTGGAGGTGAAACTCAAAGATACACAATGCACGCGACCATGTCCTGAGAAGAGATAAAGGGCTGATAAGCTGAATTTTCAAGACTTGAATTTTTCTTTTGATTTCAACTTTTGTAATTCAAGTTAGAATTGATTTGAAGACATTTGTTAGGATTAGATAGGATGGTTAGGATAATTAGTTAGGAATCAAATGTTTAAAAACTTAGGATTTGTTGGAGAGATTCTAGGAAGTTTTTAAGGAGGTTGTTAGAAAAGAAGTCTATAAATAGGAGGGAAAGTGAACTTGGAAGAATGAGTTTTTTTACCTTCACTTTCTGTAGAGATTTTTCTTTCTCTTGTACTTTTCTTTCATTCTAGAATAAAGTTAGAATAGTTTTGCTATCATGCTAAACTACTTCCATTCCAATTCAAGGTGTGTTAATGCCAATATATTTAGTGAGGTGTTATTCATAGTTTCATAATCTTTTTACATTCAAGTAATCATTATTTCTTGCATTCAAATTTTTTGAATTTTGAATGTTAAATAAATTGACAACTTATTTACATTCTACTTCCTACTCTCTCTATTTGTTCTTGATCCGTAAATTGTTCTAACAATTAGAACAAGTAGTACTTAAATATTTTTACTTGTGTAAAGTGACAAAGAATCATGCATTTATGATTTAAAGGATTAATGATACAAAGATTTTCAATTGCAACTATCTCAATTGTTAGTTTTTGTTTTAACTATTTTAAGGTTCTTAGTGCGCTATCAAATGATATGGAATGCTATCAACCCTATCCATTTGTTAGTAAGATTGGTTGTGAATGTTAGGTTCAAACAAATAGAATAGGAAAACTCAAATTTTGTCATGGCTATCCTGAAAAATTTTTGGTTAAATGCTTGAATGGAGAAGTGTCTTAAGAATCCTATGATCTAGATATATTCGTACAACTACACTACCTTGGATTGGAGCCCGTAAGATTGAAGTAATTGTTTTAAATATTTTCATTGATTTCTCTTATAATTTTTTTATTTACTACAAATAGATTTGGTACTCAAAACTCTCTTTTTCATCTCAATTGCTAAGAAATTCTTCAACACGTAGCTCCATGTGGGATTTGAACTGTCCACTACTACTACAAATCAATTGTAGCTAGTCTAAAGATTTGAATTAATTTTGGGAGTTTCACAATCGACTAAAATTTTATCACGGGAGCTATCTTGTTTCTCAACATTGTGAATTTTTCTTTTTATGACCCATGCTTCTCACAAAGGTGATCTAGTGTTCATTTGAAATTGAAGAACTAAGGAAGGAAACAAGAAGGAGGATGCAATTTAATTCAACACCACTTGAGGAAGAAAGGATGGCTGCAAGAGATCGTACATTGAGAGAGCTTATTGCTCCAGTTTTGAAACAACAACCTCTTTGCATACAATTTCCAAATTTGGAAGTAGCATTTGAACTAAAATCTGGGCTTATTCATTTGTTACCTATTTTTCATGGAAATGCAAGTGAAGATCCACACAAACATCTCAAGGAATTCCATGTGGTTTGCTCTAGTTTGAAACCACAAGGAGTGATAAAGGAACAAGTTAATTTGAGAGCTTTCCCTTTCTTCTTGGGAGATAAGGGCGAAAGATTGGCTTTATTATCTTCCTGCAGGTTCCATTACAATTTGGGAGGAAATGAAAATGTTGTTTTTGGAGAAATTTTTTCCTACGTCACGAGTTGCAAATATTAGGAAGGACATCGTGGTATTAGACAGCTTGATGAAGAATCATTGTACGAATATTGGGAAGGATTTAACCAATTGTGTGCAAGTTGCCCGCACCACCAAATTTCAAACCAACTTTTGATTCAATACTTTTATGAAGGGTTATTACCGATGAATCACAGTATTGTTGATGCAGCCAGCGAAGGAGCCTTGGTGAACAAAATACCAACTGCAGCAAGGCAATTAATCTCTAACATGGAAGAGAACTGTCAACAATTTGGTTCAAGATTTGAAGGGATTACTAAAAGAATTCACGAGGTAAGTACTTTTAGCATTCAAGACCAAATTTCCGATCTAACTACTCTAGTTCGTCAAATGACTGTAGGACAATTGCAAAATGCAAAAGTGTGTGGAGTTTGCTTGGTTCTTGGACATCCTATGATTTCTGCCCGATTTTGCAAGAGGACATAACGCAACAGGCAAATGCAATTAGAGGATATCCCAATCAACCTCAAAAGAAATATGATCCTTATTCAAACCATTATAATCTTGGTTGGAAGGATCATCCAAATCTTAGTTATGGGAACCTAGGTGGGTAACCAAGATATGAATTTTCGAGCCAAACAGCAAAGACAACCCCACTACCAATGCAATCATCAAATTGAGGTATGCCTTTAGAAGATATTATAAGGTCTTTAGTTACTAACACGCAACAATTTTAACACAACATACGTAAATTCCAATGTAAGATTGGAGCTTAGTATCCGTGAATGTGGAGGATCAAGTGTCTCAATTAGTCAGAAATGAGTAAATTGAAGTAAATGCCTCAAAAGGATTACCTTCTCGCATGCTGGTAAATCCAAAGGAAAATGTTAGTGCAATGATATTGAGAAGTGGTAAGGAACTTCAATCCACACCCACTTCACCAAGAAAATTGTGGAGGGACCAAAGATAATGAAGAAAGAAACTCAAGAGTAGTAAGATCGATCCTTTACTATCCAATGATTCAAATACTAATGCCGCACCTTTTCCAAGCAGTTAGTAAGGTCAAAAGAGAGGAGTATGAGCAAGGAATTCAAGAGACATTCAAAAGGTAAAAATAAATATTCTCTTGATAGATGCAATCAAGCAAATTCCCATATGCAAAGTTTTTGAAGGAATTATGCACCAATAAAAGAAGGCTAAAAGGTGATAAAACAATCAATGTTGGGCAAATGCATTTGTAGTAATTTTAGAAAAATTACGATAAGTGTGAGGATCCTGGTATGATTTCAATTCCTTGTTGATATGAATTCAACAAGCATTGAAGAGACTTCGAGCTTGGAGCATGATGACAATAGCGTAAGAGGGAAAAGGCAAGAAGAGGAAGGTTCGAAGAGCAAGGTTTCAAGAACAAGCTTGGATCCACTTCAAGGTCTTGGTGGACCAATGACAAGGGCTAGAACTAAAAAAATGAAGGAAGCCTTGAATGGACTCATCCGCATGTACTTTCAAGAGGATGGGGAGAAGACCAGGATTGACAAGACCATATTTATTAATGTACTAAGTGTAATTGGGTCTTGTTAATTAGACTTTGGAGCCGTAGGACCCTTAAGGTCATTGAGCTTAGTTTTAATTATATAAGTAATTAGAGGGTGATATAGACCCGTAAGGTCAGTCCAAGAGTCATATACTTCTTAGAGTCCATTTGGCCCTAAAGAAACCCTAGCTTGTGAAGGATGATTTGTACTCTTTTAAATGGAACCGTCGGCCACTCTTGGGAGGACGAATTTTGATGAATAAAATTTTGATTCTTGACATTACGTGCTTGAGAGAATTTGCTCTCTAGTTCTGTAATCACTTGCAAATTACACAAGGGTCAACTTTGTGTGTTTGTTGGCTTTTAGTTTTTCCTAGATTTGTTCTCTAGGAAATCCGAGTCTTCTTCCATCAATCTATTACAAGGTTCCTAGATACAGGTTATCAAGGGGTTGAGAAGCCATTCCACCTTCAAGGAACATACCATCTCCAAGGAAAGATTCCAGTTGGGTTGATCCAAGGGGAAGAACGCGTGTAGTGAGTTTTTGGAACAGATTATCCAAGGGTTCACGCCAGTTTTTGGTATTAGAGCAGTTTGGGTTCCCAAGCTGTTCATATCTTTTCTTTTATTGTTCATATCATTAGTATGTTCTTTATCTCCTTAATCTTCTTGTTGTTTTTAATTGTGTTGTGACGAAACAAATTCCGTTTTTTTATTGATGTGGTGGTCTCGGCTTTCTTCCATCTTAGACAAACCCGTATCTTTGCTCTCTTGATAAATCCATACCCTTGCGACCTTACAAAAAAAAAATGCTGATCCAATTGTTGTTTATTGTTGTTTATGCCTTGCTGAAATTGTTAAAAAAAGAAGAAGAAGAAGAAAAAATGCTGGAATTATCGATTTTTGGAGCTTGAGTAGAAAACTTCAGTGACAAGAGGTGGTCTTAACGTTGTTTTTGACCACCAAAGTGGAATCGAACTACCTTGGCCATCTGCTTGTAGATCTCTCCGAGAGCTTCGATTTGAGTACTTATGGAGCAAAATCCGACATCGGAGTAGAAAGTTATGGCCTTTAAAGTTCCTATACCAAAATCCTTTTCGATTTGGAAACAGTAATTGCCTTTCAAGTTCGATTGTACTTTGGATTGTTTTCAGTTTGTAACTAGCCTTCTACTTATCCAAATACATCCCTTCTACCACATTTTGAGTCCAAAAACGCCCTTGACCAATTCGAATTTGGAAGAGCCGAGACCGCTAATACAAGCTATTTTGTCCAAATCTTTTCAAGTGTCTTGAATTGTGGTCCAAAATTTTGAAATTTTGTGTGTTTCATCGATTTTCGTAGGTTCTGATTTTGCATCCGGTTGTCCAAATTCCTTACCAAAAAATTTTGAATTCTTGTGTTTTTTGGTACTGTTTTCATTGATTCCTTGGATTCATTCTGAACTCATTGTCCACTTGCATTACTTTGTTCATTTGTGTGACATCGTTTGAGTAAGAATAGAAACAGAAGAGCAAATTGAGTGGTGTGAATCCGCCCTTCACTTATATAAGACCGGGAGTACTTATACACTTGGTGAGTGAATTTGGGGATTTGGGAAGGGAAGTGAGGACTTATAAACCGTTTTATTTTCTTTGCTAACCTTTGCAGATCTAATGGAGAGACAACCGCCACCACCATCGGGTTCTAAGGAATCCTATGAGGAGATGCTAGTAAAATTTTACACTTTGGTTTCCGGATTGCAACAGGAAATCCAGGAGCTCAAAGCTGAGAGAGCCAAATCTTCTAGATCTACAAGGACAAGGAATACATATGGCAATGACAATGATGATGAAGCCTTCGAGGTATTTCAGGGAAGTCAATACCGTACTCTTAGAATTAATTCCAATTTAGGAAGTATCAAAATGAAAATTCCTCAATTCTTTGGTAAGCAAGATCCTGAAGCTTTCTTTGAATGGTCTGGTAAGATTGAAAGTATTTTTGCAAAGGTACAACTATTCGGAGGAAAAGAAGGTCAAGCTTAGTGTGGTTGAATTTGGCCGGGTTATGCCCGTAGTCTGGTGGACTAAAATTCAGTAAAGGAGGCGTGATGAAGAAGGGCCTGCTCGCATTTGGGATGAATTGAAGAAGCTCATGAAAAAGCGGTTTGTTCCACACCGATTACAGGAGATGTTCAACAAATTGCAAAAGATCACCCAAGGAAATAGGATCGGAGGATTATTACCAAGAGTTGAGATCGCTATGCTTCGAGTCAACATTCAAGAGGATGGAAGCTACTATGGCTCGATTTCTAGGAGGACTGAGGAGGGATATTGCCCACATTGTTGAGATGCAGGAGTATGAAGATCTCAATGAGATGTATCACAAGGCAATGAAAGCTGAGAGGCAGCTTAAGGAGAGAGGTACCCGAACCTTTTTAACCCTTGCAATTCAAACACTTTGAAGTCTACATGGCCTAAGAAGGATTTAAGCACCGATTTCAAAAAGGCCGCGACTCCTAGTACTCAAAACTACTCCAACCGTGGTTTCAAGCACTCAAAAATCAAGTGAGGTGAGAAAACCAGTGAGGTTACATGCTTCAAGTGCTGTGGCAAGGGACATTATGCACGAGAGTGTCCTAATGCTCAATTATGGTTGTGAGATGATGGCATGATCGAAAGTGAGAGTGAACATGAAAGTGACTATGATGATATGCCAGCACTTGTAGAAAATGGTGCATCTGATGAAGATGTTTTTGGTCCTGATGAAGGACAATCTTTGGTGACTATGCGATCTTTAAATGTTCATTAAAGAGGAGGACAATGTTCAACGCCGTATCTTCCACACTAAATGCACCATCAATGAGAAGGTATGCATCCTTGTTATTGACAAAGGGCAGTTGTACTAACATTGCTTCAACTTTGCTTGTAGATAAACCAAATTGCCCACACTTCGCATCCAAATCCATACAAGTTGCAATGGTTCAATGAGAGTGGAGAAGTGAGAGTCACAAAACAAGTCTTGGTGAATTTTTCACCAACAAATACAAAGATGAAGTTTTGTGTGATGTGGCTCCTATGCAAGCTTCTGGCCACCTATTGCTTGGTAGACCTTGGCAATTTGACAAGGATGC